>CM046044.1:54643366-54990948 GCA_025215565.1 Flaveria ramosissima
GCACAATCAACAGTGGTATAGAGCCCTGAAACAACACCAGCGATACACAGCAACCGTGGGAGGCATCAGTGGTGGAACAAAACCCGGAAACGGCGGCGGCGGTACACAGCGACCACGGGAGACAAACAGACCACTGCTAGACGCCGGAGAAGGGTTTCTCATCCGCAAATATACAAATGAGCCCACACACCTTTTTAAAACACTATGCGCACATCACCAGGTTGTACATCAAGCTTTAGAAGTCGTAAAAACCACTAGAGATCACTATTTATCAAACTTTTTTCTTTCATATATAGGTAAATTTAATTAATAATAATAAAATATATAAAACATATTTACGTTAAGAAAACAAAAGAAGTAGATAAACTTTAACGTTACACTTTGTCCCCCTTGTACGGATGTTCAAAAATTGTAGAGATTGGCCGAACCGTCCTAACCGAGCTGAATCGGCCTGTTCGAAAGAGTGAGAAGTAATACGATTCGGTTTATGATTTAAAAATTAGATTCAAAATCGGTTTATGGTTGAAGCCAGTCAACCGAAGCCACTAAGATGTTAATAAAAACAATAAATTAAAAGTAATCTATAAATATTAATAAAAAATTGTTTTCATGTATATGAATTACCCATTATGATATGTATAAGTATATGAACATAAAAATTTGGGACAATTACATATTTTCCCTTATAAAGTTGTAAAATTACATATATTTCCAAAACATGCTTAAAAAGCATTGTACTTTATACATTAAAAATTTATGTTTTCTGGAAATATATAATTTTTTTGTGGACAGGGGATATATGTAATTCTCCCTAAAAATAGCGATAAGAATTTTAGTACGTAAAAGGTAAAAGGTTTTGTCTTTTTAAGCCTGTTTTTTTGTTAAGTTTGTAAGTGAATTGTGCCAAAAAAAATTTAAAAAAAACAACCGTCAAACCATCAAAATTGAATTGTTTCGGTAAGTCCAGCCAGCCTAATCAACCGGGCTGATTTGGTTTGGTTTAATTTAATTTACTTAAAAACCATATTGTTAACTAGTTAATTTAAGCGGGCTGGTTTGGTTCAGTTAAGCCAAAAAATTCCGCCAAAATTTGATGAATCATCCTGTGGATATCTCTATGCTTTGCCATAAACTAACGTCCATTTAGGACGTCGCAGTAACCATTATACTAGTACTCTTTTGCAATGTCGGTGGTTGTTTATCGTCTTTGGCACGTGTCACACTCTCATTGTACCTCTTTTTTTAAAGCTTAACACTAATACAAGCTTGGTGCAGCTGGTTGGAGTCCTGTGTCTAAACGTACGAGACGCGGGTTCAAGCCCCGACTCTAATATTTTTTTTCTTTTGGGTACTTTTTTTAACCTTTTTTTTTCTTTTTCATTTAATCCATTAGGCTACATGCACGTAATGAAGTTCGTGTACATGGTACAACATGCTATTAATCGCGTTGATGTCATCATATGGTTTCGTGGCAACGCGCGAGTCTTTTTGACACAACATCTTACGCATGATATTGTTTTAATGTGCCTTATGTACTTAGATGAGTTAATGTCCATAATATAACATATATAATAAAGTTTGCAGACGCGATGCTCTGCATAGTCACGCTGTGTTTACTTTTATATATGTCTTACTTTTAAATTTTAAACTTTCACCAATATTTTTTAAAAAAATTTATAAAATATTACTTTAAACCCCTCAAGTTTCTAAACCTCATATTTTGCTCATGTAGAATTTAGCTAAAAGAAAATTTTCTGACATTAATAATTTTGTATACTTGCGGTATAAGTTCAGTTTAATCTATGTTTGTATGTAATAAAAATAGGATTTGGGTATTGTCGAAATATTAGTTTGTAAAAATCACACCACGTACGAAACCGTTGTAATGCACGACGGGTAAAAAAACTAGTTTTATCTTAATTCTTAACTAGTATTTTGTTTGTGCTTTTGCGCCGACTAGGATAAAATTTATATCAATACATAGGTAAAAATAAACACATCGTAATGGTATTATTCAGAATATAAAAAAAATTACGATGTTTCAAAATATAACTAAATATATATTAATACTCGTACAACAGGTTTTGGCGAAATGATGCATGTCTTAGTTTTAAATAAAATGTATATCAAGACGTACATAGAGATAAACAGGTTGCAACAGTATATATAGAATTTCAATAAACATACGTTTTTGTGGAAAAAAGTTAATAATATATTATATTTGACTCGGATCGGTATCAAACGAAACTTACGCCTGAACGTTTTAAAAATAAGCATATCGCCAATGGTGTATTCGGAATTTGAAAAGCATTATATTTTTAAGTTACAAGAGAAAAACAAAATACAACAAAATTAGTTATAATAACAAAATAATAATTTAACTTTCAAACCAAAGCATCAGGCAAATCAAACAACGAAAGTTCTTAGTCATATATTTGAGTTGTACATCATGCATTAAGAGTATGTTGTAGTGCATTTATTAATAAAATAAACCTAGTGGTTCATTTGGTTCGCTATATAAATGCTCCAAATGCACGATAAGATTCAATCGAAGGTTGTTATGGATTGTGTGTCATTGTAAGCGTGAAAGTGTATATCATGCTCTACCGGTTCATATTTTAGAAGATTTCTCTGTAATCGGTAGATATCGCCATACCACTCTTTAAAATCACATTGTGTAGGATAATACATGCGTATATGATTTTTCTAATTCTTTGGGGATCTGGTTATTTTGAGGGTTGTTGAAGCATATGGCAGTTAACTTTTAGGGCCCTAAAAGCCTGTTCAATGTCATTTCTTGTCACTTATTACGCAATATCGTTGCCTATTAAGAACGTTCTTAGGTGTGACGACAACGTTTTAACTATAACTACC
Source organism: Flaveria ramosissima (assembly GCA_025215565.1). Classification (NCBI taxonomy): domain Eukaryota; kingdom Viridiplantae; phylum Streptophyta; class Magnoliopsida; order Asterales; family Asteraceae; genus Flaveria; species Flaveria ramosissima. The sequence continues at coordinate 54,646,241 of CM046044.1, forward strand.
CAGTTTGAGTATATCCCATTGGCAATATAATACCCAACGCTATATTCAAAACCGTTTACCACAAAAGGACACTTCCCTTGGTTCCACTAAGAACATCATTGAACAAATGTGATTGGTCGAGGACGTGGTGACATTCATAGCTTTGATAGTCTCAAAAAACGCATGTCAATATTTTAGAAGATAATACATGCGTATATCATTTTTCTAATTCTTTACGGATCTGGTTATTTTGAGGGTTGTTGAAGCATATGGCGGTTAACTTTTAGGGCCCCAAAAGCCTATTCAACGTCATTTCTTGTCACTTATTACGCAATATCGTTGCCTATTAAGAACGTTCTTAGGTGTGACGACAACGTTTTAAATATAGCTACCCAGTTTGAGTATATCCCATTGGCAATATAATACCCAACGCTATATTCAAAACCGTTTACCACAAAAGGACACTTCCCTTGGTTCCACTAAGAACATCATTGATAGTCTCAAAAAACGCATGTCAAATTCATAAATCCTGAGACGCCACCGCTTCAAGCATCATTGTTGGTTGCTTGTGATCATCCCTCTTGTATTGCCCTTACCATTCGGTTGGATAATTCTTCTAAGCCTAGTGTGTAAAATCTATGCTCCCCGGGCAACATCCCTAAAAAACCATGTAGTTGCTCATGTACGGCGCATAAAAGTTGAACGTAATTGCAAGTCAGTGACATTTTCTTTCCTTCAAATACAAATAATAATGTAATCATAACGTGTTGCAGGAATTCACGTGATGTTGTTTTAGACATATTCAAATATTCCATCAAGTGTGTTAGGAATATTCTTGTATACAAGTTATCGGATTGTGGAAATGCACTTTTGTAGCGAACTAAAACTCTAACAACCACGTGCAGCAAAAGTGATTTGAAAGTATTTAAAGTTCGCCTCAATTGACCGACGATCATTAAATATTGATCTTTGTCCATATGAAACCTTCTTCGAAACATCTCGGGGATGAATGTTGAATGGCTATCCGTATAATATTGTGTCACTAATCGATTATGAGCTTTTTTGAAATCGTCTTTATACAACCTTAAAAATTAAACATAAAATAAATAATAGTATATTAAAAAGTAAACATAAATATACATATAATTGAAACATAATACATAAATTACAAAAAAATTTTATTGAAAAACAAAAATACCTTTTTGATGACGAGGCATTGTCTTGAATTCACCCAATGATAAAGAAATCATGATAGTCAAAAACTCAAAATTACGCTTTAGCTTAGGTTTGGTTGTCTACTTAGATGTTAAGCCAATTAATGCTCTAGTGTGATAGTTTCTTAGGATATTATTTATTAGTAAGTTCAAGTATATAAAACAATTTCTAGTACAAAGTTCAGATCCAATGTTATAATATGGTTAAGGGGAGTGGAGGCGATAGTACCTAAGTAACATACACCACACCCCCTTAGGAAAGAAGCTAAGGGAGATGCGTGAACACCATTCACGCGTTAAGTTTTGAGCCCTAACTTTCAATCTTGTAACACGTTTGAATATTAAATCTAATTTTAATTAATTATTCTGTTAAATTAGAATAAATATTAATACCTAAAACTGTTACTTTTGTTAACCATTCTGTTAAACTAAGATGAAAAATACCGTTAACATCCAACTTGTTACAGATTAAAAGTTAATACAAAAAGAGGAGAATACTATTCTAATTAGTTAAGATGTATATGGATGATATTTTAGATTCATGTAAGATGTGTGTATGTTATTTCATAATATAGTAAAAATATATGAAACTCACCCCTAAATTAAACAGAAAATTCAGCAATTGAAAAACACAACATAACCACTACATTCTCCTGCCCCTTCCACATCCTATTACTTTTCTTCATGTTCAAAATCACCATATCATGTGTCAGCCACAAAGAACAAGCATCATATGCACATTGGTCTCAAAACTATAACCCTGCACCATTTATTATTATCATATCATCAAGATCCCACAGGAGCGATACCTTTCGCCTTAGCTTTGGCGGCTGCAGATGCAGCACTAGCGGCTGCAGAAGCCGCTGCCGCCGCAGCTGCCGCTGCAGGGTTAGGTGTGGATGGCGGTACTGCTTTAGTTGCAACCATTTGTTGCTCCTGCTGCTGAAGTGGCGTGTTCAGTTGGGCAAGAAGTTCTTTAATCTGTTTCCCTGATAACGTCTCGTGTTCAAGCAGTGCATTAGCGAGTGCATGATGTTCTCTACTGTAAGTTGTGAGAATGTTCTTCGCGTTATTATAAGCTTTTTCTAATAACTCCCGAACTTCTTTTTCGATAAGAAGTCTCGTTTCAGTACTCATGCTTTTCCCGTTATCATCATAATTATGAGCCACGACACCAATTTCTTTGCTCATACCGTATTTGGTGACCATTTCTCTTGCAAGACGGGTAGCTTGTTCAAGATCAGATGATGCACCGGATGTAACTTCATCTTCACCAAAAATCAACTCTTCTGCAACTCGACCGCCCATACAAACATCAAGGCGGGCCAACATTTCTTTACGGGAAACACTTGTTTCGTCTTTTTCAGGCAACTGAGCCACCATTCCGAGAGCCATACCTCTTGGAACAATGGTGGCTTTGTGCACAGGGTGGGCCCCATCGGTGTGTAGGGCCACGAGAGCATGACCACCTTCATGATATGCTGTTAGCTTACGTACCTCGTCTGATATAACAGCTGATTTGCGTTCACTGCCCATCATGATTTTGTCCTTGGCGTATTCTAAATCGGCCATGCTTACTGATTTGGCACCGTCCATTGCCGCCTTGAGAGCCGCCACGTTTACAAGATTTGCCAAATCAGCACCTGAAAAACCGGGAGTTCCTCGGGCAACGACCATCAGATCAACGTCATCTGCCTTTAAGATCTGTGGATAACAGTTTTAACGATGACATATTTATTGTGCATAATTACAAAAATTAGAATAAGATAAACAGAATAATAGAATTTGATAATTGTGGTCACCTATGTAACTATTAACTAATGCATATAATTACCAAAAGGACTTCCTTATATTATTCAAGTTAAAATTCAAAATATATTCAAGTTATTTTCTATTAACTATAAAAATATATATCATATAATATTTCTCAATAAATTTTTATAAAAAAAAAAAGTTATCTTAGCATTTCAACAATCACATTTTTACAAGTAATAAGAAAAATGTAAATGAATCATTTTTTTAATATATGGCAAAAAAGGAATAGGTGAAGCTGTGAAAGTGATTTTAGTTTTGCATTATAGAACAAGTTTTCTTGCAGCTACCAGAACTGATTATCGAAAATTGATTTGACCGCTAATAATCAAATAACCAGAAACATGATCGCTTTATTCAAACACAAAAAAACAGTTATTACGACTTCAAGTCATGATGATCAGATAATCAGTGATCACACATCCAAGCACCTCTAAATTGAAGTTTAATCGCCAAAAGAATATACCTTTGACATGTGAGATTCCATTATCTGCCTCCTGCCTTCAACATCAGGATTAGGAACCACCACACGACGGTCAAACCGCCCAGGTCTTATGAGTGCCTTATCCAGTGACTGAGGGAAGTTGGTTGCTGCAATTACAATAATGCCCTCGTTTTGCTTAAAACCGTCTAATTCAACAAGCAACTGATTCAAAGTCATCTTCATGTACTGCTGGTCTTTAGGGTTTCGGCTTCCCCCAATAGCATCAATTTCATCTATGAAGATTATGCATGGTGACCTTTTCTTTGCTGCGGCAAAAAGGTCTCTAACCCTACGAGCCCCAACACCAACAAACATTTCTTCAAATTCACTTCCACTGCATGAGAAAAATGGAACACCTGCTTCTCCTGCTATGGCCCTAGCTAACATGGTTTTGCCGGTCCCTGGTGGGCCCACAAGCAATACACCTTTGGGTAGCTTTCCACCAAGACGTGTGAACCGCTGTTACATTTTCATTGTTAATAAAAAAACATTTTAGATGATAAAGAATAGATGGCCATATATTAAATTCAAATACTTAATCATATATAAGAATGTCTATTTACCTAATAGTTCCTAAAATAAATAAAATTTGTCAAAACACTTTAAACAACTAATTATCTGACTATTTCTTCAAATATTATAAGTAAATCCAAACACTGAGTATCTGAATGTAACTAATCAATTTCAAAAGAGTATCCACACACAACCTCATTACCTTAGGGTCTCGGAGATAGTAAACGATTTCTTCAAGCTCAGCTTTTGCTTCATCTACACCCTTCACATCACTAAATTTTGTGCTGGATTCCATACTTGGTTGCACCTCATCATGTAGTCCTAATCCTGCTTAGAAACAATAAATCAATTACTTCATTTAGCAACACACACATTTGCATTCAAAAAAAGATTAATACCTTTAGTGATTCCTCTATCCTCAATAAGTGCCCCAACACCAGAAATCAGTAGAAAGCCCATGCCTAAAGCACGAACTGTGCGCCATAATTGTTCTTTAAAATGTCCTCCTTCAGTAGCTACCATATGTATAGGTGCAGCAGGGGTTCCTAATACAGCCTCCTTTGAAGATTTACCAACATTTTTAAGGGCTGAAAAGCCACCAATCATTTCTTCATCATAAGCTGGTTTTCCAGAGCTTGCCATACCTGTTAGAAACATGGGGGATGAAAAACAATGCCAAGGTTGAATATTCAACATTACAGTTGTAAATGAGCGTTAGGATGTGTGCTCTGAAAGTATGATTATGTGAATTTGAATGCTAAGAATCAGAACAATTACAAAAAGGGTTGTAAAAGATGGCGTGTTGATAATCTATTCTTGTTTAAAGATTTTGAATAATCAGATATATAGCTACTTGAGTGTTTACAAATTTCAACTATTTAAGAAAAGTTTTCTGCATAGAACACCAACGCACTTTTTCATTTGCCTTGTTTTAGTCATTGTACTAATTTTTTTTTTGTACATTCTGATTATTAAATGATGGATTTGTACCCCATCCAAGCCATGTTAAATTTGTTCTCGAGATTCTCAATCGCTTTTTTTAGTGGGGAGGAATAGTATGTGAATGACGATTCTCAGACGAGGGAATCGTTCCTCTCTAAATAAAAAGAAGCTAGTTCTCTTGATAGAGCTTTCATGTCTGCGCATAGAAGACTTTTTTTTTAATCTACCAATTACAAAATGACCCAGACAGTACAAAAATATTTTACAACAATAGGTGAATTGACTTAAATGGGACAAATGGTGATGTCTGTTGGTAAGTTGTACAAAAGAACTTTTAAGAAATTTATACAAAGGAGTATTCTTGTGAAAAATGAGAGATACAACCCGTCAGATGGGAGTAAAAGTTCCGTTAAAATGAGATGCAACCAAGTAAAAATTTATACAAAGGAGTAAAAATTAGGCTAGAATAAGGGCTAAACAGGTAATTTTATTCGATCTTTTGATAATAAAGTTCCGTTGCAGCTATTCTAGCTGATTACGCAGAACTTATTAATGAACCCGCATATTCAGAACCCAATATTTGTTTACACAAATTTCAAAACACTAGGCACTGATAATTTATAATTACAACTCGCAATAATCAGATAAACAGTTTCAAAACAAAAATTCTAACACATCCTAAGAAAAGGTTGATTATTTGCATCTTCTTGTATATTATTGGCCCCAAGTTTAGGTGAACCAAAAAAAGTTCAAACATCTTAGACAAATTGGATTGAATTTCTTAACTCACCTCTTTGCAGTGTCTTGAGCAACTCACTTTCATCCAATCTATCAACTTTGACCAGGGCTTTGACATATTCTTTCAGTGCTTCAGGATTTGAGTGCATAGAAGGCTGGCTTTCAAATAATCTTATAACAGCCTCGGGATCATTTCTATAGTAAAGCTCCCTAAAGTATGATGCATCACTTGCTCTATCTGCATCACGTTCACGCAATCTTCTTCCTAAACTGCCCACGTAACTAGACTGAAACCTTCTTTGCGCATTTGGAAGCTTGTAAACTACAGATACATAACCATTCAATTAAGTAAAATAAACAAGATATTTAAATCTCCATCTTGAGGGTGATAGCAAGTTGCCATAGGATGGATGGAGTAATTAATATGGAGTAAGCTTAAGTACAAAATATACCTGCATCAGCTATGACCTTTTGAGAAGTATTGTATGGTCTGGTGGACAAGTTTTTTAACAGCATCAATTGCAATTGTTGCCTCGAGGCCTATAAACAAACCAACACAAACATGGTATTAACAAAAAATGGCATAAAAGAGGATCATCTCTTGCATGCTGCATATCAAAACTTATAAAGAAAAATTTAAAGACACGCCGTTCTGTGGACCAAAACTATATTGTAGAAACGTTTTTTTCAATTACATAAAAATGATTTACATGCAATCTCATGTCATAATTGCTGTTTTCATTCTTGGTTTATTTCAAACTGAGGATCAAACCAGGTTTGTAAAACTGTGGAAGATTCCCGCACAAAAGAAACTAATTTATGGTCAGAAAATGGTCATTATTAACAATACTTTTTTGCAGAACCCATTTCTTTGCTTCAGCGAGAAGAAATAGTTACAATGGAGCACACAATGTTGAAGGTGTAATACGAGTTACAATGTTACATGATCCATGACGTGCAATAGAACATGAGGTTCAAAAGACCAAATCTTGGTTTCAAAAGATTGAATCTTTAAAGGTTTGTTTCAATAGACCAGATCTTTAATGGGTTGGTTCCAAAAGACCAAATGTTTACAAGATTGATGGGGTTCCTCCTATCAGATTATCTTTCCAATTTAATGCATTTTCCTTATGCTTACAGGACTTGAAGGACACATTCTCTTGACTTGAAGAATTCTAATTATCAAAAATACGGTCATCGGATTTTCAGTTTTTTCAGTCTTTCAATCATCTTTTTAATTCTTGTGCATCTACTCATGCCAGTTGTATCCTTTTCTAGTGGTTTCCTTTTCAGCGCTACATTTTCGCAGGCTGCAACTGTATAGTTTTTTGGTTTCATATCTTGGTTCTTGGTTGTTAATGACTTAGTTAGATTTTTCATTTGTTTGGTGGTATCAGATCGTGTTCTTTTTCAATGTTCTAATTGTGTTGCTGCTGTTTTCTGTAAACGAGCTTCAGTTTTTGGTTTCATATTTTTTTAACTGATAAATTGCCCATTTTTGTCCTATTTAATCTCATTCACTATGTTTGATGCTATTTCGGTAATCCATGTGAATTAGTATTACATAAACATATCTAAAAACTTAAAACACTATTTGGTAAATGATCTTATGTTTTACTAACATCACAAAAAAGCTACATGGTTCCCACTTTTTATGTTTCCTATCATCATGTTACAAACTAATGTGTTCACTAAGTTTATACCCCTTCAGGAAACAAACATCAATATTGCTTCCTATATACTGAAATAATATGTCAACATATCAAACCTTCTAAAAGGACAATCATGCACTCATTTCAAAAGATAATTAATGTAAACACAAATTCAACTACAAAGTTCCTAATCAGATACCACATATGGGACCTCATGATGTACACATTAGATCAATACACGCGACCAAAGTCCCATAAAAAATGAATGAATCTACAGCTACATAACCATGTGGGAGCTGTTTAAAAGGGATTTGTGAGAACCCTAAAAGCTAACAAGATTAGGGTTTCTTCTCTTTTCGTATGTAATAAGCATTTAACATCAAAGTGGATCATAATTGACATAATCTATAATAGAAAGAGAGCGATTCTTGACAGAAATAAGAGCGAATTGAAACCTGATTGATGAGGCGTCTTAGGCCCATCTTTCTGCTTATGTTGAAATCAAAGGTGAGATCTTTGTTAGGCCCTTTGTTAATCGAGGAGATGTGTGAAGATTGATGGTTGATTTTGCAAGAAATTGGTGGGATTGTGGGAGAGGGGTGTTGGTGTATAAGGGGAAACGAAAGATTGGATTTTTATGTTGTCTTGATAAAGGGTTCTTAGGCTGCTTGATCACGCGTTGTTCCACTATGCGCCGCAAGTATCACACCAACATGTTGTTTTTTATAGTAAAACAATTTTCATTTCAAGACAAATAATACTAGATTTATAAGACTTTTAAAAAAAAAAAAAGAGAAAACGTTACACAGTAATAATCAGGTCATAAAAATATTAAATCATCAACTTGAGTTATCACAGGATATTTTATGTCAAAAAAGAAATAGAGGAAAAGATATGGGGTTAGAATTTTCAATATAATGTAATTATATTAAAACCAAAATAAAATTAAAAAACTAATATCCACATCACCACTCCACATAAACATCTGAAAAAGATTAAAAAAATTAACTAAAACCAAAAATACATGCTGAAAAACATGTTAAAACCTATAATTTAAATATAACATTAAAGTTGAGTGACTTAATTAGAATATTTTTTAAACTTAAGTGATTTAATTGAAAAAAAAATTAAAACTTAATTACTATTTTATAAGTTACCCCAAAGAAAAACTATAAGATTCATATAATACATGTATACATAGTAATGTATATCTACTTTTAGAGTTGTTATAGTCGGTTTGAACCTGAACCGGTCAAGCTTCTCATATATTGGTCAACTTACTTCTCCACTAACTCATTGTAATGAAAGAGTAGCTAAGGGTGAGCAAATGGTGGTTCGGTAGGGTTAGAACCCTCTACCAAAACAGTAATTGATAGCATCGGTTAACGGATGTGCTTAACAAGAACCAAAGTCAATACACATTTAATGTAGTGTTGTTTTCAATTAATTTACTAATCGTGGTTCTCTCACTATCACTCGCTTATCTACACACACTTGTAGTATCTAATGTACCTTCATGATATAATTAATCTAGTTGCTAGTTTCGAACAACACACTTGCGGGAATCGCAATGCTTATACGTATAATGCTATGGAATCGCAATGCTTATACGTAAAATGCTTTCAAAGTTTGAACTTTATAACTAGTATGATAACATTTATCTCAAAATGAGATTAATGATGAAACCAAAATAGTTTGAAAGCTAATACAGTTTTTGATCCCATCGATGAGTAAAGTTTGGCTTGGGTTCGATTAAACTTAGGTTATGGGACATCCTTAGTCATAATCATAACCATTTATACTGGTTAGTCACAAAACCTTAAGCAATGTTGTCAATTAAGTATACTTTTCAAGTACATTCTGTGTGGTTACGGTTTAGTTACCGGTGTCAGTTATGATTAAGGTTTTCTCACCTATAGGAGTAACTTATTGTTAATGGAGGCTACACCACCATTAAGAAGCATCTGAACCGGAGAAGTCTCACCTTCTTCACATGATATCCTTAGAGCATTTACTTAGAACCAAAGTAACAAGTTTTGTTTTAACATACATAGTGCATGGAAGATCATCAGAGGTAAAGAGAGATTGAAAGATAGAACGTTACATATGCTATTGTGTATCCCTTTCAAAATAACTAGTAGGTAACCCGCGCTTTGTGACAGAGTGAACAATTTACTAGTTTGTTTTTGTTTTCTTTCACTTAGTATATTAATTGTTTTATTTTATAGTTTAAATCTCTTATACGACTTATGATCTTTATCATATCTTGGAACTACCACATTGCTTAAAAATAAATTAGCATTTACAAGAATAGTTTGATGATTCAACCCTTAATTAAACAAAAATGTTGAACATAATTAAAGTTTTACGCATATTCCAAGTAAATTAACATTCAATATAGTATAAGTTGAATTGTTTGGATACCAAGCTATGAAGATTCATTATGACATTAGATATTATAGCTTGAATTATATAAATATATTATGAGAAATCATGAGGAACAACTATTTGAAGCATAAAAAATTTAAGAAGATTTCTTATGACATTAGTGATTAAAGTTTAAGATATTTCATATGTCATTTAAAAAATTATTATAAAGTTACAATCTTATATTAAAGATATGCTTTATCATTAGTAACAGATAATAAATAAATACTAATGTATTAGATTGAGCATCTTCAAACATCATTTTTAGTTCCAAATATCACATATATTTTTAATACTAGTTTTATCATAAAATTATTATTATATTATTACTATTACTATTACTATATATTAAAATTTTATGAGGATGAATAGTAATTTAGAACAATTTTGTTTTTTTTATTAGTTAAGATGTTAAGATGGTTACGAATAAGTATTTATATGTCATGTTTTGTAGACTATATATTGGTGAATTAATTGAGAAAAGCCACTCTTAGCATTCACCTATTATACCAAGAAGATTATTTCATATGGACCTGGAATTGTGAATTAACTATTGTTACTGTATATCTAAATTTTATGAGGATAATTTTACAAGGATGAATAGTAATTTACCATACAATTTTATTTTCTTTTTGTATTAGTTAAGATGTTAAGTTGGTTACGAACATGCATTCACATGTCATGTTTTGTAGACTCATATATTGGTGAATTAATTGAGAAAAGTCACTCTTAGCATTACACCTATTATATCAATAAGATTCTTTCGTATGCACCTGGAATTGTAAATTAACTATAGTTACTATATATCTAAATTTTATGATGATGAATAGTAATTTACCATCATTTAAGAGAACAAATTTATTTTCCTTTTACAATAGTTAAGATGTTAAGTTGGTTACGAAGAGACATTCACAGGTCATGTTTTGTAGACTCATATGTAATTAATTGAGAAAAGTCACTCTTAGCATTACGCCTATTATATCAATAAGATTCTTTCATATTGTCACATCCCGGCGGAAGCGTGAAATGCTTAGGGTGTGACTTGTTTGCTCAGAACTCATTGATTTATAATTGTTACTAAATATCACATAAACATATATATATTTCATGATAAGGCATATTAAATATATATAATTTCACATAACATAACAAGGATTAATAAGGGAGTTAGGATTACATCAATTCATCATAGTCAAAATTTGAACTAACATAACCCTATTACATTAAAAGCCTAACAGTAACATCTTCAGAGACGATGGTAGTGGGCATCCACCGACACACTGAGATCATACAAATTTACTGTCAGGTTTACACAAACTTTCCCCACCACTTCTCCCCAGCCATTATAAACATCAAAGGAGAACATTAAGCTGTTAGTCATGGTGAATTCCTGAAAAAGCATACTTAAAATAGTCAACATAAAGTTGGTGAGCTTCACAGGTTTATCATATAACATAGATGCATTATATACAACCAAACCTTACATAGCAACCAGATCATTCATATCTGTCATAACTTATTTCATAAATCAGATAATATAGCAACACAATACTCATCTTATTGGTGCAGGAAATATTTTCCTAAGTAGCGCTACCAATATTATCTAACGGTTCAACATCCGAATTAATGGTTGTAACATAAATCTCAGAAAATAATGCATCAGATAGTATGCTTTTCCCCAAAACTTTTACAAAACAAAAATGGGCCATGAAACTCACCTTTACTCCAAATGGTAACCTATACGAAAAAAAATATTTATAATTCAGAAAATGTATATTTCTTTAACATTTTTAGCACCTCAGATTGAAGAATTTATTTTATAAATCAGGTTTAATATAAATTCCGAAATTTTTACAGTAGATGTATCTTAGTGTTAGGTAGAATATACTAAAATTTCATATTCAAATTATTTTCAGGCTAATTTTTATTATTTTTACATTATTCACATAATTCTTTAGAAATACCTTCGGGCCTCTAAAATTAGTCAAATTTTGGCAGGTTAATAATTATAATTCGTAAAGTTTTTCAGAATTTTCTCATGCTCTAAACTATAGCAGAGCTATTTTTATAATTTTTCCTATTTTATCTTTATTTTGCTAAAAATACCAGATTATGTCAAAAATTCTAATTTTTACAAAAACTGCTCCATTTTTATTCTTATATTTTCTATAAATTTTCCATAATTTATTTCATACTTTAAGTATTTTTCCCGATTTTTGTTTAACAGAATAGTTAAAAATTAATATTTCAGAAAATGTTTTGAGTTAGGTCACGAAATTTTTCCAGTGGATTCTATAATTCTTAATAGTCAGTACATAATTTTTCTATACCTTTACTAGGATCAGTTCTTTTAATATAATTTTTCTCTTTTTATCCTTAAATATTGCATATAAATTAATTAATTCATAGGAATGGTACCAAATTTTGCAGAGTTTTATTCCCTAATATTCTAAGTATATTTTTAATGTTTGTTCCCACAATCATAGTTATTTTATATGCAGAATCAATTTAACAAACTATGACTAGATTTTTAACCCTTTTGTTGATAATTTCTTGCTATAAATTTGATTTTTAAGATTTGTTTTACTTATTTCAGATTTTTAAAATCTTTCTTTTTGTCTGAAAAAATGAGTTTGATTATTATATGTTTTTATAAAAACCTTGAATGTTTAATCAAAAGGGTTAATCACATGTGTTTATATTAACACATGTTTGATTTTCATAACTTAATTTAGTAGGGTTTTAGGGGTTAAAACCTTGATTTTGACAGAAGGAGAGTGTGAGAAGGAGGTGAGGATGGTCTAAGCTCGCTTGGTTTTGGTGTTCTTGATAATCTTTCGGGAGACGGTGCTTCCACGAGGCTTGGATGTTGCTGCCTTGTATCCGAGAGTGTGTGACCGAGTGAAGTTGAGGATGATATTTGGTTGAGAGGTGGTGACCGAGAGGATGGTTCGTGGCTTACGGTGGTGGTGTTTGGGAGTGGTAGCCGAGAACAAGGTGGTGAGTGGTGGTGTTAGCCGTGAGTTTGAGATGGTGTTAACCGAGAGATGAGGAAGTGTGATAGTAACCGAGAGTTAGTAGTGGTTGTGTTTGTTTAGAGAGGTGGTGAATATGCAAGCCTTCGGCCGAGGGTTGATATAGGGGAGTTCTCATGATTACTATTAGTCCTAGGTGGTGAGGTGTTCATTATAGCCTTGCTTAGTCATGGCTATGTGGCGGTTTTGTGGTGCCTCTAGAAGAACCGAAGAGATGGCGGTGGTTTGTGTCCAAGTTGGGTTCCAACCGAGAGTTTCAAAGGGAGGTGGAGTCGGTTGCCATTAAGGAGTTTCATCATTGCTCCTAGGGTGCTAGACTCTCAAGGTGGCATGCATACATATGCTTTGGTGTGGCGGTTTGATGGTGTGTCTAGATGGACCGAGGAGGTGGCGGTGCAAGAGGAGGGGTTGGTGTCCCTAGTTGTGCAAGGTGGTATCTCCATAGGTTTCATGACTCACCAAGTCATGATTGCATGATTAATCGGGTGCTTAATGAGCCGATTTAGTGGCCTTAGTTGGTGCTTAGGTTGGGGTTTAAATGTAAGGGGTTTGTTTAAATTTGTGTTGATGTAAGTTTCACTTGTTGTTAACTTATGTTTGTGATGTTTGGTTGAGTTGTGTTTTGGGTTTGTTTGATGTTGTATGGTTGGTGTATCTTGATCATATATCATTTGGTATCATAATGTTATGAATATGTATACATGCATACGTAAAAGGTTGTGCATGCATGTATGCATGCATACGTACATCATATATATTTATATGGGCAAATAATATACATGCATAAGTAGAACAAGAGCATGCATACGTATATCACACATGTATGTATAAAAATATATACAAGTTAGCTTAGGTGTAGTTGAATAATTAAATATACTAGTGTATAAAATTCTAAACCTAGGGTTGTCACACATATGGACCTAGAATTGTGAATTGACTATAGTCATATCCATGTACGCTTTACGTACATATTTAGTGAATTAATTAAGAACTAGAAGGGTGTTCGCGCAAATGCGCAATGCGGCGGGATAACATTTTACATCCGACACGTGTTTTTAATTTTTGTTATTCTTGTATTAATTTTATTAAAGTATATTATATTTTTTCTAATCTAAAATTTAAAACACCAAAAAATGAGTTTTGCATGACGACTTGTATATTTACGCATTAACTTATTGTACCTCACAAATACAGATCGATTCAGTAAGATATTTACACCAAAACGTTTGAAAAATACACATGTTACAATTGTAGTTTCAAAAAGTTTTTAAACATGATAGATGAAAAGATATAACTGAAATCTTAAAATAAATTAAGTTTTTTTGGTTTATGAATACAATGGCAGAGGATTTAAAGGAAGGGGGGGCGCCGCTCCCCCTCTTTTTTTCGTCGGTTGTGTTAAACTTTAGTCTGGTAGTGTAAATTTTTGGCTTAGTAGTGTAATTTTTTATATAAAACTCGTGTTCGCCCCCGCTAAAATAAATTAATTTTGCCACCGCCCCCCTACGTGAATGTTCAAGCTCCGCCACTGTATGGATAGATAATATAAAATTTTATCTAAGTTACAATAAGTGTAAGGTTATTATGTAACTAATTGCAAAGGGTAATCTGTAAATAATGTTAAAAATACTATTTTATCCTTAAAAGTGGTTGTATCTTATGCATTGACTAAAGTAACTGTTTATAATTTTATGGTATCTTAAAATACCTCTCTTATATGTTTTATATATAGTATAGATAACATATAGTAAAATAAAAAAAAATTATCATGGGATACAACGAGTGTAGTTACAGTCGTGGCGGCCCAATCGATTATGTTCGAAAAATATTATTGTCATTAATGGTATTATTAGAAACGGTTTCGGTATCCTATTTTATGGTTTTCATAGCACACGTAAAAATGACCAAATCCTGGTATGTAGCACGCGGGAAAAACCTAGTATACTATTTTAAAAGCCATGAGCATGATTAGTATGCTTTGAGGGTTTGTATTTTGACCACTAAGCTTTGTTTTTTTAGATTGTTGCTCCGTTTAACGTTTTGACACAGGCACTGAGAGAGAGAGAGAGAGAGAGAGAGAGAGTGGCGTATAAGTGTCCCCCCTCTCTTTTTCATATCGGATCCACTACTTTCCATATTTCTCAGTCTTTCTTTCTTGGTGGTTTGACCAGCGCTATTGTTTGTCGGTAATTACCTTTGGTGCTTAGGTTTGCCCACTACTAAACAAGATGAGCACATGCAGATTTTCAGTTCTTCGTTACTATCACCTATCATCGCTGCCAGGTTTGTAATTAGGAGTGATATCAAACAATTTTCTAAATCAAAAGTCAATGGAGACTTCACTGTTTTTATACCAGACAATCACCTACGGTGTTCTTCGAACGATAAAAGCCTTCGGATATGTGGTGTTGCCTTTGTCGATGAAGACAGAGGCAACTTCTTAGGTGTTGGAGATGATTAATAATAGGAGTGCAAGTTGTTGCAAAGTTGATTTGAGTTCACTATTTTGTAGTAGTTAATCATAAGTTTTGAATTTATTGAATTTAGATTCACATGCTAGAGTTTATTGGCGATGGTAAGATGTGGTCATATAAAAGCCACGTCTAGAGTTTTTGTTTGAGTTCAAAGACATAAATCAAAGTTTGTATGAAAATATCTAAAACTACAGTTTTGCAAAACAATTTTTTATCAAAGAATCTTGCTCTAATACTAATTGTAAATCTAGACGAAAAGAATAAATTATTTTTACTTTATCAACCATCTTTATAGAACGGTTACGTATTATCAACTAGTATTGCACCTCGTGTTTCATGCCGATATCGTCATTCGCGTGTGTATATTTTGAAATGTTGATAGAACAGGAGTGGGAAAATCTATGATGTAAACATACGAGAAAAATAAAATGTCCTTGCGTAATAAATAAAAGATTAGACAGATAAAAAAACTTGAAAAAACAGAAACCTAAAAATCTAATGAAAATATGTTAACAAAAGAATTAAACAAAATCAGGTCAACAAACACATTTAGAAAACAAAAAAAATCTTAAGAAATAAACTAAAATGACTGGATAAAAAAGAAAATAAAAAAAAGAAGTTTAAAAAAAGGCAAAAGAAAACGAAAAGTAAAAAATAAACTAAAAAGGCAAAAAAAGGAAAAAAAAAAAAAGAAAAGAAAAGAAAAAAACCCTAAGTTTTGAACTAGGGTGGAAGAAAGGGGAGGGTGCACTCACTGGATACGTCCCGTTGAGGTTAACTCTCCACACCAGAATTCTCTATTACATAAAAAAAATTCATGGAAGAGTTAAAAAACAAATGATGCAATCACCACACCTCACATGTCACAACTAGAAAAAACAATCAATAATGATTTAGGGGCTGTTTGGCAGCTTCTTAATCAGTCTCTTAATGATTCAGATGTTTGAATGGTTCAGCACTTAATGGTTCAGACTGTTTGTTTCGCGAGCAAATGTCTGAATGGTTCAGACATTTGCCTCTGAATGGTTAAGTAATATACTAGTGCTGAATGGTTAAGATGTCTAATACTGAATGGTTAAGACCTCTTATTTGAATTGGTCTGACATTTGCATTTGAATATTTAAACGATATACTAGCTCTTAATGGTTCAGACCTCTTAATGGTTCAACACTTAATGATTCAGACCTCTTATTGGTTCAGCACTTAATCATTCAGAAGTTGTCAAACAATCTCTTCGTATTGTTCACCCCTTTCGTATATGTATATAATTCTAATCATTTTTGTGAAGAAATAATAAGTTATGACAATATGATGTGAAAGTTTAAGTAAAAAAAATACCAAAACACAAGCACAAGATTTACAGTGACTCGGATGGGTGTTAACTAACTTACTCATTGCTTGGTCTCCACCATAGTAGAGTTTACTCTGATAACTTCTCGCTAATAAAATAGTGATTATCTATTCTCTTCTCACTATTTTTTATAATGATCATCCCTAACATCACTCTAATTACTTTTTGGTAAGAATCACCAAATACTCTTCAACTCATTAAAGATTGTACGCTATTACATATCATCGTTTTGTGGGTAGGGATCACTATCCACAATACAACGTATGTATTTAAATCTAGACTTTTAAAGTATAATCTCATAAACATCACCTTTTTTTTTCTATTCAACTCTCTTTTGATGTGAAATGTGCTTTAGGAGTAAGAAGTCACTTTAAAGTGACTTATTAGTTTGGAGTGCAAGTGTTTCAAAGAGTAAGTTCAAATATGGGATGTATACATGCTTAACTAGAGTGAAAATATATTTTAAAAAGTTTTAGAGTCTTAACGGTCGATGTCACAACATCCATGGTCCAATAACATGCCTCCTTACAACACTTGTCTTTTTCACATTTTGACTGTTTTTTGGTTTTTACTAAGTTTTACCTCTGCCATTTGACAAGAATTGATATCTTAGAAGGCACTAAAGTTAACCTATTATTAGGAAGTTATTTCAAGCATTTTAGACATGGTTTTAAGGAAAACATTTGTGTCAAATCAAATGGTGACAAAGCCTAGAGATGTGCTAACTTATTGTTCGGTTAAGCCATGATCACTTAATACAAAATATTTATTCGGGTGCGTTTTTGGTTGGCGACAAAGCCACATTTACTGGGAGTGGATAAATTATACATTTAGATTTCCGACTAAGCCTAGAGAAGGCATATGACACCTTGAATTGGGATTTCATTGATTCCTTATCTATTAAATGCATTTTCCGACTAAGTAGAGAAGTTGGATTAGGGGGTGCCTAAACTTCAATAGATCCTAGGTCTTGGTTAATGGATCCCTTACGAGAGATTTTAGGTTTAAGGCAAGGGGATCCGCTATTCCCTTTCCTGTTCATTATTGCCATGGAGGCATTAAATGTTGTATCTTCTAAAGCATGCTCATTTGGGATTATTAAAAGGTGTCACATTCATTCCTAATGAGGTATCCATCTCTCATATATATGTTCTACACCAATGATGTTTTTACTTATCATTGGGGCTTAAAGTAGGTCTAGAAATAAGTAAACTATTTGGAGGTGGGGTAGGTTCTCAAAGTGTTCAAGAGATAACTGCAAATATTG
Organism: Flaveria ramosissima; assembly: GCA_025215565.1. Classification (NCBI taxonomy): domain Eukaryota; kingdom Viridiplantae; phylum Streptophyta; class Magnoliopsida; order Asterales; family Asteraceae; genus Flaveria; species Flaveria ramosissima. The sequence continues at coordinate 54,664,129 of CM046044.1, forward strand.
ATTGTCAAGTGGGGGTATTCTCATTTACGTATCTGAAGGTCCCCATTGGAGCCAATACGAACTTGACTAAAACTTAAAAGCAGGTGATCGGTAGCTTCAATGCTAAGATATCTATGTGGAAGGTGAAAACACGATCTTTTGGTGGTAGATTTACTCTCATAAAGTCGGTTTTAGGAGGATGTTATAGCTCCAAAGGAATCAAGTGGCTTGGGGGTGAGGGGAATAAGCGGAACAAATATGGCCCTCCTTGCTAAATGGTGGTGGAGATGGAAAGTAGAATCGAATCATTTATGGGCAATATTAATTGACACCATACATATGATGAACAAAGTCCAAATAATTATTCAATTTAATCTACAATATCCTGGTGTATGGAATCATATTGTTCGAGTTGAGAAATATATCTAAAATGGGTGTTGGATTGATACAAAATCTAAAGGGTGAGTTATCCGATAGGAAATTAATTCAGTTATGGATTGTTGTATGGTTAGATAAGGATTTTCTATGCAATATATTCTTGGTACTATTTAAGTTGGTTGATTAAAAAAATTTGCCTCATAGAAGAATTTTGGTTAAATGCAAGTCAAGTCGGGTCATCTCTATTAAACTGGAAATGTTCTTCCAGTTTAACCCAATAGATTATGGAAAAACAGTCCATTCATAATCTTCTTAATGGAGTCCTTTGGTCTAGAGTGAAGGACGGCTTTGGAAAAGTGACATAATAGGGAATTTTCGATACAAGAACATATGAGAGAGATTGCAAAAGCCTATAGCCCAGCCTGATAATTGGTTCAGTTTGAATGGAATAATTGGATTCCAATATTTGTTTTTTTGTTTGGAGAGCGTTACTAGATCGAACAACTACGAATGCTCAGTTGGCAAAGAGAGGTATGCTTTTTGTAGACCCATTATGCTCCTGTGTGGTATGCAAACTGAATCTGTAGATCATCTTTCGGTCTCATGTTTGGTGGCAAGATCGATATGGTGGCATATTCAAGTCTGGTGCAAGCTCCCGGTTCAAACGAGTTTTAGAGAGTTAATGATATCTGGAGATAGAATTTTTTTTAAAAATAGGACTTTTTAAAAGGTGATGTTGACAAGAGGGGAAAACCTCGGGTGATGTTGACAAGAGGGGTACCCGCCCATGGCAGGGGCGGGTTCTGGGTGCTTTGACTGCTTTTACCCATGTGACACAACCGACAAAAACAGATGTGACAAGAGCTCAGGAGACCGCGCCCCTGCCAAGGGCGGGTTCTCCTGTTTATTTTTCCACCGTCCGATCCACCTAAATATCAACACACTCAATCTGAACCGTCTAAATTAAATCAGACCACGCCCTTACTATGGGCGGGTTCTGACTTTTCTTGACCACGACCTAACCCCATTTATTCACATACCCACTCAATTTAACACTATTTATTCATCAACCTTTCACCCCGTAAACCACCGAACAATTCGTTCAAAATCTTCTCAATCTTATTTCTTAGTATTTTCGAAGTTATTTTTGTATAATTTCTTACTATTTTCGAAAATGAGCTGGAGAATTACACCAGGTCCACTAAATAACGATTTGTTATTTTTAAGTGGTCAACATAGAGCTGATTACTATTTTCGAGATCCAGAAAGCGATGAAGGAATTTTACGTGCTAGACGAGGTGATAAAGCATTTTGGGATTACATTGATGAAGTGCCTATCCCTGAAAATGTTATGAGATATATAAGGTTGGCTGGTTTTGCGGGTGTGATCGAGTGTGGTTATCGAAAACTTGATCGTGCTCTTATTTCAGCTTTAGTGGAGAGATGGAGGCCAGAGACACACACATTTCATTTACCGGTTGGAGAGACCACAATAACCCTTCAAGATGTTCAAGTTTTATGGGGTTTGCCGGTTGAAGGTGATGTTGTTTCTGGCACTGATTATGCTATGAGTGTATCCGAAATTTTAATAAGGTTTGAGTATTTAACCGGTTGTACACTCGCTACAAGCGCTGTAAGTGGTTATAAGTTAAACCTAAGGTTTATTTTAAATGAAATAATTAAACCATTTCCTGATAATGCCACTGATTTTCAGTGTATTCAACGAACTAGATTAATTTTATTTTTTATGATTGGTGCCACTTTATTTCCTGATACTTCTAGCAACTGGGTGCACGTAAATTATTTAAGTCATATTAAAAACTTAAATAACTGTGGTAGACTTAGTTGGGGAAGTGCAGTTTTAGTATTTTTGTATAGACAGTTATGTAAGGCAACGAGTGTCACAAATCGAGAAGTTGGTAGACATTTATTCTTGTTGCAATTATGGGCATGGGAAAGATTACCTACTATGTGTCCCAAGAATACGAGATCTATTGATTTCAGGTTACCATATGGTGCACGGTATGTTTAAAAAACTTATGTATTAACTATTTATCTGTAATCTTATATTTATTCTAGTTAACCTGGTATATTTCAAAAACTTGATTACAGATGGAATGGTGAACTTAGTTATGTAAACACCACTCCGCATTGTTTGAGTGCGTATCGATCTCAGCTGCATTCATTAAGCGAGGCCACAGTATTAATATTAATCTGATATTATTTTGTATATATTAACATTTTGTAAACATATTAATTCATATTTTTATATCAGTTTAATTGGAGGCCTTATGATAATATTATCCACCTTCTACCTGATATCTGCACAAGTGGACATCAAAGCTGGAGAAGTGACACATACCTTATATGTTGGGAAGTTGTTGAGCCTCACATTCCAAGTAGGGTTTTAAGACAGTTTGGAATGTTTCAACCAATCCCTACAAGTGTGTTACTAACCCGGGAGCAACATACAAATCTGCATTCGACTGCTCGTAAAGGTGGTAGAAATAAAAACTGGTTACAACATCATAATATCTTTGTTCAAGCATGGGCGTCTCGGCTTAATTCAATTGCTAATGAAGCGTATACTGATTCGCCAATTGCTTCTGAAGCATACATGAGGTGGTATCTAGAGCGTACTGTTGTGTATACAACAAACCCGGCTCATCAAGACACGAACCCTCATGGCTTCCCAAATGATGGACAAAGATTGAGAATGATAGTATTATTATTAATAATTTTATTATTATTATTATTGTTATTGTTATTATTATTTTTTTTAAGTAATCTTTCATAATGTTATTTATAGATGGACGGGATGAGTCAGTTTTATCAAAGACCAGGGGATGAAACGGGGAGAAATATGGCGAGCCGTTATATGGATTTGGCACATGCAAACCATATAAGTTATCTACCAACGCATGTGACACAAAATGTTGATGATACTCAACTTCCTCCTGTCCCTCAACGTTTACCTAGAAGGGGTAGAGGACGAGGGCGGGTTGGTAGACAGGTTGGTGATGATAATGTTGTTGTGCAACAGAATATGACAGGACAAAGGGATTTCACGGAACAACAGCTTGACTCCCCCTTTTTTAGCCAAATGGGCAACCAAGATTTTTTTTATGGTGGTACCTCAAGTACTCAGTTTCCACATTTTAGTCAAATGGGGACTTAGAATTTCGAAGAAGGGGGGCCGTCAAATCCTTATCAAAGCCCTGATAATAGTTATCAACAATCATTTCACCATTCTTCCCCGTTACCTTATTACCGATACGACTCAATCAGTTGACCGGTTTTTTAATCCATCTCCTTGCCTGTTCGACTTAAATGATGAAGCAACAAACGATAATGATGACACTCGTTAGATATTATTTCTTTTATATTTTTAGTGATGTAATTTACCTTTTTAATTATGAATTTTTTATACTTTTTTCTATTAATTATATAATGCAATTTATTATTGAATACGAACTTAAGCTACAATATTATTAGAAATAATTATACAAAAACAAACAAGTAGTACAATAAAAGTAACAAGTAAAACGGTAATACAACAAAAAATGTCGCTTGCGGGTCTTGCGTTTGATTGTCTTTTCAGTGAACCATTCAGGGTGGCTATATGTATAACGATACTGATAAAACTCTTTTGCCATATAGCGCCGATATCTTGCACAAGTGTCTTTAAAATCTCCCTCCAAAGTTAAAGTTTTTCCTTGAACTAGGTTTTGCATTAACATACAAATAAAAACCCCTGAATCACCACCAAGGTCACCCCCACCTTTAGGCAAGTACTCCTCAGTAGTTGTGAAAGACATATGATCCCTTTTATCAGGATGAATAAATGGTCCAGTATAATTTTTTTTCCAGTAACCAATCTGTTCCATCAGACAGTAAAAATTACATGGAATAAAATCTAAAATAGGAAGAACTAACTCATGATATAGTTCACGATATAAATTATTTGACCAATACTGAAGGATCTCCATTGTATGCAAGTTGATTCGGATAAGTAACCAATCTTCTATTGCATTTATAAGAATTGGAATATAAACATATTGCACCTCCCAAAATGAAGGGTACACCTCATCAGTTCCATTGGCATATTTGACAGGCTTGACATCTTCCCACACACATAATTCATCCCGAAACTGAGGTGGTAAAATTGTCCAATTCAACCCTGATGGTCCAAATTTCGCAAGCTTTTCACGTCTCATCCGCATCATCCGTTTTACCCAACCTTCTATATGCTGTGATATAATATTATCATCTAATAAACATTATATAAAACTAATTTATTTAACTGAAAAATATATAATATTTTTACCAATGGAGAAAGACGACCGTCGCGTTTGTACCCTAATAAAACACCCCAAAAATCCTTCCCAAGCCAGTTACCACCAAATAGAACTGAAACACAATATGGCGCATCCCCGTTCTTGTAGAAGTCAATAGCATCTTTTGACCAGATTCTTCTTCATCTGCAACTAAAAATGGTATATGCACTGGGTTGTTTTCTGACGAAGACGATTCATGTGCCTTCTTAGGCCGCCTCAAACTTTGTAGAATTGAACTCGTCGATCGGAGTTCATGAACTGGTTCTTTACCGGGTCGGTGTGCCATTTGAAATGTGGCTTCTTATGTAGTGTTTTTTTGGAAGTGTGGTGGTATTTGAAATGTGGTTATTATGATGATAAGGGTGGGGTATTTATAGGAGTTTTTTTGTAATAAAATTAATATTTTTTTTATAACATAAAACTAGTATTATAATATTAAACAATAAAAACTAGTACACATCAAATAAAATTATAATACAACAATCTCCTTATGAATATGAGTTTGGACAAGTGTTCATGTTATGACCTGTTTGTCTACATATTGAACATCTACGTATAACAGGTGCATCTGGATGATGAACATCCATCTCGTTGTGTATCCTTCTCGTGCGTCTCCTACCTCGTGACGTGGTGATTTTTGAGGGATCACCTCTTATCCTCCAACCCGGGTTCGTCCAATAATCAATGTGACGAAGCGGGTAAAAATGTCCATTATACTGTTCTTGATAAACAACAGTACTATAGACCTGATGAACAATGTTATGAGGTGATTCACCTCTATGGCGGCAAACTGCAATTGCATGTGAGCATGGAAATCTTTGCATCTGCCATTTACCACACGTGCAAGTTCTGTTTTTGAATTCCACGGTATAATCATTTCCACCAGCTTCATTTGTTTGTATCTTTGACAGAACTCTATACCTCGCCTCTCTGTAATCAAACTCTGTTATGATATGCTCTTGCGAGTTAATTTCACGTGTGTTAAATAAACGCCATATGCGAGGGGGTAACGCGGTGTTACAGTTGGTTGCGATGTCAGTGTGCTTTCTGAATTGTTCGACTGTTTTCTCGAACGTACAATTAATAATAGCTTTTATTGGCATAAGCCTGACACCTCGCAACGTATTGTTGAAGCTTTCTGAAATGTTCGTCGTCAGGTTACCCCACCGACGATGATTTTTATCATGTAGAAGCGTCCATTTACTCTCTTTAATAGTTTTTAAATATTCCCACGCTTCTAGATTGATGCTTGTCATTTGACTTACACAGTAGTTATACTTCCTTTGTTGGGTGGTGCTTCCGATAGACCAACATAGCCTTTTTAAGCTAGAAACCTTGAACTTTTGCATGAGGTTACTTCGAACATGTCGGAGACAAAATCGATGCACAGCATTATTTTTCCACTCTTCAAGAGTATTGATTGCACGAATAATTCCTTTGTGCCTATCAGAAATAACACATAACTTTTTTCCCGAACCAATATAATTATGGTGAACTGCAATGTGTGACCAGAATTGGTGGAAAAACCAACTCCAACTTTCTACCGTCTCTTCGTCTACAATTGCATAAGCTATCGGCATTACGTAGTTGTTTGCATTTTTTGCAACTGCAATTAACATTTTACCACGGTAAGAACCTTTCAAGAAAGTACCGTCAACAGATATCACAGACTGACAATAGCTGAACGCTTTAATTATTGGACCGAATGCCCAAAACACATATTTAAATGTGTAATAAGCAGATGTACCGGTCGGATGATGTAACCATTCCACGATAACATGGTTCTTCTCTTGTAATGCGTTGATGTACGTAGGTAGTTCCTCAAAATTACTGTCCCAACTACCATAAATATTCTCAATAGCAGCTTTTCTTGCTCGCCAGGCTTTATTATACGAAACATCAACATTCAACGTGTCTTTCAAATGCGCTTGAATTTGCTTGATGGGAAAAGCAATATCTTGACGAATAAAATGGATGATACGGGTAACAATATCTCTGCATTTGAAACTTCTATTGTTGTTACCAACAACAGTACCAAAGCAGTTGTGGGAATTCACCCATCTTGAAATTCTCCACATGTGATGATCATGGTTCTTGAAGCATAAACATACCATGAACATGGAGGACCACTATGAAGATTATTGTTGTAATTAGGGCTGGTGCTGTAGCACTTTGCTCTCCATCTTGTACGTTTACTTTCAACTACAACAGTCTCTCTGTTACGTGCAAGATTCCATAACTGCACTGCATGCATCACTTCATCTTTTGATTTAAAATACATTCCAACACGAATTTCTTTTGACTCTTCATTCCATATATCCATATGGTCTTCATCGTCAAAATCAGCAGCTTCATAATCTCTTAACTCCTGAGGATCTTCAGAATAGTTCACCTCCCCGTAAGATCCTGGATTAACACCAGAATTATAATTGTTTGAAACTCCATAAGTGTTGTTGTCATCATCACTGGATTCTTCTTGTGATGGAATGAGTTCAGTATCTTCATTGCTGTCTGAACGACCATCATCCGACTTATCAAAACCTCCATTGTCATCATCGACTTGATGATGGGAACTAGTTGACGGACCGGCTTGATAATCATGCGATCTTACATTGCTTTGATGATAAGAATTGCTTGACGTATCAAGTGCTTGAGATATAGAGAAACCGCGTACGAGATCCATATAATTGGATTGTTGTACATACAATTTTGGCTCAATGATAACATAAACATTTGCTCGAAAATTTTCAACATTTTCTCCCAAATAATACAAAACATCTAGACTTGAGTCATTGAAAATTTCAGAACTTTGAGAGAAACCAGCATATGAGTAATATAATTTTAATTTCAATTTATAATACTCTTTTTGAACCTGAAGATGATTATAAATCAAATCTACAAACTCTTCGTATGAAACTCTATTACGAAGAATAATAGTTAACTTCTAGTAGAAACATCACATATGATATTTCCATTTTCGAATGAAATATCACCACCCCAATAGATTTGTAAAAAATAAGGCCGAGACATTATAATTATTTGTTTTTTTTTGAAAGTGTGAATTGATCGAGTGAATTCGTTTGAGTATAAATATAAGAAAGTAGGTTAAATGAGTGGATGGTGTTATTTGAGAACCCGCCCTTGCCAAGGGCGAGATCTCAAAAAATTTGACATGTCCATCACATCTAGTCAGTCGTCAGTAATTGTGTGGACTGAATTGATGCATTTGAGAACCCGCCCTTGGCAAGGGCGAGTTCTCGGAAACCAATGTGGTCACATCTAATCAGTGGTCAAAAGGAGTCAAAAGCAGTCAAAAGCAGTAAAAAAGGAGCAGAACCCGCCCCTGCCAGGGGCGGGTACCCCTTATGTCAAAATTAATCAAGATTTTCCCCCTTTGTCAACTTTGTCTCCAAAAAAATCCTATTTTTAAAAAAAATTCCTGGAGATAACAACCCAGGGGAATAGTAATTCAAAATTAAACAAGTGTGCTAGTGCAAATTTTTTGTTCACCTTATGGATTCTATGGAAAAGAAAAAACAAAACGGTTTTTGAAGATAAACATTTGGGGTTTTCTAGTATCATGGGGAAATCAAAGAAATGCCATACTTGTGGGTAAAACATAGATTAAGGAACGCAGCCATAAATTGGGACCAATGGTCTATTTTCAACATAAAGTTATGATGATGATACTAGTTTGCTCCTGGTGTAGAACTTTTAATTTCTTTATTATTATCTATGTATAGTATGGTGTATACAACTAGCAGCTTGCTAGTTTGTGTGATTTTATACTCTCATGATGTATTGTGTTATTATGAAATGAGAAGTAGTACTGCTATTTGAAAAGAGAAAAAACGTGATGTTGTTCAAGTCAATAATCTCCACCACTTATTGTTGAAGTTTAAGTCACATAAATATGTCACATGTAAAGATCTTGCTATAATGTTAATATAAATCAAATCTAGCTTTTTGTAGTCACTTAAATTACATGCATAATCACTCTTTATCATTTCATCTTTTGCAAAATTATCATGTTCCATGAAGATTATGACTTTGTTAGGATGGACACTACTGCTACAGATAAAAAACGGTTAGTAAAATATTGATGTAATGATGTGATTTATCATGTTTTGCATATTATATTCTAATAATAACATTAAAAAGGATGTGGATAGTATTTAGTCTTGATTAGTCTAAAAATTAATAGAAAAAGTTCTAACCCACTATTAGCATTTGAAGTTTTAACTTTATTGCTTAATTAGTATTTTAATAAATCATTGGCAAGAATTTTGAGTGCCATTTTCTAATTTATCATCTAACTCATCTTTTACTAATGATATTTAGCTCAAACTAGTCTTAAGCCCCCTACGTTGCAGCTGGAGCATAAAACCGTATCAAATATCACTAATGACACACCACCGCCAGTGACCACGAACATTTTAAAAAGCTCGTAGTAAAAAATAAAAAATAAAAAAACAAATGAAAAGTAGGTGTAAGAGCATAGGTTTTCCATTTTTTATGTGAGTGTGTGTCCTATATTTTGGGGATGATTGTTAGTGGTTGTGAGTGAAAGAGATGGGATATTTATGGGGATTGTACCGTGATTCCCCATATTTAAGGAAACACGATACAACTCTATAAATTTTTTAATATTTTTATAAGTTATTGTGAGTGGAAGAGAGAGAAAATATAATAAAAAAGATATTAAAAAGTATTATTTAATTAAAAGAGATAGTAAAAATTTAGTGTTTTTAATGTAAATATGAGGATGAGATTGGGGAAGCTAGTGTGAATGCTCTAAAGATGTTAAACCGCATAAGCGGAACGTAAAACATATAAAACAATAAGTAAATTGATCTAGAACCATCGCGTTGCGACGGGGTCGCTAAACGGGGAAAATATAACGGTAAAAACGTTGAACGACACACGCACGCTGCGGTGAGTTAACTCGTAAAATTTCAACCAAACTGTAAAACAAAAGTTTTATAAAATATGAAAAGTATAGAAGATCAAAGTTGAAAGTAAAAAAAATATCGGGCCAAATTGTTAAAGGAGAAAAGTATTGAATTAAGATAAGAAAAAAGTTAAGGATTAAAAAAAAAAGACAAAAGTTGGTACAACCTATTAAGCATATCGTATAACCCATTAAACATAGAAAAGTTGATAATTAGTAATATATAAATGGTTAAGATAAGATACCTAAGATTTTAAAAAAATAGGTGGAGGTATTGGGTTCAAATCTCACATGTAACAAAAATAAATACCAATGATCCTTAGCCTAACTGATTAAGATTATGTACTCGTAACATGTAAATATTGGGAGGTTATGGATTCAAGTCTCACTCTGAGCAAAATGCTCAGAGTTGAGCCAGAAGATTTTCTCAGCACTGGGTTTCCTCCTAAAGGGGTTAGGAGTGCGGTCCCGATTGAGATACGGATATGTGAATCCAATTAAGATAAAATATATCCTCCGAAGCAGAGTCACACATTTGTCGTTAAAATAAATAAATAAAAGAGGCTCAAGATGAGCCAAAAGCTTTTCTCACCTAATATGAGTTTTCTTCTGAAGATGATCTCATATTTCGTATTTAGATAATGAAAATGATAGGATCAACCAGTGACCCGTTATTAAAAAAAATCTAACTTATCTTTTCCTTGTAACTTAAAAATATACAGTTTTTTAATTCTTAAAATATGAAGAAAAAAGAAAAGCACACCCACTCAAGTGCAATTAACCACAATCATCATGCCACGTGTCAATTTATCACTCTCTCAAATCACAAACCTCTTGCTGTTTTGCACATGCCGTTGTCCTCGCTGGCTCTGTAATCTTGAAAGAATATGCTCCTTTCAAACCCCATTGGCGCTAATGCCAAATGACACCCATCACAATTCACCCAAAAAATATCCCACCAATAATAACATTACAATAATAATAATAATAATAATAATATCAACAACCAAAAACTGAACCCATAATACAGCTCACAAGAAATCCCATTTCCCCAAATCTCTATCAATGACTCGTTAGCAAGAGTGGATAGCAAGTGAGTGTCTTGAAAATCCCCTTACATTTCAAGAATCAAGCTTGCATTTTTAACCCTTTCAATGGCGGAACCCAAGAGGTATATCACTTCAGATGAGCTCAAAACACACAACAAATCAGGGGATCTGTGGATCTGCATTCAGGGTAAAGTGTATGATGTTTCAAATTGGATGAAAACTCACCCTGGTGGCGATCTGCCATTGTTGAATCTTGCAGGTCAAGATGTTACAGATGCTTACATCGCCCTTCATCCACCTTCTGCTTGGAAGTTTCTTGATAAGTTCTTTAATGGGTATTATCTGCAAGATTACACAGTCTCCAATGTGTCTCAAGATTACAGAAAGCTGTATACTGAGTTTAACAAAATGGGTCTGTTTGAGAAGAAAGGGCATGGGGTTTTGATCTCAATGTTGTTCATTGCAATGCTGTTTGCAGTTTGTGTTTATGGTGTTTTGTGCAGTGAGAGCTGTTTGATTCATTTGGTTTGTGGTGGGTTGATGGGGTTTCTTTGGATTCAAAGTGGGTGGCTTGGGCATGATTCGGGTCATTATCAGATCATGATTGACCGCAAGTTCACTCGGTTTGCTCAGATCTTGACTGGAAATTGTCTTGCTGGAATCAGCATAGGCTGGTGGAAGAGAAACCACACTGCTCATCATATTGCTGTTAACAGTCTTGAATATGATCCTGATCTTCAACACATGCCATTGTTTGTGGTGTCTTCAAAGTTCTTTGATTCACTCACTTCAAAATACTATGAAAGAAAGCTAAAGTTTGATGCTTTAACAAGATTCTTGGTTAGCTACCAGCATTTCACATATTATCCTGTAATGTGCATAGCAAGACTCAACCTTTTCGCGCAGTCGTTTGTGTTGCTTTTATCGAACAAACCGGTGCCCCATAGAGGTCAAGAGCTTTTGGGGCTGTTGGTGTTTTGGATATGGTACCCTTTGCTTGTTTCTTGCTTGCCCAATTGGGGCGAACGCGTGATGTTTGTGTTGGCTAGTTTTGCAGTCACTGGGATTCAACATGTTCAATTCACTTTGAACCATTTTTCGTCTAGTGTTTATGTTGGTGAACCACGTGGGAACGATTGGTTCGAGAAGCAAACCAATGGCACGCTTAACATCACTTGTTCTGAGTTCATGGATTGGTTTCATGGCGGGTTACAGTTTCAGATTGAACACCATCTTTTTCCAAGATTGCCTAGATGTCATCTTAGGAAAATCTCTCCATTTGTGAAGGAATTATGCAAGAAACATGGTTTGCCTTATGATTCAGCCTCTTTCTACAAGGCCAATGAGATGACGGTTGCAACCTTGAGGACCGCGGCTCTACAGGCGCGCGACTTGACCAAGCCTGTCCCCAAGAATCTGGTCTGGGAAGCCTTGAACAATGTTGGCTAGCACTAAGACCAAGAGGGTTGTTGATTGAAGATTATTTATATGTTTAAGCAAAGTATTTGCTCGTACTATAATCTTGTTTCATTGTTTTGTTTTAGATTCAACATCATTGATTAGATTGATGGTTTTGTTTGATTTGTTGTATGTTCAATAATCTGCTTTCTTTTTGCTATGCATATGATTATGAAGATAAGGCGGATGATTTCTTTAGTAAAGATATAGTTCTATTTAATGATCAAAATAGTAATGAAAGTGATCTTAAACAAATTAATAGTTAAATATTACATTAGGTGTTTTGTATTAACGTGTACATCATTAATTATATATTAATCTATGTCGGTTTGCACACTAAGGTTTTTTATTCATATTATAACCACCAAAATTTGATGCTTTGTAAAAGTCCTCCAAAACCGCTCCAAAGACCTCCAAAACCATTCCAAAAGCTCCAAAAACATATATATATATATATATATATATATATATATATATATATATATATATATATATATATATATATATATATATATATATATATATATATATATATATATATATATAGTATGGAACCCGCGCGATGCGGCGGCGAAGATAACTTACAGCGCGATACTCGTTTTCTTTCAGAATACTCTAGTGGCTTCTATTTTATGGTACTTTTGTTAGCTTTTTTATTCGTATTCAACGTAGTATAATTTTTATATCATGAGCCTTACGGGGTCTTAATTAAATAATAATAAACAAAAAAATAAAAAAATATCAGTGGTAAATGGAGCGCTTTAAAATAAAAATCCAAACACACGAACAAAAAAAATACAAGTCATAGACATAGAAAAATAAAACTAAATATCCACACGTCAACTACTTGCATTATTATGAGATCATTTTTTTGACCATCATTCTTCATAAAAGATCAAGGTTGGATGTTTCTTGTAGCACTTCCTTTTTCACTGCCACAGCTTCTTAATAAAGATTTTCTTACAATTTCTCATCTTTGACCTAAGCAGGTTTGGATACCGGTGAACATGTGCTTCATGCTTGGGTTTTGTATGGTTGTCATAAATATCGTAAATTTGAATCCATTGTGAATGCTCTAATATCATTTAAATATGAATAAAAAGGAATAAAATAATCACATACCTGTATAGCCGTATAGGTGATATAAGTGGCCTTCCACAACAGCAAATTCAACGTTTTTCTTGTCTGACAAAATAACAAAGCCTTGATACCACTTTCATCTTTCTAATTGAATGGAAAAATAGTCAACCTTAAATGTCAAAATACACATTGTGCTTATGGTGTTTTGTTGTTCCTTGTATACAAATAAGAAAGCTGGATAAATTAATGCTGTTATTTAAGAGTCAAACAATAATTTTTGCACATTGAAGTCAGATCTCTGGATTATTTTAGTTGTAATAAGTTGCAAGTCCATTGAAGTCAAATCTAGTTTCTTATTTGTATGACAATAGGCAAAAGATCCTTAACTACCATTGTGAAAAGTCAAATCTAGTTTAATCTGTGCAATTTTCCAAACCAAAATGGTTTGGTGAAAAATACATAGACAAAAGACAAAGACCATTGTGAAATGTACATTCATTTTGGTGCAACATCCTTAACTACCACTGTGAAAAACCACCCCTGTAGCCCCAATGTTCTTTGAAGGTAAAATTTTTGTATAGACTTATGATGTAGATAAAGCAAATAAAATAGGTAACCAAGATGTGTACCTACAAAGGAATAAAATTTACATACTTTTGATGGAAAGAAAGAGAACGACAAAGAGCATAAGAAAAACAGGCTGAAATGGTAACCAAACGTGGCTGAATTAGTGGATATGCCCTATAGTTTAAGTCTTGCAATCAAGATAAGTATTATTAGTTATATAATCTAAAATAAAGTTATGTATTAAATGAAATATAAACCTAAAGAATAAAAATAAAGATATGTATTATAAGTATATATAATCTGAACCGAAAGAAAAGTCAAAATCAAAGCCCCACAGGTGAAGCGATATCTAGTTCATACATAATACTACCTCAAAGCTCAAAGCTTATAACATGAACTAAACTGAAACTTAAATTACTACTTGAGCCACCACTTTATTAGTGATTACCATAGCTACAACAAACTTTATTAGTGATTACCATAGCTACAACAAACTTTATTCGTGAGAAGAAGGCTGCTGTGTTAGGAGCTATGAGCATCAACAGCTTAACAACAAAATCAAAAGGAAAGCTACACTTACTTTTGTCAATTAAAAAATTTAAGCTGATGCAATGCATTTTTAAGGATGTAAGATGCTTGAGTAAAATTTAGCGATTCCCACAATCATCCAATGGTCGACCTGCACCAACCAGATTAGTATAAATCAAATACATGAATTAAAGAAAATATTATAATCAGAAAATACTACCTTCTTACAAAATTTGTCGGTCTGATTCAAAATAGAATATCCCTTTTCTTCCCTACATAAAAGTAGCAATAAATAGTCAATAACATAACAAATGACATCAATCATGTTCATATGCAAGATGCATCTGAAATATGACGAACCAGTCTTAAAGATTTAATTAATAACTCACTTAAGTAGCTGATTGTTGAGTTCTTCTAAACCTAAACCAAAGAACCCACCTTTAGAACATCGAAGAGTAACGAGATATAGTTTTCCCAAAAAGATGAAGATCGAAGACGACGGAAGGGGGAGGCAATGACGATCGAAGACGACGGAAGGTAGCATTCATCGACTGAGATGGAAAGCTCCTTGAAAGAGCGAGAGAGAGATTTTGAATTTTGAAAATTGAAATGGAATTGTCAGGGAGGGTTTAAAGCAGGGTGCTTGAATGGGGAGGGATTCAAAGCTTCTAAGGTTTGTACAACATGTTTAAAGAGTTGTAAAACTCTTAATTTTAAGAGTTTTGGTCAAATGACCATTATGTCCTTCTAATATGTATATATATATAGTATAGATATAAGGATGTGATTCAAATAAGAATTCTTAGTTTTTATGAGAACTCTTTAACTCTATTTAATCCATTGATTACTTTGAGATAGATGAGATCATGTCATGTATCAATTTGATTTTATTAATAGAAAAGGACAATTTAGTCAATTAAACAATTAAAAAAAAGCAGGTTAAATATGGTGGTGACAAATGGCACCACCTAAGTCTCTCTCTCCTCATATATATATATATATATATATATATATATATATATATATATATATATATATATATATATATATATATATATATATATATATTTATTTATTTATTTATTTTTTTAAATATAACTTTACACCCAATTATTTTTATATATTCATAACTTTTTTATACTATATTGTTTTTTAATAAAAATTACAACATTAAATTCGTATTCTTTTTCTTTTAGTTTTCATATAGTCTCAACAATTTTTGTATTAGTTAAAAGGCATGTAGTTACATCACTGTAACTAGCATTTACAACACCTAAAAACCATTTAAAACACCTAAAACCATTTTACAACACCTAACTACATCTTACACCAGTATAATAAAACTACATCATTGTAGTCAAACTAAAATACAATTAGTAAGCTAAGAACATATGCATTAACAACATAACAATAGGTAGCATGACATCTCATAATATTTATAGTGAATTACATCATGTTTATTTGAATAACAAAAATAATTAGTAAATAATTATGTGTAAAACATCAAGTTACATTATGAAAAACCCAATATTAACCAATATTACACCAATATAAACCAATGTAACCTGATGTAAACCAATATTAACCAATATAAATCAATCTGTAAAACATATATAAACTAATGCAGCTTACTGTTATGTTAATATAAATAAGTGTAACACCACTGTAAGAACCTAAAAACCATTTAAAACATCTAAAACCATTTTACAACACCTAACTACATCTTACACCAGTATAACAAAACTACATCACAATTAGTAAGCTAAGAACATATGCACTAACAACATAACAATTAGTAAACAATTATATGCAAATCAAGTTACACTATGAAAAACCCAATATTAACCAATATTACACCAATGTAAGCCAATGTAAACTGATGTAAACCAATATTAACCAATATGCATCAATCTGTAAAACAAATATAAACTGAGGCAATTCACTATTACGTTAATATAAATAAGTGTAACACCACTGTATGAAGGTATAACATAAATGCAAAAAGGTGTTACACTATTGCAACAAAACTAAACCAAAAAAGATATATATACACCACTGTAACAAAAAACACCACTAAAAATATAATATAATACAAGAACATCAAGATTAACATAATATAATACAAGAACATATAGATACATGATGTTAGTATGGCCCACGAGATTGAACCTGACATACAACCTTAGATGGTTAATGAACCCAGATCTGAACCTAAATATAAATGACATTATGGTGGTGGCAGTAGTGTGGTGGCGGTGGTAGTGTGGTGGTGGTGGTGTCTGCGGTGGAGAAAGAGAACCCCAATTTGAATCATGTGTTTTTAAGGATAGAGGGATTTGGTGGCGATGGTTGCGTTTTGGTGGATGATGCCACAGTGGGATCTGTGTTGTTAACGGTGGTGGTGTTGATCTGGTGGCGATGGTAGTGCTTTAAAAGCCGCCGGCAAGGGGTGTTGTATGGAAATGGTAGATCTGGAAGCCGCCAAAGGGGGGTGGAGAGATCCACTAGATCGGAAAGTACCATCACCATCAATGTCCAGATCTCCCTAGAATAAACTTACTGATCAACGTCCAGTTCCTTGCACAATGTCAATACACCAGCTTACGTAGCACCTAGTTGCTTAAGACCATGAACCACCACCATCATCGGTACCAGGAAACACCACTATCGACGTTAAACTAAAAGCAAGAAAAAGTTAAGGGCTATTAGCTGCCACCATCTGGACCAAGAACCACCACCATTATTGTGATTTTTCCTAGAAAATAGAAAGATAAAATGAAATGGGTGTGTGTTTGAGTGGTTGTGTTCTAGATCTCGAAAGATGATTTTTGAATGGAAGAGATAAAAGAAACCATGTGGGTATCTGACATTCATAGGAAAAGTAGAAAGCAAAAAGACCTATTTACCCTTAATCTCATATCCACCATTGATTTGGTATCTAGAATATTTTATATTATATCAATGGATGTTATAGGATTAAAGGGGTTTTATAATTTCTAAGGGTTTTCATAAACTCATTCCTATATATATAGTTGCGATGGTGGTGGTGGTTGTCGGAGGTGAGAGGCTGTCGAAAATCTTTACAGGTGTGAATGTCACTTGATTCACAAGAGATATTAAGTGGTGAAGGAGATGATGATGGATGGGGTGGTGGGTCCTATTATTTATTTAATATTATTTAATATAACATATTATTTTTTATATTTTAATTGAAAATGGGTGGGGTCAACAAATATAACCTAAAATTATTTTTGTACTTTTTAAGGGTATGAGAAAATTTAATCATTTCATTCCAAGTAAATTAGAAAAGTTAACTATAACACCTCTATTTTTCATTATATTAAAAGACTAGAATCTATTTTGTAAACTACAAAAGATAGAAAGAGGGAAGGGACTAATTGTAATTAATCTACCCTAATGAGGGGTTAAGCGGCTAAAGCCGCTCCATCCTCATTCTTTATGTTTCCCTTGTCGCAATGGAGATCAGAAATGAGAGAAAAATTAAGATTAAGAATAAAGTATAATCACCACTGATCAATCAAAGCCTACATTGTGTCTTGTATTAATCGAGTAAAAGCAAGGAAAAGGAAAGATACATCGAAACCGATTGGATTCAAGGTAAAATTTAACTTCATTCTGATTCATGATTATGCTAAGATTTAATGACGATATGTAACGAGGAGTATGTGAGATTGTAACGATTTCGATATGATAAGTTTGGTGTAGTGGCAGACAGTTTCAACAAGAAGAACCTCATGATTAGTTGATCAGCGTTTTCGTAATACAAGTTTAGCAATCTAAGTGAGTTCTACGTGCCTTATTTTAAATGTTTTAAGGTTTCAGTGCTAATATATATGCTTAATGAATTTGAATAAAAGGATTCAAACCATATGAAAAAGTGTTTATAAACAATGTATGAATTTAATGTTAGTTTTTATTATATATAAACATGTGTTTACAAACCATTTTATGTATATGTTATGTTTTAGTAGGGTTGTTCACAAGCCGAACTGAGCCGAGCTAGGGCAAGCTCAAACTTGGCTTGAATCTAAGACGAATAAACTTAACTTGGATCGGATTTATTTTGAGCTGGAAATTTAAGCTCAAACTAAGCTTGTTTATTAATTGAGCTGGCTGAAAGTTCAAATTTAACAAAATACAAACAACCTCATCGAAAACATTCGAGATTAGGATGAAACAAATCGTTACCTTGAAGACTTCAAGGTAGGAATTAGAGTAATAGAAATTTAGAGACTTGAAATTGTCTTATTAAAGACATGAAATTCAAGATTTGACATTTTTAAAGGAAAGTTGGTTGTTTGATCCTACTACCATGTGTAGATGTTAGCGTTCGTAGAAGAACATGAAGACTTCATTTGTAGATGTGAATAGTACGTGCATATAAAGTCCGCAAGCATAGATATGAAAACTTCATGTGCAGATGAAGTTCTTAGACGCATATACATGTTCATGCGCAGATGTATGTTCATGCGTACGTGCAATTACTCATGCGTAACTATCACATGTTAGAAAGATTTCATCCATAGTTAAAGTTACCCATGCAGATATTGACCCATAAGTAGATAGCTTCTCATGCATAGATCCCATACTTAGGTCATTTTCCTAGTGTAATGTGGTGAACCTTATAACTACTAAAACATGAATACTAATACGAGTTATTATAAGTGTAACACTCAAAAATTTTAAAAGGAATAAAGATGAAGTTTTAAATAAGTGGAAGGGTCAAATGTGGGTAAAGCAAAGATGTGCCCATGTGTTTGGGTATATAAGGAGTGAGTCACCCCTCCCCTTGCTTCCATGCACCCAAATCAACCCAATTTTAGAGAGAGAAAGCTCCCTTACGTATCTAGAGAGAGAAAGTAAAATAAGTTTCGAATGTATGATTTTTATCGAGATTTATCATAGATCTAAGCTCCTAAGTCGATTTTAATGTGATTCTATGAGTAAAGTCTTAAACTTTACGTGTGCATGTGTGTAGATCTCAAGTTATGTTCTCGGTTCTAGGGTTTTGCTTAAAGGCTTCATTAGGCAAGTTCTAGATCCCCTTATTTACATGTTTTACAAACTTTTAAGGCTGATATGCATGCTAAAATGATGAACCTTTGATAAACTCATGTTTTTCTATTATAAAGGTGGCACTTTTACATGAAAATGGTATTTTTATTATGATTTATGGTGAAGATTTATGCTTGGTGTGTTTCATTTTGAACCCTAGCTAAACGAGGACTAGATCTATGAGCTAGGGTCATGCACAACTTGATTATGCTATAGAATCTCTAAGTCTGAAATTTGGCAGAAGGTTTTACTCAACCGCCTTGGTTCCCTGTGACCCCGAATAGTTCTTGGCCCGCCGCATTGACTAAGTAAAGCTACCTACATTACCCTCATTAGTCCATAGTCACCCATATTGGCTAAGTGATGGTCATCCGCATTGGGTACCGAAATTAGTATCATTCACCAGCATTTGCTACTATACACCGTATTAACTAAGTGTTGGTTATCCGCATTGGTTGTTCGCATTATTTACTTCACCCGCATTGCCCCTATTACCCACATTGATTGCCCATCCACATTATCCTAAGTACTAAGTATTGTTACCCGTATATGTTACTTAGGATGTTTTACCATGGATCCCCTTAGGTGTTGATTTGTTGTAGACTATGTATAAATGTGATTTCAATATGAACTCTTCTATGTATAACTCCTTAATAATGCTATTAATTGTTTTATGATATGTGATGATGCGAAAGAATACCTTACAAGTATCATTAATGGTAAAGTGGAACATTAAGTAATCACAAAATGACAGTGAGACCTAATGAAATGTTGTACGAACCTTAATTATGAATGAAAAGCCTTGCAAGCAAGAATGAATGGAGGTGCACGATCATGTTTTTGTTTTCTCAACGGATGTGCGGCTGAGTCAGCCCATGAGGATGCACATTAGGGGTCTAATCCTTGAGATTGATCGTGGAATAAAATGGAACCTTATTTATGAGCAGGTCCCATGCCTTGTAGTATGAGTCAACTGTCAGGGGTTAGCTACCATGATAAAAGTGTAACACCCGGTTACTTTTAAAAAGAAAAGAAAGAGTAATACATGAAGAATAAATGAAAGAAAAGCAATAAAGTCCAAGTAGAGGGACTAAAAGTGTCCAAAAGGACAAATGTTTGAAAAAGTTGGTGTAAAGGTGAGCATGGCCGCCCACCCTTACTTCACATCACCATTTTCTTCGGTTTTAGAGAGAGAGAGCAGAGGAGTTCTTGGCTAAAGAAAAAGAAGAAGAAAAGAAGTCGAATTCAAGGTAAGGATTCGTGGTTTTTATGTGTTTATGACGGGTTTTATCCCGGTTATATGCTTATGTGCTCATGTGTTGTGTATGTGCTCGTGTGTGTGTGTGGTGGTGTTCTAGGTGTTTGAACTCATTTGCATTCGGGTTAGAAGGAAGATACACCCAAAGTTGCATCAGGTGAGTTTCTAGACCCCGGTTTTACTTGTTTTTTTTAAACTCTCTTTGGGGCTGAAAATGTATTAAAACGTTTTTACAAGTTTATGTATGTTAACCGTATGTATTATGCATGTTAAATGTTGATTCTTGAATGCTTATAGGTTGTTCATGTTTAGAATAGCCATGTTAAGTTTAGAACAGATGGGTTCGATGATTGGGTTTGAAAACATACTAGGAACATGATATACAGGGGGTTCATACGCCTGAAAATGCCATAGAATGAATTATGTGTAATCCATGCGCCTAAACAGTAGCCCATGCGCCTAAGATTACCTTAGAAATGTTTTAAGTATAGCCCATGCGTCCGACTGGCCCATGCGCCTGAGTGGCCCATGCGCCTGAGTAACCCATACGCCTAAGTGTCCATGCGACTGAAAGGGTCATACGCCCCAATAGTACCCATGCGTCCGAATGGCCATGCGACTAAGTGTCCATGCGCTTGAGTTCCCATGCGTCTGGAGTGTTCCATGCGCCTAAGTACCCATACGCCTAAACAGGGCCCATGCGCCCAAATAGTGCCATGCTCCTAAACCCTTAGAATTTAATGCAGAATGTTTGGGAGTCTGTGCCTTTATGGTTTTGACCGAGGGATGACTAGGACTTATTAATGATGGGTTTCATGCATGATTATGATTGCTTATGATTGCCTTATGATTGTTCCTTATTATTATTATTGATATTATTATTATTATTACCTATAGAATGTGACTTTACGTGGTATGTATATTATCGTAACGTAAAGTATATTGTAATAATAAAGAGAAAGCGCAATAAAGAAAAGAAGAGGAACATTAATAAAATGTTAACAAGTCTTGCAAGCTTATAGGAGGTACACGACCGTGTTGTCGTTAGCTCAACTGTGTTGCGGGTTAGCTACCCTATTATGCACACAGGGCCAGTCTTGGAGATTGGCAGGACCCTTGTAGCGTATCCTGGGTGATTGGGTCGGCCTTGTATACAGTACACAGCACCCTTTCGAGGGATACAGTTGACCCTTTCGAGGGATATAGTTTACCCTTTCGAGGGATATAGATGGCCCATCACCCGTTTTCCATCGCGCATATAGTTGGGGTATTGCTCATTGGTCCATACAGACAGTGAAAGATAAAGAATAAAAAAAACAAAGTAAACAAGGCATACAATAAAGAGATCGAACAGTAATTGTTCATATAGCTGATGCGTGCTCGCATATACATTAAAGAGTTGTATTTTAAAAAGGAAAGAGTATTTTCATATACAACATATAGAAAGTATTTTATTACTTATAAAACTAGAACTCACTCGACATCGCTGACTTTTATACATTTTCAGTTGGCAGGTAATTAGCGCTGAGGATGGCACGAGGAAAAAGCTACTCGGCAGGAAAAGACTGACATTCATTCATAACTATTATTTCTGTTGTTTTGTAATGCAATTAAACAGTTCTTTTGTATTCGATCAAACAATAGTGTATTGCTTAACAACAGGGTTTAATGAAATGAAATGAATGGTTTTTGTTAAAGTGATTCCGCTGCTTAAGTTCTTAAATTTATAACGTTTAATGTATTTAACGCTGTGAATGACCAACTGTGAGGTCTCCGGGAACGGGGCCTTACAAGTTGGTATCAGAGCCAAAGTTTAAGAGAATTGGGTTAAATAAATTTTTAAAACCTAAAATTAAACTGAAAATGGGACAAATAGAGGGATGTCAGCCCGAGTAGCTATGTGCCATCAGGTATGTCTTTTCTTAATGTTAACCGGTATTATGTGCGCATGCTATTTGATTTATGTGCTCTTAGTAGATTTGAATACTGATTAAGTCAGGATAGGAAATGCTTGGGGTATGAAGAGTAAAGTAAGTGGCTAATCACAACTGGCAGGGACTTACTATACTTAACATAAACTGAGCTATTACCTTGAATGACCGCGTTAGTGTTTGAATCTTATAGTGTGCTCTAGAGGATGGCTGGCGGTAGATCTTCAAAGGCCTCTCGTGGAGGAGGTTAGGGTGCTGCTCCGCGACTTAAGAGAGGGAGACCCAGAGTCGAGAAGGTTGTTCATGAGGGACCAGGGACCCCTCATCCGGAGGGTGGCGACGAGAGCGCCAATCTGAGAGCCTCAGTAAAGGAGGCTGTGGTGGAAGAAGTTCATCAGGTCATGCAGACGATTCTACCGTCTGTGATGACCGAAGTGATCAAGGCATTAAAGGAAGGTGAACGAAACAGGTCCTCGGGAGGACGGGAGCAACCAGAGCCGGAAACGGTTCTCTCTGATGACGAGGAGGAAGAAGAAGAACCTGCGCCGGAGGCGACTCGAGGCTATAACTACGGGGCGTTTATGAGATGCAAGCCCCCTACCTTCGACGGAAACGGCACTGCGGCTGCTGCTCACCGGTGGGTGAGGGAAATGGAGGCCGTTCTCGATATCAGTGAGTGCCGCGAGGATCAGAAAGTGAAATTCGCTACCCACTCTTTTGTGGACTCGGCTTTGTGCTGGTGGGACAACATTGTCCAAGCCGAGGGTAGCAGGGCCATTGGGAGAATGAGATGGCCTGAACTGAAGAAGCTAGTGATTGAGGAATTCTGTCCTCACAGAGAGATGGACAAGGTGGAAAGAGAGTTCCTGCAGCTGGAGACGGGAACGATGACACACCAGCAGTACACCACTAAATTTAATGAAATGGCGCGGCTGGTGCCCGATCAGGTGACACCACTGTCACGAAAGATCAAGAGATACATCCAGGGGCTGCCGGCGGATATCCATAGGCATATGATTGCCGCCCGGCCGAGCACCTTTAGATCGGCGGTTGATTTGGCTGGTAGATTATATGATGAGCGCGAGGTGGTGGTGGCTGAGGTGAACAAGAAGGGGGGAGGTGACCGTAACTGGAATGGGAAACGGTTTGGACGTGGTGGAGCCGCCCCAAACAATAAGGTGGCAAAGGTGGGTGATCGACGTGTGGTCACAACTAGTGCAGAACGGAAGAATTGTGGCAAATATGGAAGGGAGCATCTTGGTGAGTGCAGGATGGGGATGAACGTATGCTTCAGGTGTGGCCAGCCTGGCCACATCGCTAGAGACTGCAGGAAGCCGAGGGCGGAGAGCTCGGGAGCGGGGAATAAGAAGCCGGAGGAAGGAGGGCAGAGGGCGAGTGCTAGAGCTTACACTATGACCCGGGAGGAAGCCAGAGCTGATCCCGATGTTGTGTCAGGTATGTTTCTAGTAAACCAAATTTATGCCTCTGTATTGTTTGATTCCGGTGCTAGCAGAAGTTTTGTTTCCACTACTTTCTGTGCTAAGTTGCATGATAGTAGTAGAAAGATTAGTGAACCATTCGATGTAGAAACTGCTATTGGTAAGTCCACTAGAATTACAGATGTGATAGAGGACTGTGCCATAGATTTAGAAGGTCATAGGTTCGCTGCTAGGTTGCACGTGATACCCCTAGGTGGATTTGATGTAGTACTAGGGATGGACTGGTTAGCAACCTATGAAGCAAACATCGTATGTCGAAAGAAGATGATTCGATTGGTTGCATCCGATGGGAGTTTGGTTACGATTCATGGAGATCGCGTTACTACGATCCCTAAGATGATTTCGATGGCGGTGGCGGGGAAGTGCATAAGACGTGTATGTAGCGCTTACTTGGCCTATGTAAAAGATGTGGATGCGCCGGTACCACAATTAACCGAAGTGCCAGTGGTGCGCGAATTTCCGAACGTATTCTCGGAAGACTTACCCGGCGTGCCACCAGACTGCGAGATTGAGTTCCAAATTGATCTGATACCCGGTGCTTAACCCGTTGCCAAAGCACCGTATCGGTTAGCTCCGACAGAAATGAAAGAGCTGATGGAGCAGTTGCAAGAGCTGCTCGATAAGGGGTTCATTAGACCGAGTATCTCTCCCTGGGGTGCTCCGGTCCTGTTTGTGAAGAAGAAAGACGGTAGTATGAGGATGTGCATTGACTACCGAGAGCTAAACAAGTTGACGGTGAAGAACCGATACCCCTTACCAAGAATTGATGATCTGTTTGACCAGCTCCAAGGTGCCAATTGGTTCTCGAGAATAGATATACGATCTGGTTACCATCAACTGAAGGTGAAGGAGCAGGATGTCCCTAAAACAGCTTTTCGCACGCGCTACGGCCATTACGAGTTTCTCGTTATGTCGTTTGGTTTGACCAATGCGCCAGCTGCTTT
Source organism: Flaveria ramosissima (assembly GCA_025215565.1). Classification (NCBI taxonomy): domain Eukaryota; kingdom Viridiplantae; phylum Streptophyta; class Magnoliopsida; order Asterales; family Asteraceae; genus Flaveria; species Flaveria ramosissima. Next base: position 54,689,164 of record CM046044.1, read on the forward strand.
TATGGATTTGATGAACCGAGTGTGTCGGCCAATGTTGGATAGATCAGTGATTGTGTTTATTGACGATATCCTGATCTACTCGAGGAGCGAAGAAGAGCATGCCGGTCACATTCGGGAGGTGTTGGAAACCTTAAGAAGGGAGAAGTTGTATGCTAAATTCTCCAAGTGCGCATTCTGGTTGCGCTAGGTTTAGTTCTTAGGTTATGTGATAAATCCCGAGGGGATTATGGTAGACCCTGTAAAGGTGGAGGCAGTGATGCAATGGAAGTCTCCAAAGACGCCATCCGAGATTCGTAGTTTCTTGGGTTTGGCAGGCTACTACAGAAGATTCATCCAAGACTTTTCCAAGATCGCATCTCCACTAACCAAGTTGACCCGTAAGGATGTGAAGTTCGTGTGGAGTCAAGAGCAAGAAAGGGCTTTTGAGGAGTTGAAGGCAAGATTGACCCAAGCCCCTGTCTTGTCATTACCCGAAGGAAGCGAGGATTTGGTGGTTTATTCAGATGCTTCCTACTCGGGGTTGGGTTGCGTGTTGATGCAGCGAGGTAAGGTGATAGCTTACGCATCTCGACAATTGAAAGTGCATGAGGTCAACTACCCGACTCATGACTTGGAGTTAGCGGCGGTGGTCTTTGCGTTAAAGATTTGGAGGCACTATCTGTACGGGACGAAGTGCACCATCTTCACTGACCACAAGAGCTTGAAGTACTTCTTCGAGCAGAAGGATCTGAACATGAGGCAGAGACGATGGTTGGAGCTTATAAAGGATTATGATTGCGAAATCCACTACCATCCGGGTAAAGCCAATGTGGTGGCTGATGCCCTTAGCCGAAAAGAGAGGCCCGAGCCGATTCGGGTGAAAGCATATCAACTAATCATGACCTCCGATGTGATGAAGCAACTCAAAGAGTTTTAAGATGAGGCACTGAAAGAAGATCATCTTAACTCTGAAAGGATGAGAGGTCTAGTTGGGGAATTGGGTGAAAACACACTTGGTGTTAAAACTCGATTTGGATGAGTGTGGATTCCTCGTTTTGGGGATCTACGAGCAAAGATTATGGATGAAGCTCACAAGACTCGATACTCCATTCATCCTGGTGCCACGAAGATGTATCAAGATATGAAGAAAGATTATTGGTGGCCGGGTATGAAGCGTGATGTGGTGGAGTATGTGAGTAAGTGCCTTACTTGTTTGCAAGTGAAGGCCGAACATCAGAAGCCGTATGGGAAGATCCAACCTTTGGATATACCGGAATGGAAGTGGGAGCACATCACCATGGATTTCATTACAAAGTTGTCGCGTACTCCGAAAGGGTACGATACCATATGGGTGATTGTAGACTGTCTGACGAAGAGTGCCTACTTCCTACCGATCCGCGAGACATATTCATCCGAGAGGTTGGCTGACCTGTTCATCAAGGAGATTGTAGCTCGTCATGGTGTGCCGGTGTCCATCGTGTCTGATCGTGACACCCGGTTTACCTCTAAATTCTGGAAGAAATTCCACGAAGCCATGGGGACGAGGTTACATATTAGCACGGCTTATCATCCCCAAACTGATGGTCAGTCAGAATGGACCATTCAGACATTGGAAGACATGCTGCGGGCATGTGTGATTGATTTTGGGGGAAGTTGGGATGACCACTTACCGTTAGCTGAATTCTCGTACAATAACAGTTATCATGCCAGTATTGGCATGCCGCCATACGAGATGCTATACGGTAGAAGATGTAGGACACCCGTATGTTGGGGAGACATTGGGCAAAATGAATTGGGAGGTGTCAAGGTAATCAAGGCTACGACCGAGAAGCTCGGAAAGATTAAAGCCTTCATGAGGGCAGCCAAAGATAGACAGAAGTCGTATGCCGATAAACGACACAGACCGATCGAGTTCCAGGTGGGTGACCGGGTTATGTTGAAGGTCTCACCTTGGAAGGGAATCATCCGATTCAGGAAACAAGGTAAGCTAAGCCCGAGATATATAGGCCCTTTCCGAATCATTGCTCGAGTTGGCGAGGTGGCCTATAGATTGGAGTTACCAGAAGAGTTAAGTGGAATTCATCCGACATTCCATGTATCTCATCTGAGAAAGTGCTTAGCCGATGAAGACATGATTGTTCCACTGGAAGATATCGAGGTAGACGAAAGACTCAATTATGTGGAGCAACCAGTGGCAATCATCGATAGAAAAGAGAAGAGGCTGAGGAATAGAGTGGTTCCTCTTATGCGTGTACAGTGGAAGCACAGGAAGGGATCCGAATCTACATGGGAGACTGAGGAGAAGATGAGGCAGCATTATCCTCATCTGTTTGAGGAATAACAGGTTTCGGGGACGAAACCTATATAAGGGGGGTGGACTTGTAACACCCGGTTACTTTTAAAAAGAAAAGAAAGAGTAATACATGAAGAATAAATGAAAGAAAAGCAATAAAGTCCAAGTAGAGGGACTAAAAGTGTCCAAAATGACAAATGTTTGTAAAAGTTGGTGTAAAGGTGAGCATGGCCGCCCACCGTTACTTCACATCACCATTTTCTTCGGTTTTAGAGAGAGAGAGCAGAGGAGTTCTTGGCTAAAGAAAAAGAAGAAGAAAAGATGTCGAATTCAAGGTAAGGATTCGTGATTTTTATGTGTTTATGACGGGTTTTATCCCGGTTATATGCTTATGTGCTCATATGTTGTGTATATGCTCGTGTGTGTGTGTGTGGTGGGGTTCTAGATGCTTGAACTTATTTGCATTCGGGTTAGAAGGAAGATACACCCAAAGTTGCATCAGGTGAGTTTCTAGACCCCGGTTTTACTTGTCTTTTTTTAACTCTCTTTGGGGCTGAAAATGTATTAAAACGTTTTTACAAGTTTATGTATGTTTACCCGTATGTATTTAGCATGTTAAATGTTGATTCTTGAATGCTTATAGGTTGTTCATGTTTAGAATAGCCATGTTAAGTTTAGAACAGATGGGTTCGATGATTGGGTTTGAAAACATACTAGGAACATGATATACAGGGGGTTCATACGCCTGAAAATGCCATAGAATGAATTATGTGTAATCCATGCGCCTAAACAGTAGCCCATGCGCCTAAGATTACCTTAGAAATGTTTTAAGTATAGCCCATGCGTCCGACTGGCCCATGCGCCTGAGTGGCCCATGCGCCTGAGTGGCCCATGCGCCTGAGTAACCCATACGCCTAAGTGTCCATGCGATTGAAAGGGTCATACGCCCCAATAGTACCCATGCGTCCGAATGGCCATGCGACTAAGTGTCCATGCGCCTGAGTTCCCATGCGTCTGGAGTGTTCCATGCGCCTAAGTACCCATACGCCTAAACAGGGCCCATGCGCCCAAATAGTGCCATGCGCCTAAACCCTTAGAATTTAATGCAGAATGTTTGGGAGTCTGTGCCTTTAGGGTTTTGACCGAGGGATGACTAGGACTTATTAATGATGGGTTTCATGCATGATTATGATTGCTTATGATTGCCTTATGATTGTTCCTTATTATTATTATTGCTATTATTATTATTACCTATAGAATGTGACTTTACGTGGTATGTATATTATCGTAACGTAAAGTATATTGTAATAATAAAGAGAAAGAGCAATAAAGAAAAGAGGAGGAACATTAATAAAATGTTAACAAGTCTTGCAAGCTTATAGGAGGTACACGACCGTGTTGTCATTAGCTCAACTGTGCTGCGGGTTAGCTACTCTATTATGCACACAGGGCCAGTCTTGGAGATTGGCAGGACCCTTGTAGCGTACCCTGGGTGATTGGGTCGGCCTTGTATACGGTACACATCACCCTTTCGAGGGATACAGTTGACCCTTTCGAGGGATATAGTTTACCCTTTCGAGGGATATAGATGGCCCATCACCCGTTTTCCATCGCGCATATAGTTGGGGTATTGCTCATTGGTCCATACAGACAGTGAAAGATAAAGAATAAAGAAAACAAAGTAAACAAGGCATACAGTAAAGAGATCAAACAATAATTGTTCATATAGCTGATGCGTGCTCGCATATACAATAAAAGAGTTGTATTTTAAAAAGAAAAGAGTATTTTTATATACAGCATATAGAAAGTATTTTATTACTTATAAAACTAGAACTCACTCGGCATCGCTGACTTTTATACATTTTCAGTTGGCAGGTAATTATTGCTGAGGATGGCACGAGGAAAAAGCTACTCGGCAGGGAAAGACTGACATCCATTCATAACTATTATTTCTGTTGTTTTGTAATGCAATTAAACAATTCTTTTGTATTCGATCAAACAATAGTGTATTGCTTAACAACAGGGTTTAATGAAATGAAATGAATGGTTTTTGTTAAAGTGATTCCGCTGCTTAAGTTCTTAAATTTATAACGTTTAATGTATTTAACGCTGTGAATGACCAACTGTGAGGTCTCCGGGAACGGGGCCTTACAAAAAGTGTATTGGCAGGGGTTGATATTCGTTGTCAACCATATGTTTTAGGCTCTTGCTTTGTGTAAACTTAGTTTATGAAAGAAGAAAGTTAATAAAAAGAAATATGATGTACATGATGAAGGATGTTATGAAAGTCAACTAATTGTTATGTATGATGAATGTGTATTCAGTAAAAGAAGTTAAAGGTATATTTTCTTATATTATATACAAAACCTAACTTACTCAGCAACGCTGACTTGGTATGTATATCAGTTGGCAGGTAATAATGGTTGCTGAGGATGGCAAGGGAGGTGAAGCTACTTGGCATTGGGAGACATGAATCCATCCCCTCCTAGAACAAGATCGAGGAAAGATGAACTAGGTGGCGAGTACAGTGCTGGTTGTTTTGGACTATAGGCTAAACTAGCAGCTACCCGAATGAGAAACAAACAAAAGGAGACAAAACAAGAGGAGTCTCACCATGTTGAAGCTGAACATAATTTTGGCATACCAACAAAGGAGTGGTCCTAGAGTACCCTATCAAAAATGTTATTGCTAAAGAGGTTTACCAGGGGATCATAACACTATGCATGAAATCATGGGAAAGGCTATGAAAACCATAACACAAAAGGTGGAGACTGAGAAGAAAAACATGGGGAATGCTAGTAAGAAGGATACTACCAATAAAAGCATGAACATGAAACCATTTTTAGCGGTGATGATGAGAATGTAAACAGTAGCAAAGAAATGCTAAGAGGTGTAACTATGGGAATTTTTAAGAGATGTAATCCACTAGTATTTGACAGTATGAAGGATACTACAGCCGCTTACCAATGGATTAGGGAAATAGACGCAATCATCAAAATCAACGAATGTATGGAAGATTAGATGATAAAGTATGTTTCCTATTCGTTTATATTCGAGTCTCTATGTTGGTGGGATAACATCATACATGCAATGAGGGAAAAAACTATTTAGATCGAGAATGAAATAGGAAGAACAGAAAAGACCAGTGGTTGAGTAGTTCTACCTAACTAACCAACTAGATAAGATTGAGAAGAATTTTCTTAACTTGAAAGCTAGAAAGATGACCCATAAAGAGTACACCACCAAATCCAATGAAATGACTCGTATGATTTTTGATCTTGTTACTCCTGAGTCCGAGATGATCAAGCGATATATCCAAGGGTTGTCGATTGACACTCGTTGACATGTGCTAAAAGCCAATCCTACCAGTTTCCGATCAGTGGTCGAGCTTAGTGTTGTCTTGTGTGATGAAAGAGATATGTTTCAACCACCTGAACCAAAGAAGAAGAAATGGGTTAATAACAACAATAATAGGAGAAGGTTTAGGACTAAAAATCTAAGCCTTGTAGAGAAGAAAGCCAAGGTAGAATATCATGGTACAAGAGGGGAAAAAGAGAAAGAAACAAATAATTGTGGTAAATGTTGGAAGCAACACTAATATGAGAAAGTTTAATAAAATTTTATATCTTTATAGGGTGGTACGGGGCTAGGATACAAGTGTGGAATTAGTTGTATAAGTGATAAAATGATCAAAAATTCGATGTAGATAAATGGTAATTACATTTAAATACAGTATAAAGAAGGGAAACATAAATACAAGTAATTTAATCCAACCTCTTGCACAGTTAATGAAAAACTCTTAAGTCAATTTTCAAGTGATTTCCTACTTCTTGAACATATTTTATAATTAAAAGAGAACTCATATATTAGCAAGAGAAGATGTATTTGCAAGGCTCAATATTTTATATATTTTATATCTTACTATTATAATATACAAACATCTTGTTTGTCACATGTCATTTTTTAAAACCATCTTTAGTCACATGGCATGTTTTGAATTAGTCTATAATTTTTTTCTAAAATATCTACATATTAATTTAAATAATAAATGAAAGTATGTAACCTTCTTTATCTCAAAATGATAACTAATAATTTCATTTTCAAGTTATCTACAATTTTAACATAAAACATGAAATTCAATTTTAAAACTCAAAAAATTTTGTTCAAAATTAATTACTAATCATGACATTCCGTCAAACTTTTGGGTTTCATTTATTTGTATATTCTTGAATTTCAAATTATTACCTTTGATTTCATTTTAACTTCAAATCATATTCATAAATGTATGAGGTTTTTAACTTTTTTGGTAAATTATAAACAATTACTCGGAAATCATTTTAAAAATATGAAAGATTTTATTTTATTATTTTATATTCTTAACAAAGCAATTTTTACTTATGTGGATTTCGAATTTTAATTTTTATTTTGAAAGAGTCCAGTATTTCAATAAATTGCTCAATACTCGATCTCTTTTTCTCTATATAACAAAATGATATCTACTTAACTTCAATTCATTTTAGTTTATGTGCATCTTGATGCAGTCAAATAAGATATTCATGCTGAACAACGTTGATGTTAAAGTTTAAGACCTTAAAAACAATAAAGTAACCAAAACGCCAATGAAACCTATTATGTTGAAATGATAGTTGTTGATGAAAACATTTTTTATTTCCATCAAATATATTTTTTTAGTAATTATCATAAATTTTTATTTATTACTATATTCATTACTTTTAAATATCTTTAATAGTACCCTTGTGCATGCAACTTACTTGAGTAGTTTTTTTTTGAAACAATGAGTGTGTTTTAAATAATTTTAAGTATGGTAACAATCCGCATAAGATTTATATTTTTTATGATACCAAAATGTTAAACACAATGAGAGTTTCAGGCCATTTTATGGACTTTTTCTGTTCAAATCTATTGATGATAGAACTGATCTAGAAAATATAACAATTGGTATGCTTTTTTTACTTAAGACAAAAAAAGTAAATTTATTAACCGAATAATAAATGTTGTATGTAATTATGTATTTAATAATTTGTAAAATATTTTTATATATATTCATTCAAAATTGTTGTATATAAGAATATGTAATTTAAATCTATAATAATTATGTCAATTTATTAATTGAACTTTTTTTCATTTAGATATAAAAGGTAAGAATACTAATCTTGGTTTAAAAAGCGCGTCTGAGGCGCAAGGTGATTCTTGAGGCGAGGGTGTGCGCTTTTTGTGACATGAGGCACATGGTGTATGAGAAGCCCAAGAAAAGGTATGTTTTCCAGGAAATTCACTTTATGGCGCACGCTTCTTGCAGAGGATGTGTTTTTTTACTTCAAAATGCTATACATGTTGCTAATAGAATAATAAATGTTGCATGTAATGAACTATTCAACAATTTGTAAAATATTTTTATATAACAATATTAATTTAAGTCTATAACTTTTATCTAAATTTTGTTAAGTTTAGTCCTTTTTTTCTTCTCCACCGGTGTATCACACGGGTTCATAAGCTTGTGTGTGTGTGTGTATATATATAGGAATGGGTTCATATGAGAACCCTTAGTTTTTGTGAGAACCCTTTAACTCATCTTATGGCCATTGATTTTATGAATTTTGTACTTTTTTAGAGGTGGATGGCATAGATCAAATGAGGGGCAAATGGATCTTTTACATATTTATACTTTATGTCAAATCTTCTTTATAATTCTTTAAGTCTCATTATCTCTTTCTTAAAAATCCCACCCATCTTCACCATCACCAGCAAACACTACCCACCAACACCACCAATCGAACACCAACTTTACACCACCGTCACCATTAACGTCGTTCCCCTTCGTCTTCCACGCTAATGCTGACCATCGAACCCGTCGCTCACCACCATCGTTACGTTTCTAATCGACCTTGTAGCTCACCACATGTTCATCTCCGATGCTTCACTACATCAATTGGAGTCCTAACTAACGCCACCAGCGCATCACCATCATCGTCCACCATCCCTGGTCACCAATCATTTCAGATCTAAAACATATTTGTCTTTCTAAAGATCCAGATCTAGGTTTGTTCTTGTCACGTCAACAACCACCACCACACTATTGCCCCTACCACCATTAGCATCATTTTTATCACAAGAACCATCACGATTCAAATCTTGGTTCTCTTTCTCCACTACAAATCATACCATTTCAGATATATTTCTTTATGGGTTTTTCTTTTCTTTCAATTTCTACATTTTTGTGTTTGTAGCATTCGAGAGAATCCACATTTAGGTTGTTAGTTCCAGATCTAGTGCCAAATCATTAGGGTTCCATCTTATGTGCTTTTCATCTTTGATTCCATCCATTTAAAAATGTTTTAATTCCAGATATGATGGTTTTCAGTATACTTACAAAAGAAGCTGTAATTTTATTTGGTTTATATTGGTGTATATATATATTTATTGGGTTAATTTTGTTATAGACGTTTGCTTTATATTTTTTATATATTATTTTACAGATTGGTTTACATTAGTTTACATTAGTTTACAATAGTTTACATTGGTTTACAGGCTGATTTTCATGACACTTTTGCTATAAGTTACAATAGTATAACAGTGTAACTTGATGTAACTTTTTTGAGTTACATTGGTTAATATTTGGGTTGTTTGTTCTAGATGTAGTGTTAAATTATTAGGACATGGTGTAATGTCATCTGGTTTACATTTAAAAAATATTTGACTTGCATTTGTTAATGATTCGTTTGTGTTTACAGATCGTTTAACATTGGTTAATATTGGTCTACATTAGTTTACATTGGTTTAAATGATGTAATGTCATTTGGTTGTTGTAATGATTATGCTACTTTTAGTTGGAGTAGTATGTAACTAGATGTTTTGTTACAACTTTGCAAAATATTACAATAGTATAACATGATGTAATGTCGTTTGGTTGTTAGGTTGTCATAACGTGAATGTTATTGTTAGTTGGAGTGGTGTAATATCGTGTATAAAAGTTTCGTACAGTAGTGCAAGATTATTTTTGTTGATAATGTCGTTTGCAAGATTATATGGGAATTAACATTGTAACTTCTTGTTTTGTTATAGCTTTGCTACATGGTACAACAATGTAACATTGTAATATGATGTAACTATGTACGAATAAAACTTTTTTTTGCATACTATAGTAGAATTAAAGAGAAAAATATGATGAGTTTAATGGTGTAATTTTTATAAAAAAATTACAATTTATAAAAAAGTTATGAGTGTTTAAATAAAAAGGGGGAAAAGTTTTTAAATATAAAGAAAAAAAAGGGGGATATAGGATGAAACTTGTCATAATCTTGTTAAATCTGAATTTTGGTGGTTGAGTTAAATGAAATTTATGCCCTTTTGTAATAAAAAAATATTTGACAAATCTTATCCATTCATTTCTTGATCTATGGTTAGGATTGGGTTAAAGATTTCTCACAAAAACTAAAGGTTCTCATAATAACCAAAACCCTATATATATGTGTGTATATATTCAATCATCTATGTTTATTTTAGAGACATGATCATTACTAAGATTAGATAGAATTTGCAATGGTAGTTAATACCTTTGTTAGTGTGAAAAGAAGATCCTTTCATTACCTTATTAGTGAAAAATATATGATGATCCCTACCAAGTTAATTTTAAAGAAAAGATCAATAAATTCTATGATACTAGAGCGAGATTCTTAAAAGATGTGTACCAGATGGTTAATTTAGCTTATGCTTTGCATAGGGTCGAGTGGGGCAGATTGTTTCGTAATTTGATGTACACAACCTTACCCTACACTTTGTGTAAGAATTGTTTCTCACGACTCAACAGTCATGATCTCAAGGTCACAAAGTTGTAACCTTAGAACGAAATTCTTAATGAAAATAAACTCTTGATTGTCACAAAGGAATGGATTCATGATGAAGTAGTTAACATTCACCCAAACACGTATAAATCTTTATGTTTATATGTTTACACTTCCACTTTAACTTGTTTACTTGTTTTTAATAAACAAATTCTTCAAGAAATAATTTATAGATAAGCAAGGAGTATGATCATTAAATATAAAAATAATCTAATCACGCCCATCTTGGTTCTTGCATGTAGTGTTGTGAAGACCATCATCTCGTTGGCTTGATAAAAGAAGAATTAAGGAAGTAGACATTTTCGGAGTTCGTAATATATGTTTTTTTAGCAATGGAAGCATGTAAAGATATAATGCTTTTATTATTATTTTTTTAACTTTACACTAATGACTTATTTGCATGCAAGTTAAGAAATCGAAAGAAGAACAACCACACAGTGTTTCAGGTAAACAAGCTTTGTATTATACCTATGACGAGTTGAAAATGTAAATTAAAACTAGATAAAACTTTAATAGATGCAATAACGAAATAAATTTCTGTATAGGAGGTGAAATATGAGTATGTAAAAATTGGATTTGGTAAAAAGACAGTAAATTATAATTACATAATATTAAATTGTTAAAAATAAATAATAAATAAACAGAAACAAACAAAAAAGTTAACCTCTATTTAACATAAACATAGATTCCACATAAACAAACACTTTTATATAAAGTTACAAACAAAAGTAATATGAAAATAAAATAAGTGAGAATAGAATATGGGAAACAAAAGCTTAAAGGAGCGAAGCAAAACTTGAAAGTTGAAATCTTTTCCTACATTAGGAACCTGCACCTGGGTCCCATGTGTGAAATTTGTCCCCCCTAAATCTTTATTTGTATCCCTAATGAGACATTCTGATGGTAGAATGACGTACCAATTCAAATTATGTGCATTTAAATACTACAGAGTGCTGGTATGATGTTTCAAGAGTACCGTAAATGTAGAGTATAAAGTATATGTGTCTGCCAGAAATACACTATTCATTTAGGTCTAAAATTTAATGAAAGAAAATAATTGTAACCCATCAGTCCAGCACTAGTGGCTTTGCATAAATGTACGGAGGCTTTTTCACTCCATATACATTGAATCTAACCCTGATCAATTGATCGAATGAGAGAGCTTTGTAAGAGATTTTCTAAGTGTTTCATCTGTTCTTCTCAAAACCATCTCATATGGAAGGTTCGAACTAAAGGAAAAAGAGACCAATATGCACATAAATTATAGAGCTAATTACACGATTGGTTACTGTATTTTGCTCATATTACAATATTAGTCCCAATTTTTGAGAAATTACATCACTGATCGCAATTGTTTGCCTAATCGTAACACGATTGGTCCCTGAGATTAACATCTGTTAAGTTTCTTATTTAAGTGGAGGTGAAAAGATAGAAATACCCCTTATAATTAAAATAAACTAATAATCTCTATATATTAATTATTATATGTAAGACCCACTTATATTATGTGCATGTGTGTGTTATCTTAATAATATATACACACACCGGTCCATAGTATCATCTTCAACATTGATCGTAAAGACAAACTCACACCATCGCCGACGCACCATCGCCGGCACACCACCACCTACACACCACCACCATCCCCCGTACCTCCACCCTCACTATCACACACTCAATGTTCACAAATAAGGTTTTACCGCTAGGCGTGTGACAATTCAGGATCTCAAGCAATAATTACACCAAACGACACGTTTATTACAAAATCATTTCATTTAAGTTGTTCAATTAATTCAAACCATTACCCCAAAAGTTAAGTTCACAAATAGTAATGCAAAAGAGAAATAGAAACAATTCCCCCATTATAGTGTTGCGCAAATACATGCGCCCAAACTCAGTATAAGTTGTAAAACCTGAATAATAGTTTTAAAAAACACGTTATGCATGAACTTCCAATGACGTGCTCCTACTAGTGCAATTACCTATAAAAGCCTAAGAGAAACATGCTTAAGTGTCAACATAGAGTTGGTGAGTTCACAAGTTTATAAAACAAGCAACAGTAGTTTATCAGTGTAGATAGCTAATCTACAAATCATGTCACTAAGTGTAAGAATTTCGCAACCGAAGCTTGACAAGAAATTTATGAATGCCTCGGCCGTGGTTACCAAACCACGATAATGTAATTAGGTCAATTTAACGCTCGTTCGACCTCTAGTCGTGCTAGCGCAACTAGTTCGGACGTGGTTTGTCAAACCCAGTAGTATTACTCAGAAATTAACTCGCTAATATCACAGAATAAACGGTTCGAAAGAAAGGACTTAAGTGGTAACAACACTAGTTTACATGTGATCATACAGTCTTACTGAATCAAAAGAAAAGTATTTAAAGCATGTTCTCTTCCTCGAAGGAGAATAATATAGAAAGTGAGGCTGTAAACTCATCTTAGATTGCGCAGCTACAATTAAATGCAGGTAACCGGTGATTAAGTTTCGAACAACCTGAATTTTACGTATTTAATCAGGTTATTGCTAAGTCTAAAGAATTGGATGGTATGATTTCGCACTCACAATGACCAAACACCCTATAATTACATGCATCACCAAGGTACAAACCCTAGTAAATACCCTTTGACATGATTTGACCACACACATACTACAAAAAATAAAACTTATACCCACACCCACACACAAACCATGCACACACACACTCATGCACAATCACACACCACAGTACCACACCTGCCTGAACCCCCACAACCGAACCTACTCACTCATGCACAACACAAACCGCGACGACCATGATCACACACATGTAACCACACATTCCTGGGCATCACCCAAACCATCACACACCAAAACACATCAATAGCCAAAAACCAAAAACTCTAGGAATCTACCCATCGACCCTCTATGAAACACCCCATCCATACCCATAACCGAGGACCACCACACCCCATGTGCACACCCTTGGTCCCAACCAATGCTAGATTCATATACACGACATGCCCCTCCTCGGCTAAACATGCATGCATACATGCACGTGCATCATATCGGCCAACCCTAGGGTTTACTCACCTAGGACCACAACACCCGAACCCCCACACGTTACACACCCCTAACCGTAACTGTATCACCCCAACCAAACCCAACAGCCCACACTAGTTAGGCATCTCCCCATGCACCTACATAAAACCGAAACAACCCTTTTTCCCCACACATGCCTATTCAACTGAAGCATAACCCCCCATGCGCAATCCTGTAAACTATAATACATATGAATCGAATACACAAAAATCATACCAACATTGATTGCTTAAGACACTAAGGAACACTAACCCGATAAAAAGGCCTCACCAGACGAGGGAGGGGCTTTGATCACCGGTTGTGGTGGAGAAGGTTCGAGAAGGGGAGAGGTCGGTTAAGGGGGGTAGGGTTAGACTATAAAATAATTAATTATTATTAATAAGTATTTGTTTAATTAAACTAGGTTAAGTTTTAATAGTAATAATTAATTTATTATTATTTTCATTCACTAAAGGAAAACTTAATAAATACAAAGTGGTGGAATAATAATTAGATCAAGGGAAAGAATTAAATGACGAGAAGTTAAGTTAACGATGTTAACCTAAAAACACAAGGTGTCACGATCACCTCCCTTCGTTTTCACTATCTCCACCTCCGCACCTCCACCCACCATCAATATAAGTAATCGACCCCGAGCGGTGGTGGTTGCAACCTCCGATCACCATAAAGCAACCATCACACCGCCATTATCACCAATCGAAGACTTCAAATCGGATTGAGGTGCGGCTTGAGAACGTCCTCTTTCGGAGACTTCAAGTCGAAGATAGTGAGACCAACTTGATCGGAGATGGTGACTGGCGAGCGGTGGTTTGGGTTATGCTGCTGGTGATGGTTTGGGTTATGGTGGTGGGTGGTGGTTTGGGTTACGATGGTGGGTAGTGGTGTGGGTTATGGTTCTACCAGGTGGTTTGGTTGTTTGATGACGATGATGATCGTGAAGTGATGATGATGTTGGTGGTATGTATGTATGTATTGTTGGATTCTGTGTGCCCAAGACACTTAGAATATTGATGTGGTTAGTACGTTATGATCCAAGTCGGGTTATACCCAATAACAAGCTTGGCAAACACCAATTTATATTTAATTGATGATATGATCATGCAATTAAATATTTACACCAATTTAGAAAATGGGTTTTCTAAATAAATTGCATATGAGATGGAACAAATTGTTAGGATAATTTGTTGATGAGTTTACTGTTATTCTTGTCATTTAAAAGGGGTTTAAAAACAACTTATAACACATGAGTGTACTTTAATTAAAATTGTTTAATTAAAGAGCACATATGTCACATTTTAAATTTGGTCTAGAAAGTAACCTTTTATTATGTGACATATGACAAGTAACAATGTGTAATGTGTTATAAATTTTAAGAGGGAAATGGGTTTTGAATTTTTTTTGGTCTTGGCCGCCCCTTGCTTGGGATTGGACCAATTTTCCTCTTGAAAATTGACAACACTTTAATACATACACACACTCAATGCTCTCCATGTTTTATTCATGCAATTTTACCAAAACACAATCTCTCTCTCTCTCTCTAAACCTTATGGATTTTCAGCAGAAAAAGAGGGTTCATTTGGCCTTTTGGTGGTGTTATTCTTCCTAACTAGAAGGTGGGTTGCATACAAGCTTGGGTATACTAGCTTGAGGATCTCCTCTTCTTGGAGTCTTGGCCGATTTTGACATCTCCATCTCCATCAAACCCACGGTTTTTGGCAGCTCTTTTGGAGTGTTATTATCCACTGCTGAAAGGTAGTTTTGGCAGCTTCATAATGGTTGTCTATTATGGATGTTTTATGTATTCATAGCTTGTTTAATCCACATAAATGATCCTTATTGTTATGGGTTTGTTTATTTGTATATTAATCATCATAAAACATGGATTTTCAGATCTAAAATCATGTTTTAAATACAAATTTATCCGCTGCGTTTTTCTGAAATACCAAGAGGATAAAACGGTTTTATCTTCAAATAAACCCATCAATGGCATCAAGAGCCGGTTATGTGGATGACTTGCTTGATTTATCTTTTGAAATTGGTTTTAAAAGATGATATTAGATATGTTATAGGCTGTTTTTGGGCTGGTACATTATGTCTTGTTGAAATCCCCAACTTTCAAGGTTACATTACACATGCTTGTGATTAAACCTTGAAAGAAACATATTATGAATGTTGGTTGTTTGGACAATGATTAAAACCCAAAATTTCAGTTTATGTTGGCTGAAATTTGGGGTTTTAAATGGGGTTTTCATTATATGAATTGATGATATGATCATTGGTTGTTAAAGTGCATAACCTAGCTTGTGGCCTTGTGTTGTTTGGATGATTCTAGTGGTTGTTTTATTCATTCAATTTGGTTGTAATTTTGTGTTTATTCATTTGGGTTGTAATTATTCATTCATTGGTTATGTAATAATAGATTAGGTTCATTTCCTTTACTAGAAAAATGTATTAGGATACAATTTTGTAAAAGGAAGATGTACAAGATCAAGACCCAAAGATGGACACAAAGACACAAGAAACATGGAGCATTTGGATGCGGTTTCTAGTGGGAGGTTCTTGGAACCTTTATGATTTTTTTTTGACCCTTAGAAAGACCAAAGACAACACTTGTGATGGCAAACAAGTGTTGTCAACATAAGGGCTATGGGTATGCACATATGATTGTTTATGTTTTATGCTTGGTTGATTGTTTGTTGTTTGATTGTTTGGTTTGTATTTGGATATTCTAAGCAAACTAATTAACAAACTTAACAAGCTGAAAATTGATGGTTCTTAAAGGTTAATAAAAGGTTATTAAAATTATTTAATGATTTTAAGGATTAAAATAGGTTTTAATCAAAGAACCATAAGGTACCTTGTATTTGAAAGCATGCAAATACAAGTACATAGAGTTTTCTAAACTTGTATTTTGAAACCTCTAAAACTTTTTTTTCCCAACAAGATCAACACCGTCCTTTTACACAACACTTGAGTCACTTGGGAACTCTTAGTGGGATAAAGGTCACCTAACCATTTTGAGGGAACTTGTGACTTGAGGTGAGAATGCCTTATTTGTGGGATAAAGATCACCTAACCACTTGTTTTGGCAAACTCACACGTGGGTGTAAGTAGGGTGTCTTGATTTGCAAATCATGTCAAATGGATCACCTACGATGTGATTTCCAAATGGTGTTGATGGGATTAACATGCCGACTTTACATATGATGTTTCAAAGTCGATCCCATATTTCTAGAAGTTGCAAATGGTTGCAATCGTCAAACGTTGACCACCTTATTAATTTAAAACGTGGGATAAAGGTCACCTAACCACAATTTAAATGTAATGTTGGGTTCTAGATTTTAATATGAAAGACCTTAAAAGGCATTTATTATTAAAATTACAATATCGAAAATACTAAAATAAAACTTTGTTAATTTTTGTAGATGGCCTCGAATAATGATAATTCCGATAACTCATCCGCGTCCAACCAATCTCTACGAGCGATCCTCCAAAAGGAACGTCTAAATCATAACAACTTCATCGATTGGTATCGAAACTTGAGAATTGTTCTCAAGCAAGAGAGAAGATCGTATGTTTTAGACGACCCTATCCCCGATCAACCTAGCAAGGATGATCAGGAGGCCTTCAACGATTGGTTGAAGTACACTGAGGACTCCGTCCAAGTGTCTTGTCTCATGCTAGCGAGCATGACTCCGGATCTCCAAAAGGAGTATGAACATCACGGAGCTTATGACATGATAACCCAGCTGAAGGAAACGTTCCAACAGCAAGCGAGGGTTGAGCGCTTCGAAACGGTTCAAGCACTCCATGCATGTCGTATGGACGACAACCAATCTGTTTCATCTTATGTTCTTAAGATGAAAAGTCATATTGACCGCCTCGAGAGGCTTAACTGTCCCGTCTCGAAGGAATTGGCCACGGATTTGATCCTTAATGGCCTTACCAAGAAGTTCGAGACATTCGTGTTGAACTACAACATGAATGCTTGGGACAAGAGCATTGGTGAGCTTCACTCAATGCTTAAAACGGCCGAGGCAGCCATGGGTAAAAGGGTTTTACCCGTTCTCACCATCAATGAAGGTGGGAACAAGAAAAGGCCTTATCCCGCACCCAAGGCAAAGGTTGCCAAGGGTAAGGGACCCGTTTGGGGAAAAGGGAAAGGGGTGGTAAGGGTACCACCCAAACCACAAGAGAAAAAGCAAAAGTTGCTACTAACGACCCATGCTTCAAGTGTGGGGAGATTGGACATTGGGCAAGGAATTGTCCCGTCCATCTCCAAGAGTTGAAAGCAAAGAGGGATGCCGGGCAGACCTCAGGTACAATATACATGATCCATATTGATTTAAACATGATATCCTCTAACACATGGGTATTAGATACCGGATGTGGAACTCACATTTGCAATTTGTTGCAGGGGTTCAAAAGAAGTAGTGACTTCAAGAAAGGGGATGTAAGCCTCTACATGGGCAATGGGGCTAAAGTTCAAGTTGAAGCCCGTGGTGACTACATCTTGAAACTTCCAAATGGTTTGGAAGTGATTTTGAACAATGTTTTGTATGCTCCTAGTTTGACTAGGAATATTATCTCTGTAGCCCTGTTAAAACAATTTGGATATGTATTATCCTTTATTGAAAATGATATTCATGTTTCTTTAAATGGTATGTTCTATTTTAAAGCTATTCCCATTAATGGTATTTATGAATTGGTTCATGAAAATACTTTAAATAGCTCATTGTACCAAACTAACACCAAGAAACTCAAGTTGGACTTGAGTGATACCTATCTTTGGCATTGTCGTCTTGGCCATATAAACAAGAAACGTTTACAAACACTTCAAAAGAATGGTCTTTTAAAAACAAATGAATGTGATTCATTTGATGTTTGTGAATCTTGTTTACAAGGAAAGATGACTAAGGCACCCTTTAGTGGAACTAACGAAAGGGCAAAAGATTTATTAGGAATCATACATTCGGATGTATGTGGTCCTTTTAAGCCAATGACTAGGAATGGTGAAAGATACTTCATTACCTTTACCGACGATTATAGTCGCTATGGGTATGTGTACTTATTAAGGCACAAAGATGAAGCTTTTGAAATGTTCAAAATCTTCAAGAATGAAGTTGAAAATCAACTCAACAAGTCAATTAAAGTTCTCCGTACCGATAGAGGAGGTGAATACCTAAGTGATGTTTTTCAAGATCATCTTAGGAGTTGTGGGATTGTCTCACAACTCACTCCACCTGGAACACCACAACATAATGGTGTGTCTGAAAGGAGGAATCGAACCTTATTGGATATGGTCCGATCTATGATGGCTAGAAGCACATTACCTCTATCATTTTGGGGTTTCGCTTTGCTCTCCGCGGCCCGTATTCTAAATATGGCCCCAACCAAAAAGGTGGAAAGGACACCTTTTGAGATATGGCATGGAAGGGTTCCATCCCTATCATACTTAAGGGTTTGGGTTGTGAGGCTTATGTTAAAACTCCACCCCAAACAAATTGGAAGTCCGATCCACCAAGTGTATCTTTATTGGATATCCTAGAGATTCTATGGGATATTATTTCTATGATCCACTGGAACAAAAGGTGTTTGTTGCCAGAAAAGGGTGAGTTCTTAGAAGCAAAGTTCCTTATGGAAGGAGCTGGCAGTAGAACAGTGGATCTTGAAGAGGATCAAGAGACACAACCCGATATACGTTTGGTTGAAAGTAGCACTCAACATGAGGATGTTGAGGATGATCAAGGGGTTGATCAAAACACACAAGACGTTCGCAGAAGTGCTAGAATTAGTAATCCGCCTGAAAGATACGGATTTTTCATGGATGGATGCTATGTGATAGATTCTGATGAACCAACCACATACCATGATGCAATGTCCAATACGGATTGTGACAAATGGCTTGAAGCCATGAACGTTGAGATGCAATCCATGTATGACAATCAAGTATGGGACTTGGTTGTACCACCTCTTAACTCCAAAATAGTTGGAAGTAAGTGGGTTTTTAAGAAGAAAACGGATATGCATGGAAACTTGGATACTTATAAAGCTAGACTTGTAGCAAAAGGTTTCACTCAAACTCAAGGGGTTGATTATGATGAAACCTTCTCACCTGTTGCGATGCTAAAGTCTATAAGGATATTGTTTGCCATAGCTGCTCATTATGATTATGAGATTTGGCAAATGGATGTCAAAACCGCTTTCCTAAATGGATATCTTGAGGAAGATGTCTATATGGTTCAGCCTGAAGGTTTTGTCAATCCAAAACATCCTAATAAAGTATGCAAGTTAAAGAAATCAATCTATGATTAAAACAAGCATCGAGAAGCTGGAATCACCGTTTTGATGAGGAAGTAAAGAAATTTGGTTTCATCAAAAAACGCTGATGAGGCTTGTGTGTATAAGAAGGCTAGTGGGAGCACAATAACTTTCCTAGTATTGTATGTTGATGACATACTACTATTTGGAAATGACATTCCAACCTTGGAAGGTGTAAAAACCTGGCTTGGAAGTTGTTTTTCCATTAAGGATCTTGGTGAAGCCGCCTATATTCTGGGAATAAAGATATATAGGGATAGATCAAGGCGGTTGATTGGTTTGAATCAAAGTGCATATATTGATAAAATCTTGAAAAGGTTCAAGATGGAGAATTCTAAGAAAGGTACCGTACCTATTCAAAGAGCAACGATATTAGTACGGCTCAATGTCCAAGCTCAAAGGAAGAGCAAGATAAAATGAAGGCAATCCCATACGCATCTGCTATAGGATCCATCATGTATGCAATGATATGCACTCGACCGGACGTGTCATGCGCCTTAAGCATGACAAGCCGTTACCAGCAGAATCCTGGAAAAGTCATTGGATGGCTGTTAAAAACATACTTAAGTACCTAAGGAGGACAAGAGATATGTTCCTGATCTATGGATCTGGTGACGAGGAACTCGTTGTAAAGGTTACACGGATGCAAGTTTCCAAACCGATCGTGACGATTCACGATCACAATCGGGATACATTTTCATTCTGAATGGAGGAGCTGTCTCTTGGAAGAGCTCCAAGCAGGATGTGGTGGCTCTATCAACTACAGAATCAGAATATGTCGCCGCCTCATTGGCAGCTCAAGAAGCTGCATGGATGAAGAATTCATTGCCGATCTAGGGGTTGTCCCTTCCATTCAGGACCCCCTAGATTTTTTTGTGACAACGAGGGTGCGATTGCTCAAATCAAGGAAACCCGTGCTCATCAAAAGACTAGGCACATTGAGCGGAGATTCAACTACATACGAGATGAAGTTGAAAAGGGAAAGATATGTATTCGCAAAGTTCACACGGATCAAAATATTGCGGATCCTCTCACGAAGCTCCTTGAAAAGGCAAAGCATGAATGTCATACTTGTGCCATGGGACTTCGATATTCTAGTGATTGGATTTGATCTGTATATTTTATATTTGGATATGTGGAAGTCTTTATTATTTGAATAAAATTATTTAGTTATAATGTTTCAATTAATGTTCCAAATTAGCATGTTTTATCCATGAGTAAAATGTTTACTCTAAAATGTCCGTAGTCGCTCATACTTGTGGGAACAAGTGTGAAAGTAAGATTATTATGAACTTGGATTGGTTGATATTCATAAGGATGAATATAGGGCAATGGGTTGCCACCAAGGTTCATAGATATTTGTGGGATACAAATATTGGACTAACCCGCATCTCAAATTTTACTACATGGAATCTTATTGATTGATCATAAGGTAAATTTGAGTAAAGGCGAATATCATTTGGTATCCTCAGACCTGAGACACATATTGGGTTTGATATTCACCAAGTATTACACCTTGAGCCTATTCTTCACTGTCCTGAAATAGTGGACAGTACATAAGGGTATATTCAGGTATGACACGAGGTGTCTGTGAGAAACATATGTAGTCAAGATGGAATTTGTTCCTCTTATTCATTGGAGTTAGATGTCTAAGGCCTGATAAGTTAAATCAACAAGAAATGATCATTCTGTGTTCTTGGATTTAACATGACATCTGAAACAAAAGGATAGATGATGATTCACCTAAATCATTTCAAGTAGGGTATTGAAAGAGATGATGTTATTTAATGGCTACAAGTCATGCGTATTAAGGGTAGTGAACCGTTGTTAGGCGGTATTTACTGCTTGCATCAATCTTCTATGAATCTTGGGCAAGTGGGAGATTGTTGGATTCTATGTGCCCAAGACACTTAGAATATGATTGTGGTTAGTACGTTATGATCCAAGTCGGGTTATACCCAATAACAAGCTTGGCAAACACCAATTTATATTTAATTGATGATATGATCATGCAATTAAATATTTACACCAATTTAGAAAATGGGTTTTCTAAATAAATTGCATATGAGATGGAACAAATTGTTAGGATAATTTGTTGATGAGTTTACTGTTATTCTTGTCATTTAAAAGGGGTTTAAATAACAACTTATAAACACATGAGTGTACTTTAATTAAAATTGTTTAATTAAGAGCACATATGTCACATTTTAAATTTGGTCTAGAAAGTAACCTTTTATTATGTGACATATGACAAGTAACAATGTGTAATGTGTAAAATTTTAAGAGGGAAATGGGTTTTGAATTTTTTTGGTCTTGGCCGCCCCTTGCTTGGGATTGGACCAATTTTCCTCTTGAAAATTGACAACACTTTACATACACACACTCAATGCTCTCCATGTTTTATTCATGCAATTTTACCAAAACACAATCTCTCTCTCTCTCTCTAAACCTTACGGATTTTTCAGCAGAAAAAGAGGGTTCATTTGGCCTTTTGGTGGTGTTATTCTTCCTAACTAGAGGTGGGTTGCATACAAGCTTGGGTATACTAGCTTGAGGATCTCCTCTTCTTGGAGTCTTGGCCGATTTTGACATCTCCATCTCCATCAAACCCACGGTTTTTGGCAGCTCTTTTGGAGTGTTATTATCCCTGCTGAAAGGTAGTTTTGGCAGCTTATAATGGTTGTCTATTATGGATGTTTTATGTATTCATAGCTTGTTAATCCACATAAATGATCCTTATTGTTATGGGTTTGTTATTTTGTATATTAATCATCATAAACATGGATTTTCAGATCTAAAATCATGTTTTAAATACAAATTTATCCGCTGCGTTTTTCTGAAATACCAAGAGGATAAAACGGTTTTATCTTCAAATAAACCCATCCTGTATGTATGTATGTATGTATGTATGTATGTATGTATGTATGTATGTATGTATGTATGTATGTATGTATGTATGTATGTATGTATGTATGTATGTATGTGTGTATGTATGTGTGTATGTATGTGTGTATGTATGTGTGTATGTATGTGTGTATGTATGTGTGTATGTATGTATGTATGTATGTGTGTATGTATGTGTGTATGTATGTGTGTATGTATGTGTGTATGTATGTGTGTATGTGTGTATGTATGTGTGTATGTGTGTATGTATGTGTGTATGTATGTCTGTGTGTCTGTATGTGTGTATGTATGTATGTATGTATGTATGTATGTATGTGTATGTGTGTGTATGTGTGTGTATGTCTGTGTGTATGTATGTGTGTATGTATGTGTGTATGTATGTGTGTATGTATGTATGTATGTCTGTGTATGTCTGTATGTATGTATGTATGTATGTATGTATGTATGTATGTATGTATGTATGTATGTATGTATGTATGTATGTATGTATGTATGTATGTATGTATGTATGTATGTATGTATGTATGTATGTATGTATGTACGTACGCGCGTGCGTGCGCGCGTGCGTGTGTGTGTGTGTGTTAATATATAGTTAATTAATTAAAAGAAAATGGGTCTCACATTTTATGTATTTTTTACTTTAGGGGTAAAATGGTCTTTTACACTTGATTAACTAAAAAACTTAATAAAAGTTAGTGTTAGGGACCAATGGTGTTACAGTTTGACAAACAATTGGGACCAATGATGTAATTTCCTAAAATCAGGAACCAATTCTGCAATATGGGCAAATCACATAAACAAATCGTGTAATTAACTCTAAATTATATTGAAACACATGCTTAGACCTTTCTTTAACCATATCTTTACTAACATAATCATGTAAGATAGATAGGAAGTCAAAGATCAATCAATTCTCAAAACCATACCCCCTTCCCCCATAGGGGTTACTAACATGAACAAATGAATTAGGGAAAATCAAACTTGTTTGTTTAATTAGAAGTATTTTAAAACATCAATAATACAATTATATGTGTATTGTATTTTATAATCCTGAGTATTACACGAGTTGTATAAATATAATATTATATACTTAACAATAAAAAATTGAGTCTTAATACTCTGTATTACACAAATTCAATAAATTTGTGTATTACAGGGATTGGGTAAAATATAATTTAACATGTTAACAAATAAAACCGCTGAAATATGTTTTAAATGAGTTTTGATATGACGGTTATAAATTCTGTAAAATAATTTTGAATTTTTTTTTCTTCAATTTGGCATTAACGTTTTTCATGTAATTGATAAATATCAATTCAATTAGAGTATGGTATTAATTTTTTGAGTTAATTATACGATTGGTCTCTGTGGTATGTTCATTTTGCAGGATAGGTCCCAACCTTTGAGAAATTACATTCTTGGTCTCAACTATTTGACAAATCGTAATACCATTGGTCCCTAAAGGGGATGGATGTTAGTTGTAGGTGTTAAATTTTGGAAAACCTTTTTTAAACTTTGTATTAATTGTGATTATTATTAATTTATTACTCTTATTAGTCTTAGAGTAAATTACACGGATGTTCTTAAGATTTGCTCACATCTCTAATATTGAAAAATTACAGGTTTAGTCCTAAGATTTGATAAAAGGTAACACGTTTAGTCCCTTGGT
The DNA here is from genome assembly GCA_025215565.1 of Flaveria ramosissima. Taxonomy (NCBI): domain Eukaryota; kingdom Viridiplantae; phylum Streptophyta; class Magnoliopsida; order Asterales; family Asteraceae; genus Flaveria; species Flaveria ramosissima. Next base: position 54,713,275 of record CM046044.1, read on the forward strand.
CAAATGGCAGTTAGTTTTTTATGTTAGAATTTAATAAATTGTGATTTTACCCCTTGCCACCACCATAGCCTCACCTTGAAATTTATAGTGCACCTGCAACAACACCACCCTGAAAAACCAAAATACCCAACCCACATTCCACTTTCTCGTATTTTGTCACGAGAAAAACATTATCGCCGACGCCGAAGTAGAAACTGAGCAGACGTGGTGGTGGTGTGGCGGTGGAGCGGTGGTGGAGATAGGGGCGTGTGGTGGTGGTGGATTGGTGATTTGTGGTGATGTTGGTGGGGAGATGGGTGTGGGTTGTGGTGGTGGTGACAAGGAGTGATGGTGGATTGGTGGTTTGGTTGTGGTAGTGGAGATGGGCGTGTGTGGTGGTGGTGGCGAGGAGTGGTGGTGGTGGTGGTGCGGATGGGATCGTGTGGTGGTCATGACAAGGAATGGTGGTGACCAGTGGCCGTGTGGTGGTTGAGATGGGGTACAAGAGTCCTTCCATGTTCGCTTTAAAAAGTACGTTATTATCATACATGAATGTTGTACATTTAACTAGTCCTTATCATTGCAAGCATGTTGCCTTTACTAACAGATAAGAAAGTATGTTTTTTGATAACATACAAAGTAAGTTACTTATGATGGTATTTTTTTTGAAACAAATTTCAAATTAGGTATCAAGGGACTTGCCTACCTTAGAAGATCATGATGTCGTTGACATGGTGCAACAAAGAAGATGCTTTAGCTTAAACAAACAAGTTATTATTGCATTTACGATGTAAGAACCATCAGAAGAAAAAAAACACGGTCAAAACACATATTGTATATGAGGATTTACAATCTAAGTTGTCACAAAATATGAATTTTTGTTTTGTTAACTTTAATTGTAATTATCAATAGAATATTACATACATCACTACCAAGTTAGACAAAAAAAAACTTAAATTACATCTTAATTAGCAATTATTGCATATTAAAAATAGAGATTTTTACATATCTCCCCAAGTTATAAAATCAATTACATATTTCCCCTTCTTAAATCATGTATATTACATAGATATTAATTTTATTAAAATTAACTTATTAAATGGCTATTTTACCCTTATTTTTATGGAATTTTCACATGATGATTTTTTATATTGTAATTGTTCAAAATTTTGATAATGTTTTTTTTTGTATTCGGAGATGTGACTTTGATTATCAGTGATTGTTGTTTTGAAATTAGTTTTAAACTATTTGGAGATGCAATTTTGTTGTTTTTATTTATACAAAAAGCTCGAAATATGTAGTTGATGGTCTTAGAAAGAGAAATATGTAAAACTATCTTAGTAAAAATACAAATAAAAAGACATTCAATAAGATAATTTTAATAAAACAAATAAATATATAATATATATGTTCTAGGAAGATAAAATATGAAATTGATTTTTTGACATGATGAAATATGTAATTAGTGATTTTAGTAAAAGAAAATATATAATTACCCCTTAAAAATAAACTTACAACCTCATTTATCGCTAAGCTTTCTATTATGTTTTGAAGGTCTAAATAACAAGATCAATAGTTGCTTCAAATCATCTTACACACATCTTGTTGTTAATTTGACGTTCATTTAGTAGAAGTTCATGTTTCATGGCTGTTGTTAGCATTGTAAATTTACAGTCTGTTTCTACTCGACGCCGTATTCCATATCCTGATTTTGTACCCGCAAACATCAATGTCGCAATTAAGTTCTCTATCATCTTGGTTATATTCTCAACCCCCCTTCCACATATAACATTCTTTTAACCAAATAAAGTGAAGGACCAATATGGAATAGCTCCAAACAAAGGACCATACACCAACATGTGCCAAAAGATCATGAGTCTACATATAAATTCTAGAGTGTCGACACCCAATCTTTAACCCTCACAAAATTTATGTATTCTTCTCACCCCACACCACCGAATCTCTCACAAATGTCGACATTTTCACCCTTTTTGATCACATCCCTTACAGTCGTCTTCATTACAAATTGTGCCCAAGATACGAGAGAGTGGCGTCATCGTTATCGGACCCCAAGAGTCTTGATTCTACACGAACCTACGACGTTTAGGGATCCGTAGCCCTTTTTGATTCCGATAAAACCCCAATTTTTATTCACAAACATCCCATGTCAGTGCTTGAGGTTTGTTATGTTCTCTGATATATGGTTTTGTTCTTGATTTGGGGTTTTATTGCATTGTGGGATCTTATCTTGTGTTGTTTCTTGTTAGGAATTCCTCCCCTTGTTGAATTCACGAGAGTTTAAAGCAAAGATCGAGACTTTATCAGGTGATTTCGAAAACCCTTTTGTTGGATCTGATCTGGATGATGATTGATTGATTGATTTGGGTTTTTGATTTGATTCATGTGAATGAGGTGATATACTTTTATTTGTTGCGTATGGGTATGGAATTTGCTAATTGGATTAAACATGGTGACAGTGGATATAATTCTGCAACATTTGTTGACGTTTTATGTGAAGCAGATTTGAAGTTAAAGATTTAAAGACATCATGATTTTGAGTAATTGGATTGACTATAAGTATTATTGCTTGATTGAATGGGTGGTTCTTTAGATATCCAATTTCCAAGATTGAGGATGATGTAATATTTCTAACAAGGATAAACTAAGCTTATCGCGGTTATTTTAAACGTATCCCTAATTGATCGGAAGTAGAGAAATGAAATGACTGATTTAGTAAGGGAGAAGTACATTTAGGGCATGTTTGGGATTCCATTTAAAAATCAACTTATTAACTTATTGACTTTTTCAATAAGTTAATAAGTTAGTATGGAGTGACTTATTAACTTATTCACTCACAACAATCACATTGCCAAACACTATAAAATGACTTTTTAACTTTTTAAAAGTTAAAAAGTTAAAAGTTGATAAAAATAAGCACTCCCAAACACCCACTTAGTAAAAATAACATGGTCACTTGTTTGTTTACTTGTGAAATGGTGCATAAACATTTAGGAGTACCTCAAATCTTGCATTTTGTGTGGGCAAAAAGTTCAATAAAGCATGTGCCTTTTACTTTTTTTTGTCAAAAATGGACTTGTTGTATGATTTCTATCACTTTCCTTTTTGGGGCACTACACACTTGAATTTAGATTGATATACAAGTACCTCTTCTTCCATATCTGCTTTATGTGTATTGTGTTTGAAATTTGAATCTAGTAAGTGTATCTTGGAATTTTTTGGCAATTGGATGATGGTTTAGTTTATGTTATCACAAGCGATTTAAGTAAATATCGGATTGTAGCTCTTTATAGCATTTTGTCTTAAAGTTTGATGAAGACATCAATACATAACTTGTTGCTCTAGATTTTGTGACTTTTTACCAACCCTTTCTTGATCTTTTCTTGTTTTAACACTATATTGATTTGTGTTTTATTTGGATTCCCGAAAAGGCTCGTTTCTCAGGAATCTTTCTGAATCCATGTCAACCGTTAGTTGCAATGACTCACCTGATATAGAATCATGTCGGGATGAAAAGGCGGCACTCATCCTTAAACTCGTGGCTATTGCCACAATCCTTATCGCAGGAATTGTTGGAGTCGCCATCCCATTAATTGGCAAGAAGCGGCGGTTCCTTAGAACCGACACCAACCTCTTTTTTGCCGCCAAAGCCTTTGCCGCTGGTGTCATCCTCGCCACAGGGTTTGTCCACATGCTACCAGATGCCACGTCAGCGCTATCCAACCCTTGTCTTCCTAAAAACCCATGGTCCAACTTTCCCTTTTCGGGGTTTATTGCAATGATGGCTGCTTTAGGCACATTGCTTGCAGATTTTCTTAGCACTCAATACTATGAACGAAAACACGAGAAGCAGATCCAAGCCGTCAGAGTTGACTCGGTTGACTTGGCTTCAGAGGCCGGGATTGTCCCGGTGGCGGGAAAAGAGGAAGTAGGTGGTGGCATTCATATTGTGGGAATGCATGCTCATGCGGCACAACATAGACATAATCATGCCGCTGGACAAGAGGGATGTGAAGGGCAAGCGAGTGAGCATTCGGACACAAACTCACACGTTCATTCCCATTCTCATTCCCATTCCCATTCCCATGGGTTTGATGATGACGATGACACAAGTGGCATACGTCATGTTGTTGTTTCACAGGTAAACTTACATACTCATTTGGATTGCATTTTACATGTGTTTGTTTGGATTTGCATTGTTAACTGATGAGTGATAACTTCATCTCTGCAGGTTTTGGAACTTGGAATCATATCACACTCGATAATAATCGGGCTTTCACTAGGAGTCTCACAAAGCCCGTGTACAATCAGACCTTTGTTAGGCGCGCTATCTTTCCACCAATTCTTTGAAGGATTTGCACTCGGTGGCTGCATCTCACAGGCCAAATTCGGGAACCTGCATTCCATGGTGATGGCATGCTTCTTTGCAGTAACGGCTCCTTTAGGCGTGGGCATTGGGACGGGCATATCAAAGTTTTATAACCCAAACAGCCCGCGGGCGTTAGTGATCGAAGGGATCTTGGACTCGATATCAGCGGGCATATTGGTTTATATGGCTTTGGTTGACTTGATTGCAGCTGATTTCTTGAGTAAGAGGATGAGATGTAATACTAGGCTTCAAGTGGTGTCTTATATTGCTCTTTTTCTTGGGGCTGGATTAATGGCTTCACTTGCAGCTTGGGCTTAGTTTTATTTATTTTATTTTTTAGTTCAGGAATGAGAAGAAACGTTGTATACAAGGAATTTAATGAAATTGTATTTGATATGTGGTGCAGTTATTGTGTTCAAAACGTACTTGTCTATGTGCAAAAGTTGTTTACAAAAAGTATAATATAATATTTATATTAAATAATCAACACATGATGCATCATCGTAATTTGAATAATGAGATTCAAACGTGGTTACGTTAGAGGATCTTAGACGACATAAGCGGTCTTTATTCGGCCCTACTTTTTTATACAACCATAATATTATAATATTATATAGATTATAGAGATGAATATTTGTTTGAACCAGCATGGAGCCCCGTGTTGTAAAACAGGAGGCGTATAGTCATGCCAAGTATCATTAATGACACATCATCGTCAGTGATCACTACCACCGAAAAAACTCTTATTAGAAAATAAATAAAAAACGGAAAAATAAAACCGAACGAAATGTAGACGTAAAACATTGAACCACGTAGGTAACACGTAAAACATCTAAAACAATAAGTAAGTCGATCTAGAATCATCGCCTTGCAATGGGGCCGCTAAACGAGGAGTAATAAACATACAAATATTGAACCACACACGCACGTTGCATCATATTGACTCGAAAATATAAAGCGAAACATAAAACAAAAAAAATTAATTTGAAATATATAGAAGGCCAAAGTTAAAAGTAAAATAATATTTAAATTAATGTTAAAAGATGTAAAAGTATTTAATTAAAATAGCAATTTTAAATATTTAGAAAAAAGATAAAAGGTGAGGATCTTGGATGGCATAATTGCTCTCGAGTCGATCACTAATTAATATTCTATTGAAACCAACTCTAAATATCTTCTTAATAGAACAATATTAAAATTTGATTATTTTTAAAAATAGTTTAAGAGTAATGTTGAGCAATGCTTTTAAAACAATAGTCGTAAACTAAAAGTATATGAACTTTCGGATTTCTTTTGATGATCTTAGTGTTAGAAATTATTTAATTATATGGCCTTGTGACTATTTAATTAGTTAGTTTAATTATCATGTTTTAATGATTAACTAATGGCCGTTATTGATAAGTTAATGCAATTATCAATCAATTGATAATTTGCACTTTAGTCCCTCTATGGAAATATCTTGATGGACGATATTGCCCTTATGAATAACTATAAATAGAGGGTTTATGATTCTAATTCTTCTTAATGTCCCATTAATCAATCACATACATACATAATGTTTCTCTCATCCAACATAGAGATAGTATGAAGAACACCATAATAAATAAATCTCCATCACAATTTGGGCATTCAAAGGAGATTAGAGAATTTCTACATACAATTACATCATCAAGAACATGATCGTATCTTCTAACAAGTAAGTTTTATTTTCATAAATCTTGTTTATGTTGAAATTAATTAACATGTGGTATCAGAGCATGGTCGAATTTACTGGATCATGTTCTTGATATTTGCATGAAATTGAATTCATGTTTTGTAAGAAATCTTTCTATTCTAATAAAAGGGTAAATGTGGTGCCACGTGTCAGCACTACAATCATTGGGATGACACGTGTCAGCACCACAATCATTCTCATCAAAATTTTCCCGCATCTCTCTCCTATTAAATAATTACCTTAATTACTAATAATATTATTTTAATACTTTTTAATAATTACTAAATTAAGAAAGAAATCTTTTTATTAAGGTTATATCTAAATAAATTGATATTTTTAAATTATCAAATTTGGGAGTTGTAATAAGAAAACTTTTATAAATGACATTTTTAATACGGTTTGTTTTAAAACAAAATATTTATTTTCAATAAAAGAAATTTAAAAACAAAATTTTAAAAAGTTGATATTATCGTTTTTATAATTTCAGTTATATCATATCTTAGAATATCATTGTTTAATTAATAAATTTATTATATTAATATTTTATTTATTTAAACCGTGTAATACACGGGTTTACTAAAGCTAGTTCTTTATAAAATAAAAAGATTGTCATAATTTAGTTAACATACTAAGGGATGAAGTTTTCTGGTTTAATAAAACCACTTGGCGTTTATGTCACTCGTGAAACACAAATATACGTATGCGTATGATCTTCATCCAAAACGAATCTATGGTGTTTAATATATAATTTTGCAGAGGATTAAAAATGTTTCCAAATTGGTATTATATGCTTTGCAATACCGAAAAATATATATATATATATATATATATATATATATATATATATATATATATATATATATATATATATATATATTTAATTTAATTCATTGTCATATGAATATGACTTGCAAAGTCTAATATCGTAATGTTTGGCAAGCAATTTTCCCATGAAAAGGGTAAAAAAATTGGCGATTGACATTAATCTAATTTTTCATAAGAAAGGATGTACTATTTAATCCAATTTTGTGTTGCCGCATGAATGGTACTGCAAATTTCCATTAACCATATGCAATTTCTCAATTCTTTTGTTGCTGGCAAAATTACGGTCACTGCAACCTAGATAGTTGTTTGCAAAATTTCATGTTGCCTCCAAACATGTTTTTGTCAAAATCACCGTAAAGATTCTACCGATTCATAATTTTTTATTTACTCCATGATATTAACGCATGTTGAATTGGTGGGAACTGGGATAACCGGTAATCAATTCGTTACGGTATTTCCAGAAATTTGTTGACATTTAGGTAACCGCCAAAGTTTTTCTAATCTTCCAAATTAATTATATTCAATGAAGATTCTTACTTAAGCAAATAATTTGGGGAATAGAAATATAAGTATATAACTGAACGGTCGAACTACCTATGTCATCATCAAAAAGGACATTGAATTTATGGTTAGTTTATGTCATCTTGTTAACCATAAAATGTGTTGTGTTTGCCCAATGTCGGATTCTATGCCCTGAAAATCAGTAAATTATCATAACTATTTTCTGTATTATCTTTTGCTAATTGATTAAATCATCTTCACAAAAAGTAGATGTAATGTGCTTGAATGATGATTGATGCTTAAATAAAAGAAGTATGATACATCGTTGTTTAGACAACAAAAGATTATTCTGGCCATGCATGCCTTATAAGTTAACCAAAATTTAATAGTTAACTATATTCGGGGGTTCTATTGCCAAAATATAGATGGATGAATGAAATTGAGTTCTTCTAAAGCCTATATGTGCAACTGTCATGACTTGTGATATGAACCAGGGAAAACAAAACCTTTGATGATTTTGTTTTAAAAAATTTCACACAGACCTTTGATATAAATTTAATCCGATTCAAATGAAACATACATGTTTAATATTTGCATGCTTAGTCACTGGATTAAATTTTAGTTATGTTTCATACATAACTTTTAATTTAAGATTTCATGTTGGGAAAGTATACATAAAACCTCTTTCCATTAAACATAACATAAAATCCCTAAAGAAATTATGATAAAATGAGGAATTATGCTCACCAATGTGTGAATCAGTTTTGTTTAACTACCATCAAGCCTTCATCAACTATGTGACTTGATTTACTTTATTAACTACTATGTAATTAAACATTTCAATACTCTTGAATTTCAACTTAATACTGATAAATATAAATCCTTTTGTACAAATTCAAGTGATTGAACCAACGGGATATTACTTGAACTAATTTGAAAGGATTAAGTAATGTATTTATTATAAGAATTTGTTATGTCAATCAAGGAACCCAACGACAAATTGGTTGACATTATAAAATAATGAAACATTGATCTACACATTTATTACATTTTTGCCCAATGAGATGTGGAATTCATGTCTAACGTTATTCGTTTTTTATTTTAAGTCTTATTGATAACAAGTACCAACGGAAAGTTATCAATTTAATGAAGACTCATTGCCGATCTATTGTTAAGGGTACATGTAATAAACTTGTTTGTTCAACGCATGATCATTCAAAGTCTTATTGATAACGAGTACCAACGGAAAGTTATCAATATAATATAAAGAGTTATTACTAACATATTAATTTTATGTTCATACTCACTTCAAGTCTTGTTGATGAGGAGTATCAACGAAAACTTATCAACATAAAGGGCTTATAACTAACCTATTATTTTGGTGTTCATAATAGGTTCTAAATCTGCTAACTTGATTAGTTAATTTTCTGTAACTTGATTTTATTTAATTGCATTTTGAGATGAGCATCTACTATTCATCATTCATACCTCAAGATGAGTGGGAGTATTATGTGTGCTCAAAGTAAATTATAAAAGAAATAACAGTCAATAAGTTGTTGGCTATTTTGATTTAGAAATTACAAAGTGCAAGACTAAGAAATCAAGATGAAGATGTAGTTTTATGTTAGCAATTAGGTCTTGCATAATGGAAGAGTCATAAGCAAAATTGATGACAACATTAACTATAACAGTTTAGTAAGTAACGTGGTATTATGCTCCCTACCAGTTAATGTTACTATAAGTTTACTTACGAACTCAAATTTATCGATTCCATCTTAAGACCGCTAAAGCTCTATATTGACACAACGTATCCTTTTGTGTGGGAAATAATAAAAGAAAAGAGTGTCAATATCGAGTATATGTACACCTCTAGAATGTTAGTGGACCCTCTTACAAAATTGCTACTGCAATAATATCATAACTTTTAAAGAACGTGTCGTCAATATGGGTCTACGACTAAGAGCTATCTTAAGGTTTATTGATGTGTCTCTTAATAGTCACTTAATGGGTACCATAATACATAATTGTGACTATACTTAATGCTTGTCTATGGATAATAGTGCACACTTATGTAAACATAGACAAACGTTATGTGTAACTCCACATTTGATGGCTAATTGGATTACGTAGTCATAAGCTTCATAATATTGCTAATGTATAATTGGTATGGGTCTCATGTTAATAGTGACATGTTGAACGTATCTCTTTGCGTTGGTATTATTATAAATTTTTGACGTAGCAATTAAACTAACTCATGGCCAACTTATTCTTAATCAATAGTCAACCGGCCAAGTGGGAGAATGTTAGAAATTATTTAATTATATGGCCTTGTGACTATTTAATTAGTTAGTTTAATTATCATGTTTTAATGATTAACTAATGGCCGTTATTGATAAGTTAATGCAATTATCAATCAATTGATAATTTGCACTTTAGTCCCTCTATGGAAATATCTTGATGGACGATATTGCCCTTATGAATAACTATAAATAGAGGGTTTATGATTCTAATTCTTCTTAATGTCCAATTAATCAATCACATACATACATAATGTTTCTCTCATCCAACATAGAGATAGTATGAAGAACACCATAATAAATAAATCTCCATCACAATTTGGGCATTCAAAGGAGATTAGAGAATTTCTACATACAATTACATCATCAAGAACATGATCGTATCTTCTAACAAGTAAGTTTTATTTTCATAAATCTTGTTTATGTTGAAATTAATTAACACTTAGTTCTTATAGTAAATGAGATCAATTGGATATCAATATTGAGCATAATGAGATGATTGGGTACGCGAGCAGTGGTGATTCATGGGCTCGATGAATGGTGAGGATAACCTGGAGATGAGCATGTTATAATAAATCTTCATAGAGTAGGATTTTAAACGTACGCCTTTAGGACCTTCGAGGCGTATATAAATATAATTGATTCTCGGTTGACGAATCTTCAAGTGAAAATGAAGTCTAAATATGCAAAGAGAATTTAGGTTACCCTAAGAAATGTCTATTTGCACCCATCCACCAGATGTACATCACATGACATGACGATAATATTTCACTCTTTAAAGGTGATCTTAATAATTATAACGAAATGCTTACATTGTTATGTAGCAAATTATGATTGGAAATAATTCGTATCCTAAAAGAATAAGAACATTGAGGCATTGAGCATTGTCCTGGCTATCACATATCCAAATATGATTAAACCTAACACACGAATGTTGATGAAGAAGCAAAATCAGCTGTTGTGGCCGCTATTAGTTTCTATTACTGGTCGTACGGGTTGTTGAAGGGTTATAAAGCTGTATTCAGGGCTGCTGATATGGGTCACGGCCTCACGGGTTGTGTAGAGTTTTTGTGCTAATACAACTTGTTATCTATTTCTGTTATGGTCCATTTCTGTTGGTTCTTGGGTCCACTGGTCTGTGAGACTGCCTAATCAGTTGCTTCAGAGGATATTTTAGCTGTCTGTATACAATTAATTTGGCACTCCTTGATCTGTTGTAATGGGTGTAAGTGGCTGCAGCAGTATATGTTTAAAGACTGTATACCGTTTGATCTCTAGCGGGTCAACTTAATAAATTTAAAAGTTTAGATAAAAGGAAACAAGCAAATTGGTGAAAACCAGCCTAAGTGTATATATAATGTATACAACCTCCTATTAATCATTCATTCAAATATTTAGATTATCATTCTACTATGGTTTTGTGAACATTTGACAGTAATATACACCCAATTTTTAAAAGTTCTTCAGGCTTACCTACGCAAGTCTGTCTTCACTAACTCTCAATTCTCAAAAGCCAATCTTACTTGACCTCAAACTCTCCTATGACCTCTTGTTAGTTCAGTTTATAAAACAGTTACAAGTTAACTACATCAAACAAAAAGTTAATAACTAATCAAACTAAACTAAATTTACAACTAGTTAACCGAAGATGTGTGTGCCAATTCACTTTTCGAGAGTTAAGAAAACAGAAATGTGTTCAAGAACAGACATTTTAAGAGGCACCCATTTTGTAAACATAACAATCCTTGGTATTATCAGCTGATAAATACATTGAGCATTTATTAAAGTACCTATTGGGTTGAATCCTCATGAAACCGAGCATCAAAAGGTGCAGAAGAGTGTTGGGGCATCGACAAGTTTCCTGCAGATCCTGAACCTTGTTGAAGCTCAATTACCAGCCAACGAACCGCTTTACTCATTTGTTCCAACCGCACTGCACTAATTGGAGGCAGGCCCGGTGTGACCGGTTGACCAGGCTTCCCAGCCACCGACCCCGTGGCTTCATCCACCAAACACTCAGACCCAATTCTCAGTTTCACAGACTCTACAAACTCCTCAGCCTGATCACAAGCCACCCGAAACAATTCCCTGCTTTGTTTCAGATTCTCCAAGGCGGCATCAGTGGCGGCAGTAACCTGGCCACCAGAGGCCTCCTTGGCTTCAAGAGTGTTAGCTACCGCAAGCACGAATTCTTGATAAGCATTGTTCATAGCATCTACAATGTCATCCATTGATTCCTATTGAAGTTAAACTCCTTAACAAAACTGCACCAAAAGAACACATTAAGTTAATGGACTGCAAATCTAAAACCACAAGTTCATAATTCACTTTCCTCACGATAATTAGCCCCTATCTCAGCAATAACCTAATTTAGGCTTAATGATGAACAGTTTACACAATTTTAATGAAAACCTAGGGGGATCTGTACAAAGAGGTAAATTGGAGAATCATCATTCGCCAAAGCTGATTAACACATAGCAAGTATCGATTTCGCGTATGTAATTACCTAAATTACCTCAAATTGCTTCCGATTTGGCAACAAATACATAGAAACAGAGGAATAGAATTGAAGTTCATCGTAGAAGTTATAAGAAATGATCAAAGATGATACAACAAAGATGAACAGGAAGAAATTGCACCTTGTAATGAATGTAGATTTGGGGATGAACCGTTGAATTACGAGAGCTGTGTGTGGGTGTTGTGGTTTGAATGCTGGTTCTATAGTTAGGTCACCCGATCGGACTGAGCGAACTCCGACCCGAATCATATACATATTTAAGACTTAAAAGGTAAATACCGTGAAAAACCAGCATATTTTCAGTTTTTACTCATAAAAATCAGTTAATAATTTTTTACACGTAAAAATCATCGTAAACTTTATGTATTGCCTAATAAAAGTGACTTAATAATTTTTTACATAAATAACCTTAACATATTTTTTTGTTGTTTCACATAAGAATCCATCGATATAGTTGCGTTTATAACTTAAACGATCCATAATATAAACGAGTTGAGGGTTTTTTATGTGAAAAAACAAAAAATATGTTGGTTTTTTATGTTGCAAATATTGTTGAGTGACGTTTATTAGACAAAACAGAAAGTATGTTGGGTTTTTACATGCAAAAAGTTATAGAGGGACTATTATGAGAAAACACTAAAAGTATATTGGTTTTTCATGATATTTGTCATATTTAAGAACTCACAAAATAGGAATATCAAAAATTATGAGAAATTATGTTAATTGTTTATATTTTAAGTTATACATTTTATACACACATTTGTATATGTTATATACATTTAAAACCATCAAAATAACATAAAAAAATCAACAAAGTAATGTTTACGTATATTTTAAAACTTTTTATCTGTTTAGTTATAAGTGTAGATATTATTTATAAGTTCTATATGATATACACATGTGTAAAATAAAATTTTATTCATCAAAATAATTGTATAGATATTTTTTATGTTGCAAATATTGTTAGTGACGTTTATTAGACAAAACAGAAAATATGTTGGGTTTGTACATACAAAAAGTTATAGAGGGACTATTATGAGAAAACACTAAAAGTAATTGGTTTTTCATGATATTTGTCATATTTAAGAACTCACAAAATAGGAATATAAAAAATTGTGAGAAATTATGTTAATTGTTTATATTTTAAGTTATATATTTTATACACACATTTTTATATGTTATATACATTTAAAACTATCAAAATAACATAAAAAAATCAACAAAGTAATGTTTACGTATATTTTAAAACTTTTTATCTGTTTAGCTATAAATGTGTAGATATTATTTATAAGTTCTATATGATTTACACATGTGTAGAATAAAATTTTATTCATCAAAATAAATGTATAGATATTTTTTATGTTGCAAATATTGTTGAGTGACGTTTATTAGACAAAACAGAAAGTATGTTGGGTTTTTACATACAAAAAGTTATAGAGGGACTATTATGAGAAAACACTAAAAGTATATTGGTTTTTCATGATATTTGTCATATTTAAGAACTCACAAAATAGGAATATCAAAAATTATGAGAAATTATGTTAATTGTTTATATTTTAAGTTATACATTTTATACACACATTTGTATATGTTATATACATTTAAAACCATCAAAATAACATAAAAAAATCAACAAAGTAATGTTTACGTATATTTTAAAACTTTTTATCTGTTTAGCTATAAATGTATAGATATTATTTATAAGTTATATATGATTTACACATGTGTAGAATAAATTTTTATTCATTATTTCTTTTTGAATTTAAGATAGACGATTAAACATTATATCTCTATTATATTTTTTATAAAACATAAAATAAGTTATGTGTTAATAGGAGTTCTTCTGTTCTAAAGATATTTGTGGGTTTCAAATGATTTTGTCTCTATTTGGGATATCCAGTTTCTTCTCTAGATTTATATTTGGATTTGAAACACAATGTGAAAAATCATACATTGATAAAAAAAGGAAGTGTTTGTGAATCATCAAGTTATTTGTGATAACTAGATTACACATAGGATCATACATGTCGTCATGCTTTCACTACCTCCTTCTTTATTACAAGTATAAGGAGGTAGCATCAGTGAATGGTCAAGTCATTTGAACCTGAGAAAATGGTGACATTGTTAGCCTCACCATGAGGGTTTGTTCTCAAGTATCCATTTCAGTGTGAAAAGGGTATAAGAAAAGATAAATGGATAGAGAAAGAGAGTGTGTATCTTTAAGATACTCAATTGACATGACACTTATAGTGATATTATGAGGGGATGATGTGGACCAGTAAACATAATGTACATGTGTTGTCTTGCCATATATCCTTTTTTTCATCTTTTGACGGACAAAACAAGAGTATTGCAGTTAACGTGGCACGACGTGGTATGAAGATTCATGTGCACTCACTAATGTGGTGTCATATTAGTTATCTCCTTGACTCTCACGTTGTAACATACACATGTTAACCTAAGCCAAGTTTTTACTCGGTCAAGTAGATGTTCAATCCACGTCTTGCGGTCTTCGAGGTTTCGACAACAATTTTTGACATTACAACTTTGCCAATAATGTTTAGAATTATGACTTAGTCCTTTTATCGTTTACTTATACATGATTTTTTTCGTTCATTTTTAGTTAGTATTAGGGTGTACCTATGTCATCAAAAGTTAGTAACTATAAACAATGTTTTATTTCACATGTGAAAACAATATAACGTAACATACAAATATCAATGTAGAATTGTAGATACTTGCTCTGTACTATGCAAAGTATTGTTCTTGGTTTTCCAAAGTGGTTGCTATGAAATCACGATATCTATTGAGAATAATACTCATGACCTTGCTTATTGTATGGAGAAAATGTACCTATAGTGACGCTATACGTGCATGGATATTGAATCCTAACAGATGATACACAGAGGTAGGGATGTTCATCGGATCGGATAACGGATTATTCGGATTTGAAAATTTCAGGACCCTATCCGAAATCCGATCCGATCCGAATAAGGATTTTTCTATCCGATCCGAATCTATCCGAATTCAATTTGGATCGGATTCGGATATATCCGAATAATCCGAATAAACCAAATAACAAATATTTTCTATTTTTTGTTTCTATTTATTTATATTTTTGCTAATTTTTTATTATTAACATTTTATAAGTTGGAAATCACAATAAAAGATATAAAACTAAAATTTTTTTGACTTGTACGCAAATTCAAAATTAAAACATGTTAGGACCTGGTATTTGAACGAAATACCTAGTGATTAGCGTATTAAACCAACTCAAATAGTGCGGAATCCTATTTGATTGGCGATCCAATCAGTGAGAACACACGATGAATCAATCAAGAATTGAAATCAACGTCAGAAATCGATTAGCAATCGATCTGATGTGTTCTGTGAACTTGGAGAACGATTTGGGAGGCTTCTGGACGGCTAGGGTACGTCTAGAATCGTAATGGGATGAATGCTTACGTTTTTCCACGAATTGGGTCTATTTATAGGTTAGTATTGTTCAATCGTGCGACTGGGCCACAAGTATGGTTCAGTCGTGCGATTGAACCATGCGGTTGATTCATCCGCACGACTGAATGTTCAGTCGTGCGATTGAGTCAATCTTATGTGTCAATCATACGATTGATCCAGTCTCCTGGTTCAGTCGTGCGATTGAGTCAATCGTATGAAGTTATTCATGCATGTGGTCCATTCGCATGGGCCATTCGCATGAGAACTTCATTAAGTTAAGTTTGAATGTTTCAATTAATATAACATAATGTGCAATCATTCAAACAATCATAAACCCAATCAATTCAATCACGACTCATTAATGAAATATTAAACATCACAAGTAACAACCAATTCATATCATTTCATTAATTGATACTATTACATAATAATCAGACAGACAAGATTTATTACATTACAACTCATGATCTAGGGACATACATGCATCAACAAACTCCCCCTTGGACCTAGATCTATCTAATCTCTTGTCTTCTGCATCACCTCCTTATACTTCTTGTACTTCTCCTCTTTAGTGACTCCTCCGTGAATCTCAAACGCAAAGCAAAGTCGTATAACGTTTTGGAACTGGAGGGCTTGTACAATGTCCTGTGTGTCATAGAACAGTGGCCACTTGTATAATGTATAGACATCATTAGCAGACAAGTTGGTTAGCCACATCGGGTCGAATACCCTGATAGTATCCATTTGTCCCTCTTTATTCAGAACTATGACAGCTTCAGCAGTTCTCCAATCATAGTACCACCATTTGAAGTGTGGAGTGAAGTCCTGTGGCATTTCCCTGAGAGGGATTCTCGACATAGTGCGCGGAGGACTCCACTTCAGCACAATCTTAGGCTTGCCAGTAATGGCATCAACCTCAGACCTTCTTATATACCTCGTAGGCTGTTGTGGTCTGAAGTTAACCCATCTGGTGTGGTACTCCTTCTTCAGGGCAGCCTCAAACCAGCCTGACATCTTTCTTGGGTCAGCATACAGCAGCTTTAGCTTAGCCAGCTGGTTGAGCTCAAAACCAGGTAGAGTCTTCAGATCATGTGGGAACCTGAAGTACTCTATGCCCTGCTCCCTCTTAACTGCATACGCGTTAAGGTCATCAAAATAAGCCCATGCAATAATCCTGCCTGACACCTTATGGTGTTTCTTGACTCTGTAGAGCTTGGTGTAGGCATCTTTCTTTGGTGCAGCACGCTGGGCTCTTACTTCTTCAAAACAGGCAGCCCACTCAGCCTTGCGAATATCTACATCATCATTGGAGGCTTGGGCTGTTCCTTCAGTCTTTTCGGTTTCCTGCTCCATCTTGTCTAGTACCTCAAACGTATCACTGACTAGGGACTCACCCAGATTGGGGACCACATTACCCTCGGTGTCAGCATACTGAGGGTACTCTTCTGCAGTAATATCTTCAACCTCAACTTCATCAACGTCATTTAGTTCTTCATCACTGGTTGAATCAACTGTTGGAGCATCCTTGACTATTTCATCAGGATTGAGTCGGAACATCTCTGCCAGTTGCTCATCATATAGGTCATGAATTATTTCCCCTTCTTCAGGGGTATAACTCACTGACCTTCTTACAATCCCTTGTAGATCAAGAATCATGGTTAATTGAGTCTTGACCATTTGAAGGGGAGCAAAGTCAAACTCATCCCTTTGAAAGTTTGGATCTGTTTGATATAAACATTCAACATATAAATCATTAGTAATTAATCAAACAGAATTATATCAACTTAATATATAAACATTCAACACACTTGTTTTTCATTACATGATTCAAATACAAAATAAATAAATACATAAGACATCTAATCTGTACTTTTGTCTTGAATCATGGGCGTGTCGCTCGGAGGAGCAGAAGTGGTGGATGACTGGTCCTGTCGATGCTTAGATCTTCGTTCTTGACCAGAAGCAGAGGCCGATGCAGCCGCATCCCCTCCTTCTGCTTCGTCATCATCATCTCTACCTTCTGTCCTGTCTTCCTCAGTCTCTTCCTCATCATCATCATCTTCCTCATCATCATCATCATCTTCATCATCACCATCTCCATCATCCCCGTCACCCTCCTTTAGCTTCAAGGGCTCATCCTTCGACCCCTTTAACCTCAGCATAATCGTCTTGTTGGTCGTCTCCAACTCCTCTATACGTTTGACGGACTGGGCCTGCTGGTCCTGGAGTTGGGACACCTCGACTCTCTGAGCATCGATTAGCTGGTTCTGCTGGTCTATCACCCGAGCCTGCTCTGCCATCTGCTGAGACTGGGCAGCAGTCAGGTCGGTCAGCTGGCAGATCTGCGCCGCCTTCTCCTCATCTGCCGCGAGCAGGCGCATCACCATACGGTTAAGCGCTGAGAGCTGCTCCTCTACCCCAATGTGAGGTAGAGTAGATCCATAAACATGTGGTGGTTGGGCTGAGGGTCCAGCATGATGTGTGGTGGTGGTGGCAGTGGCAGTGGTGAATATGGGTCGGTAGGCTGGTGCTGGTGATGTAAGTGTGAATGGTCTGGTGGTGGATGGGAAGGATCCAGTGGTGGTAGGTAAGGTGGTGGCTGTGGTAGTGGAAGTAGTGGATGTGGTGGCTGTGGTGATGGGTGGTATGTTAGTGGTGGTGGTAGTGGTGGCTGTGGTGGTGGAAGTAGTGGCAGCAGTGGTGACGAAGGTCAGGCGACGCTTCTTCTTCTTCTTCAATCCATGGGGTTGAGCCATCCGCTTCCTCCTAGTCCCGGTGGAAGTGGATGCTCCCCCTGCAGCTCTGCCCACTGAACCCGGAACATAGTTCGGGTCAGTCTCTCTCTCTGAGGAGTCCCGAGGGTGTTCACCAACCACCCTAAGCCCGTGGTCTGTGGGAACAACTTTGCTTCCCACAGTCCTAGTGAGGGGCTCCTCTCTGACTCCTCCTCCTCTTGATCACCAGCTACAAACTCCTGATGGAAACCGGCCATCTCAGCAACCTCTCCGGCAGTGGCGGACCCCGGGGGAATAACGTCTGAATCAGTGCCTCTAGGTGGAGCAGGCATATCATCCCCGGTGTCGCCGCTATCATCATCATCTGAGTCAGTCTCTGGTATAGCAATATGCTCGACATCTGAATCACTGTCATCGTGGCGCCACTTTCTCTTGGCTGGCGCCACATAGTCAGCACGGGCCAGATGCCCAAACAACCTCCTGACAGGGGGTTTCACCTGCTTCCCCCTGTATACCTTCATCCGGCCTAGCGTAGTGTCATCCATGACCTCTAGCACTACAGCATCCTCCTTCTCCTTTGGCAGGGAGGGAAGCTTCTGATCAATAATCATTTGTATAAACCTCGGATACATACAGAAGCCTTCCTTCCCTTTCCCCTCAATGTTCTCCACCAGGTAGGTGAAGATCATTTTGGAGAAGCTGAACGGGTGGTTCGGCACCAGTGCTGCATAAGCGTTCTGGATCTGATCTGACAGCTCATCAAATCCTCCCTTCCTCGACGCTATGCACTTCAGCAGAACATGCGCAAGATACTTGAACTGGGGATAGAGGTTACTCTTGTTGAGTACCCCCGCATTGATGTCCCCAGAGTACTTGGCTCTCATAAAGCATCCTCTGACAGTGAGGGGGTGTAGACGAGTAGGACAATCAGCATCATCCCCTAACTGTAGAACAATCCTCAAATCTTCCTCTGATACGGTAATAGCCTCACCAAAGATCGTACTCCTGATACAATGAGGCTCAGAGGATCTATCAACAATCGCGCCTTCCCAGAAGGCCTGCTGCACTGATCTATACGGAGTGCATGGTGTAGAGATAGCATGAGCGATCCTGGATCTCAACAGAAACGTAATGATGCCTGCGAAGTCAGCTGCGTTCCTGGATGTCAAATCCAGATGAGCACATATGTTATGCTTGGTGCTCATGTTCCATCGACTCGCCATCTGTAACATATAACAATATAAACATTAGTATCGTTGGCTAAAAGCAAGATAAAACACTTAGACTTTGAATAGAATGTCTCTGTCATGCGATTGAGGTTGTGCGACTGAAGACAGTCGTGCGACTGAACAGTGCGATTGAGGTTCAGACGTGCGAATGACCTCATGCGTACGACTGAGTGTGCGACTGGACTTATGCGCATGTACTCTTATGCGGTTACACCAATCGTGCGACTGAGTCTCATTCGCATGGTTCAGTCGTGCGGTTAAGTAAATCGCCCCTTCAGTCGTGCGACTGAAGTTCATCCGGACGACCAGTCGCCTGTCTCAGTTGTTCAGTCGCCAATCGTTCGAAACTTCACAAACTAAGTCTTTTAACTCAATTAACCGGTTCATTTGACTCGCATTCTTGTTACTAATAACCTATTTGACTTAATTTTAACGTTTTGCTTGGTTTTAATAGGTTATTAGGGCTTTCTTGTCTCGGTTCAAGTTTCACAGTCGAACAATCCAAGTTAGGGTTCCAATCCTTCTGTTTTTGGTGAAATAAGACTTCAAATTACCTGTATGATGAATGGCGAACGTCGGTGAATCACAATCAAAAGTAAAAATAGGGCAAATAAAATTTTGGCAGCGTAACGGTAGGGAGTGCGATTTAGGGGCGATTTGAGGGTGATGAGTCTCTGCGACCGACTCCTCCTCTATTTATACCAACCCTAGATCCAATCGTGCGACTGAGTTCATACGCACCTTTCAGTCGTGCGAGTGGGACTCAGTCGTGCGATTGGGTCAGCCGCCCTTCTCCAGTCGTCCGACTGAAGTTCAGTCGTGCGACTGACTCACTCGTTCGCACTTAAGCCTCCGACTGGACTAATCGTATGGGCCATTCGGTTTGATGGTCCATACTCATAGTTCATTCGTGCGAATGGACTCCATTCGTATGGTTAGTCCATACGTATGGTCCATTCGTGCGAATGGGTCATACTTAGTTAATTTTCTGCCATTTTGACCAATTTACATTTAAAACCCCTTTTAACTTTATGAAATTAACATTATGAACCTTTGATCATCTTAGACATGATCATCTTATCTGGAAAACATTTTGATCACCTCAGACGTGACCATTTTTATCTTGAAAACATTTTGATCACCTCAGACGTGATCCTTTTAAAACACTTTGGTGCTGTTTGTTTTTTTTGCAGGAAAATGTCTGCAGTCTGCGGACCACATCTGCAGACATCTGCAGTAGAAGAGGTGGACCAAACGTCTGCAGTCTACAAAAAAAAGACTGTTTGTTTTTTAACATCTGCAGACTACAAAAATAATTTGTAATTAAAATAAAACTAATTAAAATAATTTGTAATTAAAATAAACCTGATTTTTGTAATTAAAATAAACCTAATTTTTAACTCTCATTCCTCACATAACAATGCGATTAACTTTTCGTGGGGAAGATTCCCAAATCTGTAGATAGACAAATGGTTGCTTCAACAACTGTTCTTGAGCTTCAACCTAAACAAAATATCCCCCAAATTAAAATACACTTGGTTTTATTGTTCTCTTGAAAAACTGAAGATAACATCCATATATTGTTTTGAGGTGTTGGACAAATACTCCCAATTTTGAATTTCCTGTTGGTAGGTTGTTTTGAGTTCCATCAGTATCATCTTCTTTCTTTCCTTACGGTTCTTTTCTTTAGCAACAAGATCCGGTGGCGGTGCGGTTGAGACGGTTGTTGGATGAATTGTGTGGCGTTTGAGACGCTTGTAAACGAACCCATTGTCGTTGACGGGGCAGCGGCCGTGAAGGTGGAGGCGGCGACAGGCTGCGCGGGACGACGACGGGTTGCGATGGTCGGCAGTGGCTGCGGTGGCAGGCGGAAGCTGCGAAGATGAGGGGAAGGGGGGAGGGTAGAAGTGAATGGGTAGAAGAGGGTAGAAGTGAATGGCCGGTTGTTTGTGGCGGAGGGGAGGCGCGCGTGGCGGAGGGGGAGGCGGAGGTGGGCTGCGGGCTGCGGAGGTGGCCGGTTGTTTGTGGCTGGAGGAGGTGGCTGAAGAGTTTGAAGGAGAAGTAAAAGTTTTCAGGGTTGGGGGATTAAAGAAGATGTGAGAAGAGGTTGAGAAGTGGTAAGTTCACCTCTTCTCCACGCAGACGTCAGGAAGACGTTTTTTAATGAAACGTCTTCCAAAAATCAAACAGTCTGCGTACTTAAAAGCTCTTCCCGCGTCTGCGTGCGCGCAGATGAAGAGGTGGGGAAGAGCTTTTGAAGAAAAACAAACACCACCTTTGTCACCTCAGACGTGACTATTTTAACCTTTCAAAGCACATATGGTCATCTCAGACATGACCCTTTTAGTGAGTTGATTCCTTTTGATTTTCCTGATGTAGCCCGACACACGACTAAAATTAAAATTAAAACAACTAACTAATTTAAGAACTTAAACAAATTACATAAACAGACATATTTTTGGCTTTTTTGTGAGAGATAAATCCAGAGATTGATATCTACGGGATTTGGTTCGGGAGTAGATAGCTTCAACTTAGATTGATCATATTTGGACCAATTCAATTTTGGAATCATACAGGTAAGTCAAATCATTTGGGACTGTTATTAAAACCTTTGAAGCTCAAATTCTCGGTGTTCATCCAGAGTCGTTAGCAACTTAAGGAAATCATACTGAAGCTCATAGATTTTCACATTGATTTGGACCTTTTAGAATGCAGCCACAATGATTGTCAGTATGTTTGTCCACTTAAATCCATACACAGACTTTTGACCCAGACTGGTGACTTATTTAGGTTTAATTATTTCAACTAACATTTGTGGATCCCACACTTATATGGTAATCAACATTCCTCAGGAGCTTTTGAGCGGTCTACGGGTATTATTACAAGAAGAGACTATTCTTAGAGCATTCAAAGAGAAGCCTATCCTCAGGTCAGTTCCATCGCACAGCAGAGAGGCGGCAAACAACAATGAATTCTAGAATATCTAGGTTATGCTTATCCTCAGGTCAGTGCCATCGCACAGCAGAGAGGCACACAACCTATCTCCTTGTTAGAGCAGCTTATTTTATTTTACACAAAATGCACCAACAACATAAGTCATTAGCTTTATTGCATTTGTCTTTCAATTTTTTCTTGCTTTGCTCTAATTATGGTCATCCGCACACATTTGTGGCGTTTAATTGCTCAATACCCCTTATTGGAATATATTTGATTGTGTTAACCAGTGATAAGATGGAAGCCCACAGTCAGTTGAACGACTTAGTTTGATCTTGAGATCACCAATCAGGTCTAATTGTCTATTGTGTTGAATCTACCAACATATCATATATGGTCTAGCAGCCTCTAAGTCTACTTTCTTTGTGTCACCTTAGGAGTTGCCAGTTTCTATCATCTTCCCTTTTTGTATCGCTTAGACTACACAGACTTATACTTTGAACTTTTGCATCTTTCTAAAACTTAAATTTTTAAAGTCCCTCTTGATATGTTCCTGTGTACTATCATTTTCCAAAGGTATTGAATCGGTATCACAGACACAATCTACCTTATTTTCAGCTAGTTACTTCTTCTCCCTCATTTTTTTTTAATGTTAACTTGCTGTGACATATTCTCCCCCTAAAATACTAAAATCATTTCTGGTTTAATTATTTTAGGATTTTCATAAACAGCAAAGTAACATGAGTTTAAATAAAACAGTCGAGAATAAAACAAATAAAATAAAATAAAATAAACTTAAACTAAACTACATCGGACTATACATTATCATCGTCAGGAATTACCTCACTTTTCTTTTTAATGCCGTTGACCTCTAACAAATATTGAAAACGTGGTTTATCAAAGGCTTTAGTATAGAGGTCAGCGCGTTGAAAATCAGTATTAATTTTAACCACATCAATTAAGTTCTTTTCAAAGCAATCTCTAATGAAATGGTATTTAATACCGATGTGTTTGGTCTTAGGATGTTGAACCGGATTTTTAGTTACTTCAATTGCAGCAGAGTTATCAACAAAAATAGGAGTAGATGAGAATTTTAAACCGTAATCCCGCATTTGCTGTTGAATCCAGATGATTTGTGAGCAGCAACTTGCAGCAGCAACATATTCGGCTTCACAGGTTGACAATGCAACCGATGTCTGCTTCTTACACTGCCATGTAACTAATCTTCTCCCAAAGAATTGACACCCTGCTGATGTAGACTTGTAGTTCATCTTGCAGCCCCCGTAATCCGAGTCACTATACGCGGTAAGCTCAAAGTTATCATCATGAGGATACCACAGTGTGGTGTACCCTTCAGATAACAAAAAATCCTCTTGACCCCGATCAGATGGTTGACCTTTGGTTTAGCCTGATATCTAGAACATAGACATGTAGCATACATAATATCAGGTCTTGAGGCAGTGAGATACATGAGGGATCCAATCATTCCTCGGTACATAGTGGCATCTACTAGATCTCCATTCTCATCAGGTGCTATATCATGATTCGTAGCAAGTGGAGTCCCAGCAGCAGAAGCATTCTCCATGTCAAAGTGACTGAGAATGTCTCCTACATACTTGGTCTGATGTAGAAAGATTCCATTAGGTGTTTGATCCACCTGTAGTCCGAGAAAGAACTTCATCTCCCCCATAGCACTCATCTCAAACTCTTTCTTCATCACTGCTTCAAACTCTTTGCATAACTCTTCGTTCTTTGACCCGAAGATTATGTCATCAACATATATCTGTACAAGCAGTAGGTCGCCATCCTTTTCTTTAATAAACAGTGTACAGTCAATGACTCCCCTGCGAAAGCCATGTTTCACAAGATGAGTCGAGAGTTTCTCATACCAAGCTCGAGGAGCTTGATGAAGCCCATATAAAGCTTTGTCGAGCTTGTAAACTCTATCCCGATGATAAGGATCTTCAAATCCCTCGGGTTGACTTACATAGACTGTTTCCCTGATTTCCCCATGAAGGAATGCACTCTTCACATCTAATTGGTAGACTTTAATCTTCATGTACGAGGCATAGGCAAGGAAGATACGAATAGCTTCCATCCTTGCCACGGGTGCAAACACCTCATTATAGTCAATCCCCTCGACTTGGCGAAAACCTTGAACCACCAGTCGAGCTTTGTTCCTGATAATGACTCCTTGGTCATCCTTCTTGCATTTTAGTACCCATTTGGTGCCAATGACTTTAGCACCTTTAGGTCTATCAACCAGAGTCCATACACCTAACTTCTTAAACTGCAGAAGTTCTTCTTGCATGGCACTCACCCACGCCTCATCATTTAGTGCTTCACTGACATATTTTGGCTCAACCTGCGAGACAAAACATCGATAAGCACCATCATGAATGTAACCTTTCTCCATAACCGAGGCGTAATCAGCTGAGTATTTTTCGGGTTTGTACTCCTGATCTGACATCCCCAATAACATTGTCAAGGGGATGATAGACGTTTAGTCGTGATCCTGGAGTAGTAGGAACAGCCACCTCAGAACCGAGATTATGAACATTTTGTTCTGCATCTGAGGTAGTTGGAGTTTGAGGTTCCGAAGTCGAAGGAGCATCACTCGTAGATGCTTGTGGACTTTCAGGAACTGGAACCTGTTCCTCCTGACTGTTCTGGTCATCTGCTTCAGTTTCATCTTCAGAGGAGGAGTCACTGTCATCGACTACTCCCCCTGACTGAGTAGATGATTCTCCCTGTGTGCTAGATGGTGTATTCAGAATGTCATACATCATCCTAGTAGCTAACTCATCATCCGAGGAGAGAGAGGAATGTTGAAGGACTTGAAGAATCCATCATAATCGAAGAAGTATGCAGGTCCTTTGCCTGTAGGTGGTGTGGTATATCTCTGAACGTCGACATTACACCACACTTCTACAAGACCCGTTGAGTTATTGTAAACTCGCTTATTCGGTATGTTGTATCCTAGAAAGATTCCTTCATCTGCCTTCTCGCTGAATTTTCCTTCTTGTGTCTTCTTCAGAAGTGTACACGGCGCGCCAAAAGGTTCAAGATACTCCAAATTTGGTTTGCGTCTTTGTAGTAGCTCATAACATGTCTTTCCGTGGCGCTTGACTATTAGGACTCGATTCAGTGTATAACATGTGTTTGCCACTGCCTCATTCCAGAATTGAATAGGCAGTTTCGAGTCAGCCAGCATAGTCCGTGCAGTCTCTATCAAGCTTCTATTCTTCCTCTCAGCAACACCATTCATCTGAGGCGTGTAAGCAGAAGTGAATTGATGAACAATTCCCTTTTCCTTACAGTATGCCTCCATCCATTGATTCTTGAATTCTGTCCCGTTGTCTGAGCGTACTTGTCTAACTTTTAGCTTGTAGAGAGATTCCAGTGTGGTTACTAATTCCTTGAATGACTCAAATGTTTCTGATTTGGATTTCAGAAACATTACCCAAGTGAACCTTGAGTAGTCATCAGTGACCACAAAACAGTACAAATCGCCTGCAATGCTCTTTGTACTGACTGGACCAAACAGATCCATGTGAAGAAGTTCAAGAGGAAGTTCTATTGAATGAACTTTCTTTTCCTTATGAGACTTCTTTGTCTGTTTGCCTTTCTTGCAAGCTACACAAAAGTCAGGAAGTTGGAAGTTCTTGACATTTACTCCTCTTACTAAATCCTTCTGAATCAAATGATTCATCTTCCTTTGACTAATGTGTCCCATTCTCCTATGCCAGGAGATTGAGTCCTTCTCAGTAGCTTTAGATAGAAAGCACTGAACCTCATGATCCGTTGTAGCAGCTGTTGACAGATCCAAGACATAAAGGTCTTTATATCTTGAAGCGGTCATCAGAACTTGGTCCTCCGGGATCATGTAGTCTTTCTTCAGCACGTAACACTTCTTGTTGTCGAAGATGACTTTAAATCCTTTATCGCAGATTTGGGAAACGGAAAGTAAGTTATTCTGAAGTTGTTGAACGTAGTTCACCTTATCAAACTTAACTTTCTGATTTCCCACTTCTCCCTATGCTGTGATGTATCCTCCCTTGTTTCCTGCAAAGGAAACATGCCCTCCTTTTATTTGTTTGACGTTTGATAAAAGGGCTCTATTTCCTGTCATGTGCCTGGATGCTCCGCTGTCTATAATCCACGTGTTAGTCTCAGCGCTGTATCGAACACCCTGCACATATAAAGTAAATGTATTAGTTTAGGTTAGGAACCCAAGCCTTTACTGTCTTGGGTTTCCCAGAGGCATCACACATCATAAACTCTACCCATTGACCCTTAGAGGGTGAGGGTAGCTCAGATTCCTTCTTGTCATCAGTATCAGACACGCAGGATGACTTCTCTTTCCATAAGCCAGATTTGTGCAATGCCTGTTTATGATAAACAGTCGTCTGGCTTACAGGTTGGACTTTAGGTTCACTAGATCTTCTAGGTGGAGTTAGAGAACTCCTCTTAGAAGACCTAGGTCTAGAGTCCTGAAGATCAATCTTCTTCCTAGGTGTCTGATAGAAAGGACAATAGGAAGCAATGTGTCCACATTCTCCACAGTTGTAGCATGATCTGCTATCAACTTTATAAGTAGACTTTCTTTGTGGAGAAGTGCGTGACACTCTAGTAACATCAATCACTTTAGGTTTTGACTCTTGTATGTTTGATGTTTTCTCTGGTTTAACAAAATTAACTGTTTTGACCTGTTTAACATGTTCCACTTTTTGGTTAACTGGTTTTGACTTGAAGCATGTGAAAAATTAACGTTTGAAGTCCTTTTAGGTTCTGATTTGACTCTGTTTGACCCTGACTTTAAGTTAACTTTTTCAAATTCATTTTCCAGATTAACACAAGGCAATTTACCCTTTGCCTTTGAAGTGGCCTCCTTTTGTTTCTGTCCAGATTCAGTAGATGAACATGATGTCTGGATCAGTAACAAGAGGAGTAGTCACCACATGATCCTTGATGGGGTTGTTGTTTACTGGTCTAGACTTAGTGTTCATCAAGGTCTCAGGTGGAGGTGGAACCACTTTGTAGCCTAATCCCTCCCCGTTATTCCTTTCTCTCACTAAGTGTTGAACTATGTGTGAAGAACTAGTCCAACTGTGCAGTTTCTGTTTTAATGAATTAACTTCTACTTCTAGAACTGCCTTTTGCTTCTTAGTGTCCTCTAGGGAGTTTAGATAGTACCTAATGTCATTTGCTTGGTTAAAGGCAACTACTTCGGTTTCCCTAAGCTGTTTAGTCAATAGGTCTATCTTTTCTTTATAACTATGCTCATTTTGTTTTAGAACTCTATTAGCCTCAGTGCACAGTTGTAAATCTTTTACTAAGTTATCATTGTGATCTAATAACCTAGCAAATTTTTCATCAATGCTATTCCTAAACATATCACAATCAGAACAAGCATGATTATTAAACATTTGGTCAGTTGTACTTACCTGTGTTGGTTCAGAAGAGTTAGCCATCAACGCAGCATCAGACGTCTCTGGTTCTGGTGATTCTGACTTTTCTGTCTCTGACGTGGAAGTCTCCTCCTTTGGCTTGTAACTGACCTCAGCTGCAGTTGTTTCTTCACTGTGTGACATCGCTATCTCAACTGCTAGATCACCTTCACTCGCAGAATCATCATCAATATCTTCAACACTGGCAATGTTAGATTCTCCTGGTGAGACAAACCTAAAACTCCAATCCTGTCCTTCATCATCATGAGCAGTCAAGGCTTTTGGGTCCTTGTTTGATGAAGTAGAACTGGAAGCTTGCTTGTCTTGGCGAGTAAAGGATGAGAACGGGTTCCCATTACCCGTCTTCTTTGGCTTGACACATTCTCTCTTGAAGTGCCCCTTCTCTCCACAGTTGAAGCAGGTCACTTTGCTCTTGTCAAAGCCAAATGTGGTATCCTTAGTAGCTATCAAGTTCTGTCCTGTCTTCTTAACAAACTTCTTCGCCCTTCGGACAGCGCTAGCTAAGGCCCACATTATATCCATCCTCTCAAGCTCCATTTCATCCACCTGCTCGTAGTCCTCATCTGCCAGATGGCAGTTTCCAATCTTCCCAGCAACAAGTCCATCATATGAATGAACCACTGCTGCTAAAAGATCCATATGCTCTCGTGCTACTTCTACGGTCACATTTCCGAGGTTCTCGGTCTTCAATTTGGTAGCACTTGCTTCTGATCCAATAAAGTGGGTACATGATGACCCTGACGTGTCTGATCCAGAAGGAGAAGCATGTGAAGGACCTGACGAGCTAGACACAAATGCAGTCTGGAGAGGTGCTCCAGATGTCTTAGCTTGAGGCGTGGCGTTGTATAAAGCTGGATTTTGTGTATACGAAGACTTCTGAGCTCTATACTTCATCCTTAGTGCTTCTTCTCGCAACTTGAGAATGAAGTCATTTATATCCAGCTTTACAAGCATTCCATTCTGTCTAAGGTTAGACACGAATGAAGACCACTTATCAGGCAATCCGTCTGCGAAGTTGCTTACTTTCTCTTCCATAGTCGTTTCAACTCCATGTGTATGCAATTCGCTCATCAAGTGGTAGAATCTGTCTATGACTTCGTCTAAACTCTCATTACCAATCGATGAGAAGTTATCGAATTCCTTCTTTAACTCCTTTGCCTTGATTGCCTTCAATGACGCATTCCCATCATATCTCTTCTCTAGCTCATCCCACAGTTTCTTGGACTGCTTGTTCTCTGAATACTGGTGGAATATGTCTTTGGGGATAGACTGAGTGATCAATGCATAAACCCTTTTCTCTGCATTGTACTTTACTTTCTGTGCGTCTGTCATCCCACTTAACGTTAATTTAACTCCATCAGCTCCCACCGGTGTACTATAACCGACCTCAATAGCTTCCCACAGATTAGGATCTACTCCATTGAGGTAGATCTCAAAACGTTGTTTCCAGTGGGGAAACTCATCTAAAGTCAAGAGCTTTGGTGGTTTATTGTGATTACCCACCTCACTCTCAAGCAACAGCAGGTTCTGAATCCTCGAGTCCTTCCCAGCAGTAAAGGCTGACATCTGATCTTCCATGGCTAATAAACTTAGAATCTAATCAAACAAACTTTCACTGATGCGACTGAAGGATGCGAATGGTCTAATCGTGCGTATGAACTCTGCGATTGGTTCAACCGTGCGACTGAACAGGGCGAATGGTTCAGTCGTGCGAATGAATCTGGTGCGTATGAGTTATGCGAACGAACGGTTCAGTCGGCCGAATGAAGGTGCGACTAGGTCCAATCGTGCGAATGAGCAATACGAATGGAGTCCAGTCGTGCGAATGGGTCACTCGTGCGACTGAAGCTGCTGTTTTGCGAAAATTTCTAGGTTTGACGGGTTTCAGCCGTAAAAATTCGAAATTTCACAAGTCCTAATCGCCTAAGTCCGTAGAAACTAAACTTCAATGAGCAGGGAACGTCCAAGATCACTTTTGATGCCAAAGATTGCGTTTTTCGTGCAAAAACACAAACTTTTATGCAATCTTGATTGAATCAACACGTAATCAAGAGCCAAAGCTCTGATACCACTTGTTAGGACCTGGTATTTGAACGAAATACCTAGTGATTAGTGTGTTAAACCAACTCAAATAGTGCGGAATCCTATTTGATTGGCGATCCAATCAGTGAGAACACACGATGAATCAATCAAGAATTGAAATCAACGTCAGAAATCGATTAGCAATCGATCTGATGTGTTCTGTGAACTTGGAGAACGATTTGGGAGGCTTCTGGACGGCTAGGGTACGTCTGGAATCGTAATGGGATGAATGCTTACGTTTTTCCACGAATTGGGTCTATTTATAGGTTAGTATTGTTCAATCGTGCGACTGGGCCACAAGTATGGTTCAGTCGTGCGATTGAACCATGCGGTTGATTCATCCGCACGACTGAGTGTTCAGTCGTGCGATTGAGTCAATCGTATGAAGTTATTCATGCGTGTGGTCCATTCGCATGGGCCATTCGCATGAGAACTTCATTAAGTTAAGTTTGAATGTTTTAATTAATATAACATAATGTGCAATCATTCAAACAATCATAAACCCAATCAATTCAATCACGACTCATTAATGAAATATTAAACATCACAAGTAACAACCAATTCATATCATTTCATTAATCGATACTATTACATCATAATCAGATAGACAAGATTTATTACATTACAACTCATGATCTAGGGACATACATGCATCAACAAAACATAATAGGTAATTGTATGGAACCCGAAGATTAGAATCTCTAATTTAAAACGACGGTCGATTATTGCATAACTATTTAAGATTATGACTAGAATGTGTAAATATTCTTGTGTATTGAGTTGAAAACATGATAGATAGTTGAGTAATGAATATTGGGCTAGAA
Organism: Flaveria ramosissima; assembly: GCA_025215565.1. Lineage (NCBI taxonomy): Eukaryota > Viridiplantae > Streptophyta > Magnoliopsida > Asterales > Asteraceae > Flaveria > Flaveria ramosissima. The sequence goes on from CM046044.1 coordinate 54,744,227, forward strand.
ATATAGTTGAAGTTGCAGGATTGGGTTTTGTCACTTAAACACTTGTGATTCTCTCAAACTCGCTTATAATAACACTCAAATGAGATGAAGCAATGCCTTTAACAAGAGTTGATAATAATATAATAAGTAATCAAAGGAACAAGCAGAAATATATTTTCAAGGTACTTGTATATATTACTTCTCAACTCAAGATTACAAGACACTTACAAGCATGAAACAAGAGTTACAATGAGAAACTATATATACTAGATCCTACAGCCGGTTATACTTGATACCAGCTGGAAACCTACGACTAAAGCATATACTACAATGCTATAGTTAAGGTATCTTAGATAAAGTATTATCTAAGATATGGTAGTCATGACATGTCCATGACTTACCTTTTGTACCAACTAAAGATGGCAACTGTACTTAACATAAAAAGGTAAACAGTAGATTAAAGTATGGTCAACTACATGGCTTTTGAGAAAACGCCATGCAGTATCTCAGAGATTTGCAGCGGAGTGTCAGACAGACCATACTTATGTCTACTGGATAATAGAAGTGTCTTCCGAAGGTTAACTGGCTTCGGAAGAACAAGTTCTTCCGAAGCCACTTATACTTCGGAAGATGCTTCTATGCTTCCGAGGCTTTGAGGACTTCTTGTACTTCGGAAGTTGACTTCAGATCTTTGTCTTTAAGTCTTGATCTTCGGAAGTAGCTTCTTTGTCTTCGGAAGTTGGAGTTTTCCTTCGGAAGTGCATTTTACACTTAGACTTCGGAAGAGCTCCTTCTTCCTTCGGAAGTTCTATACTTGGCTTCGGAAGTCCTTTGTATGTTGTACTCAAAATCTTCTAAGTGACTTAGTTTTGGTTGCAACAGCCTCTCTAGATCCAACAAACTCCCCCTAGGCTGATGCTACCAAAACTTCACTTATTTCTGCTTCTCAAAGCTTTCAGCACCAGGGACAAAAGATATTTGTCTGTCTCTCTGTTCTTCCCGGAAGTAGTGCTGAGAAGCTTGTACAAGTCATTCGTGGATAGGAGATCCAGTCTATCACTTTGAATGACATGTACCCTTTGTTGTGACCCCCTGAAGAGAGTTAGTTGACGGGAGTTATAGTCATACTCCCATCTAACTATGGTCTCAAGTTCAGGACCTTCAACCATTTGAAGAAAGGCTTTGCCTTTGGTTGCTGATCCTTTCCTTTCCTCCTCCTCTCTCAGTTTCAACTCCTCTTCAACCTTGCTTCTAGCAGTAAGCTCGGCCATATGAAGGCTGCCTAGATGATTTCTGATGTGGGCAGCTACATCGGAGTTTGAAGGGTTGGAGAATGGTTTCTCTGCTAACTCAGCAATGTCGAACCTGCTTAAGTGTAGCAGAGATGAGGCATTCAGCCTGTTAAGCTCTCCATTCTCTCTCTCAACAACAAAGTTGTGAGAAGAGTCTTCGAACCTCCACTGGATTATCTTCTTTCTGGGTACAAGAGGTTGTCTTGGTACCCTATCTCCTTTCTTTGTATCCAGCAGAGTCACCAGCTTTCTCCTCAGCTTCTTTTCTTCCTCATTCAATGTATCTGAATTGAGGCCAAGGAGTTTTGCAGCTTGGTCCAAAGTTCCTCTGGGCAGATCAAGAAACTCATCTCTTGTGAGGGAACTTGAGGATCCATCAACATAAGTCAAGTTGACTGAATCCTCCTCACAGGAGATGTCGCTCAGAGTTGTACAGTTGATGAGCTTAGTCTTGACCGCCTTGAATTCCTCCATAGAGAGATGTTTGGAAGGCTGAGGGGATGGTTTGATTGGTTGTTGGGTAGGTTTAGGAGTTTGGGTTCTGGCTAAGGTTTTGGGTTGGATGATGGGTAGTTTAGGTGGTTGAGGTGAAGAGGTTGGTAGGTGTGATGGTGTAGGTTCAGGGGTGAATGGTTCAGAAGTGGGTTCAGTTTTGATTGGGAAGGGAAAGGGTATAGGTTCAGGTTGAGGTTGGGTTTGGATTTTGGGTTGAGAGGTTGCTTTGAAGTCATCCCCTGTCCCCTTCTAAACATCTCTTTCCTTCTCCCCGCACGAATGTCAGCCTTGATGTCACTGACATGTCGTTGGAGAGTCTTCTCAGACATGGGACCCACCTGCCTGCCAGAGAAGCCGTGAGCTTTAAGATAACTCTTCATCCAAGCTTTCTCACCTATCTTCTTGGCGGCAGACAGTCCAGCTTCTTCTTCTTTCTTCCTCCTTTCCACAAGCTTCTCCCTTGCAGCTCTCTTTCTCTCCTTCTCCATTTGATCTTGCTCTTTGTTGAAGAGCCATAAGATCGTATCACTGTTGTGTGGAGACAATTCCTCTTGAGAGAATCCTCTGGAGAGTAGGAAAGTGATCCTTTCTCTCCTGAGCTGCAGATCAGCTTCCCTTTCCTTTCTCTGCCTTTCCTCTTCTAAGGCCAACCTTGCAGCCTCTTCTTTTTGCTGTTTTTGCAGCAAGGTTGCCTTTTCCAGCTCTATCAGCTCCTCTAATGGTAGCAGGAGTACATCTTCCGAAGCAGCCCCTAGACTGACAAGTCTGTCTATAACCTCTACCCTTCTTCGATTGTTGACTGCCTCCTGGTTGGCTGCAGCTGCTTTGGTACTTGCAGCTAACAGTTTCCCAGTTGGTAGTCTACCTTTCCTTTTGAGCTTCTCCAACCTTTCTTCTTCCTGAAGCTCTTCCGAAGTCATCTTCCTCTTGCCTTTTATGTCTTCGGAAGTGCTAGACTTTGGGGGTTCTTGGATAGAAGATCCAGGTTGGGTGGTAGAGGTAGGAGCTGGAGTCAATGCAGATGTTAGAGCCAATGGTTGGCTGAGAAAGTCCTCCCTATTAACCTCAGATGCAAGTTCCAGAATTGCATCTGTGACTATTAGATCATCGGAAAGAGAAAATAGTCCTTCCGCAGCAGCAATCTCAGCTTCGGAAGTTTGAGCTTGTTCTTCCGAGGCTTTGAATTGTGCTTCGGAAGTCTGTGAAAATACACCTTCTGTCCCAACTGTTTCAGTTGCTGGGCCATCAGTCCTAGTTTCCCCTTCGAAATTAATCTCAGGTTCCACTTGGGCCTTAGGTTGACCAACTTCCTCAACAGTGGTAGGAGGTGCATTCAACCTCTGAAGCTCTTGAGCTCCAAAGTAAATCACAGACATATCTGGACTAGGCTGTTCTATGAGGGATTCTAAAAGGAACTTGTTGAAGAACCTATTTAGATCCTGGAGCATCCTTTGATCCACTTGAAAGACAACTGGAGGAGGCTCAGGGAAGATAGCAGCTTGTTGCATTGGATATCTTGAGCTCAAAGAAGTAAGAGCTTGACCTTGGGTTTCCTGTCTTTGGCTTTGTCTCTCAACACTCTCCCCCTTTTTGGTAGCATCATCTTGAGAGCTAGATGAGCTAGAGGAAGAGGTCAAGGAGACCTGAACTGGTACATGCCTAACAGATCTCTCAATCTGTTTCTCAGCTAGTTTTGCCTTGAGAGTTTCAATCTCAAGTTGCTGAGTGGCAGACCTATCCTCTAAAGTCTTAACCTTTGATTCAAGGTTTGAGACTTTAGAAAGTAGGTCTTGAATGGTGAGTTGCATACTTCCCTCATCTTCTTTTGAAGAATCACGGGGAGATGAGGTAACATACCTGGTATGTTCATCCTCACCACCAGATGTGGTTTCTTGGCACCCTGGTTTCCCTTGCACAATGATGTCTCTTTCAGAGGCATCAAAGGGCATGGTTGCCGTAGATTCAGTCTGACTGTCGTTACCACTGTCCTGAGGATCCATTGAGGCTCCTTCAGTAGTGGCAGCTGAATCTACATGAGTCCCCTCCACATCAGTGGGACTCACCTCAGTAGGGCTTTGCTGGTGTGGGCTAGAGATAAGGGGTCTCTCTAGGCTCTGTTGATCCTTGAGAGGGTGTAGTGGATCAACTTCATCGCCTTTAAGAGACATAATCTCTTCACCAGCTCCGGTCAAAAGGTCAGTAAAAGAAAAGGAGTGAAGACCTAAGGACCCGGGACTTTGATCAATGTCAAAAGGCATTGAGCTGTCCCTTTGTGGCTGCTCAGGGGAGTATAGAGACTCACCCTGAGGGCTATCAGCTGGGGTTTTGGGCTCATGGGTCTGAGACTGAGGAGACTCAAGACCCATATTGAGGTCAATAGTGAAGGATGGGTGGACCTCTGGCTGAGTGGGAGCCCTTTGTTCCACTCTAGCCTTTTTGGATTGAAGAGGAGGGGCTTGTTCAACCTGAGTAGATTGAACAAGGGTTCGTTTGGTACGTCTCTGGTATGTGACAGTAATGGGTGGAGAAGGTAGATTTGGGATGGTGAGGGTAGTTGCTGGTGTGGGTTCATCACCTGTGGGGTGAACAGGGATGTCACCAGGAGCCATTGGCTCAATCATACCTGGAAGTAGTGCGGTATCCCTTCCAGTGTAGTTGGTAGACACTCTCTTCAAGATTTTGAAGATGGTCGGCCTCATTTGGGGAGCAGACAGAGCAGCTGCACAGACAAGCTTACCCTGATCCAGCTCACAGTTGATGATGTGCTGGAGAAACCTGGGATACATAAAGAATGTGTCCCTTTGCAGATTTCCCATAAGGTTAGTCAGCACAAACCTTGAATAGTTGAAGCGGAGGCTTTGTACCAACCCGTGAACTAAGCACCCGAGTTCATAGGGATTTGATCCCATCCCCCAGATTTGTTAGATAGACAGTGAAGAACCACATGCAGCAGGAACTTCCACTTGTAGGAGAAGTTGAATTTGTAGACCGTTGACCTGCTTACATCTCCACCGTATCCCATTTGGAGATAAGAACTATCTAAATCTGATTTGGGGAATTCCGTCGGAGCGCCCTCATCATGGAGCTCGAGATGCTCCCTGATGATCTGTTCAGTGATGACCAACTCTTGGCCACAAATGCTTGACCTTATAGCACGAACCCCGTTTAGGGTTTCAATCCGACCATTTGCCCAAAATTCGGACATTTGGTTAGAGTAGATGGTAGGGTTTACGGTCAAAGCAGTGTAGTATGAAGATTGGGCTAGGAAAGAAATGATATCTGAGAAGTCATCATCCCTTGAAGAGTCAAGGAGTGCGACCTGGTTGTGCTGAGGGTTTAAGGCCATTGAGGAAGATAACAGTAGAATAGTTCTGAGTAAGGTAAATTGGAGAAGAAGAAAGCTTTTAGGGCAGTGATTTGGGTAAAAAGAGTGTAAGTGATTAACCGGAAGTATTTAAATGGGTGAAATGGCGGTTTAAAGGGTGGTTTGGATAAGATGATGTGAGGGTTCAGTGGATGATGTGACATGGGCGGTAAGGTTAGACCATTTAAATAATCCGACATCATTAACAAAATCTTTACTTTTTACAGTGTGGGGCCCAAAAGATTTCCGTTACACAGTAAAATCTTCCTTCCGAGTATAAGGCATTTCCGAAGGTAAAGTTCTTCCGAAGGCAAATTTACTTCCGAAGGTAAATGCTTACTTCCGAGAGTATATGTTGCGTTCAGATGGAGTGTGTTAAGTGCTTCGGAAGTAGATCTGAGATGAACTCAATCGCTTCTTCCGAGACTTAACACTCTTCCGAGAAGAAAATTATCCTGTGAGAAATTTGCTTCGGAAGATATGCAAGATATCTTCCGAGGGTTAATTTCTCTTCGGAAGAACTTATACTTAGATAAATTTAAGAAAAGATCTTTTGTAACAGGGCTTAGATTGTTTTGACATAAGACTTTACACATTAAAAAGGTTTTCAATTGAGATTAACTAATCAATGTTTATCATCCCAATAGCTGTAATGAGATATTTAAATCTCTGTTCATCAAATGCTTTGGTGAACAAATCAGCATATTGTTCATTTGAATCAACTTTGATTAGTTTGATAAGATTTTTCTCATGAATATCTCTAATGAAATGATACCTGATATCAATGTGCTTTGTCTTGGAGTGCTTCACTGGATTTTCAGTAATGGATATAGCACTGTTGTTGTCAATGTGGATAGGAGTGCTCATGAAGTTGAATCCATAGTCTATCATCTGGTTTTGAATCCACAGCAGCTGAGCACAGCAACTAGCAGCAGCAATGTATTCAGCTTCAGCAGTTGATGTAGAGACACAGGATTGCTTTTTGCATTGCCATGAGATGATCCTTCCACCAAGAAATTGACATCCACCTGATGTTGATTTCTTGTTGATGTTGCAGCCACCATAATCGCTATCAGAGTAACCATAGAGATTAAAATCACTATTTCTTGGATACCAGAGACCTAATTTAGGTGCTCCTTTGAGGTATCTGAGGATTCTCTTGACAGCAATTAGGTGAGACACCTTTGGAGCAGCCTGATATCTTGCACAGATGCAAGTTGCAAACATGATATCAGGTCTACTTGCTGTGAGATACATCAGAGAACCAATGATTGCTCTATACTGATGTTGATCAGTATCCTCCCCCTCAGAATCAGGGCAGAGATCATGGTTTCTGGGTATGGGTGTCTTTGCTGCTTTACAATCCTTCATATCAAATCTCTCTAAGATATCATTGACATACTTAGATTGATTGATGAAGAACCCTTCCTTCAGTTGCTTTACCTGAATTCCAAGGAAAAAGTCCATTTTCCCATGGAACTCATCTCGAACTTCTTCTTCATAATGCTCTCAAAGTCTTTGCACATTTGGTCATTTGAGGAACCAAATATGATGTCATCAACATAGACTTGAACAAGCAAAATGTCTTTCCCAGACTTTCTAATGAAGAGAGTCTTATCAATGGTACCTCTAGTATAACCATTCTTCAGGAGAAATTGAGACAATGTCTCATACCACAGCCTAGGTGCTTGGTGCAGCCCATATAGAGCTTTATCCAACTTGCACACATAGTTTGGATGTTGTGGGTCTTCAAATCCTGGAGGCTGGCATACATAGACTTCCCTATCTATATCCCCATATAGAAAGGCACACTTGACATCAAGCTGGTAGACAGTGAAATTCTTGGATGCAGCATAAGCAAGGAAGATCCTAACTGCCTCAAGTCTTGCAACAGGTGCAAAGACATCAGTATAATCGATTCCTTCCTCTTGAGTGTATCCTTGAACCACCAGTCTTGCCTTGTTCTTGATAATCAAGCCTCTATCATCTCTTTTGTTTCTGAATACCCATTTGGTGCCTATAGGTACTTGACCAGATGGTAGCGGACATAGGTTCCAAACCTTTTGTCTTTTGAATTGAAGCAGCTCCTCTTGCATTGATTCAACCCAGCTACTATCTTTCAAGGCATCTTCCACCTTCTTGGGTTCCATTTGGGATAAGAAGCATGAGTACAAGCAGACATTCCCATTATGAGTTTGTCCTCTTGTTCTCACACCCTCAGAGACTTCCCCTATGATGTTTTCAGCTGGATGAGTATTGTGAATTCTGAGTCTTGGAATCACCTCCAGTTGCAAAGATAAGTCCAAGTTGGACATATTTTGCTCAGGAGCTTGAATACTTGGTCCAGCTGTTGTTTCAAGCTCATTCAATGAGGACTGATTGAATGAAAGAGAAACATCATCATTTCTTTGCTGTGAAGCATCATTAACAGTTGCCTGTTCCTTCAAATGCTGCTTCCATCAGCTTGGTGTTGTGCAGGATCACCTGAAGAGATTTGAAAATCATCAGGTGAATCCCTTGTTGAAGTTCCACTATCTCTTGAAATGGTTATGCTGTCAGATCTTTCAATAGTGGGAACTTGATTTGTTGTAGCTCTTGGAGAACTTGGAGTAGGTCTGGGAAGCTCAAACAGTTGATCTTCATCAGAATTACTTTGAGCACCTGTTCCAGCTGAAACATTCTCACAAGATGGTTTAGAATAGTTTGGAAACAATTCTAAATCAAAGATATGATCAGGGCCATTCCCCCTAACACAAGGAGTGTGCTCATTAACTACAATGTTGGAAGATTCCTCAAATTGTTGGTTTTTAATATTATAAACTCTGTATGCTTTAGAATAGGAGGAATATCCAACAAAGATAGCATCATCTGACTTTTCAGCAAATTTTGCCAAATTGTCTTTTGTGTTAAGTATGGTACACCTGCTGCCAAAGGACCTTAGAAAGCCAATGAACGGTGGCCTCTTGTTCCATAACTCATAAGGGGTCTTTCCATGTGGCTTTACTACAAGAACTCTGTTTGCACATAGCATGCAGTGCTGACTGCCTCTGCCCAGAATGTTAGAGGCAGCTTTGAATCAGCTAACATAGTCCGAGCAGCCTCAATAAGTGTCCTATTTCTCCTCTCAGCAACACCATTTTGTTGAGGAGTTCTAGGAGCACTGTATTGTCTGGCAATCCCTTTTGAGTTACAAAATGAGTCAAGAACAAAGTTCTTAAACTCAGTCCCTTGATCACTTCTAATTATTTTAACCTTGTGATCAACTTGATTTTCTATTTTAAGAATAAAAGATTTTAAAGTTTCAGCAGTTTCATCTTTGGTTCTTAAAAAGAATACCCATGTAAATCTAGTAAAATCATCAACTACCACAAGGCAATATGATTTCCTTCCAATGCTCATTATACTTGTGGGACCAAATAGATCCATGTGCAATAAGTGTAATGGAGTGGTGATAGAGTTGACAACTTTGATTTATGAGAAGACCTGTGTTGTTTCCCTTTCAGGCAAGCAACACAGTTATCTTTGCAGAAAAATTCCTTTTTAGGCAAACCATGTACCAAGTTATTTTTAGCCAATTTATTCATTGTCTTAAAATTGACATGACACATTCGTTTATGCCATAGTGTTGACTCATCACCATCAGCTTTGGAAAGAAAGCATGATACTTCTCCCATTGGGGAAGCATTGTTCATATCAAGCTTGTACATATCCCCTCTCCTGGGAGATCTAAGAAGCACCAATTCCTGAGGAATTGTCATCCCAGGTTTGAGGATGATGCATTCATGTTCTGTGAAAAGCATTTGATGCTTTTGATCACAGAATTGAGAAACACTTAACAGATTGTGTTCAAGCTGTTTGACAAAATTAACTTTGTCAACTTTTAACTTTCCATTGGATATACTTCCTCTGCCAGAAATATATCCTCCGGCCTCACCTCCAAACTGGACAGGACCTCCATCATAATGTTGAAATTGTTGAAGGAGAGATCTGTTCCCTGTCATGTGCCTAGAGCATCCACTATCTACAATCCAAATGTTGTTATTCTTGTCATATGGATGTCCCTGCACATAAGGTGAGATAATTAGTTTTGATTGGAAACCCAAGCCTTGCTGGTCTTGGGTTCTTCCAATGATAGTGACATAATTGAACCAAAATTTATGCATGGGGGTTCAATTGATGTCTTTGAAGAAGAGGTTTGGGCTACAGCATCTTCCTTGATCTTTCATTCCATCCCTTGGTTGATCATAGAAGATGAGCTTGTTGAAGCTTTTGTAGCTTGGCATTCTTCCGAAGCTTCTTTGTTTTCAGAAGAGACCTTCACCATCTTTTCTTCCAAAGCAGTCTTCTTCTGGGATGGTTTCAAGGGGACTCTTTTAATTTTCTGAGTCTTTACAGCTTTAACTTCCGAAGCCTTTTTCCTTTCGGAAGAAGAGTTTTCTTCCGAGAGAAGCCTTGCTTCGGAAACAAGCTTTCCCTTTTTCATCACTTGAACCATTTGATATGGTCCAAATGTGAAACCTTTCCTGACTCCTTCTCTTTTAACATTATTTGCATAATGTGTGCTAGCAGGATTGTAGTAACAATCTTTAGCCATGTGGTTTTGCAGACCACACATTATGCATGCAATGTTAACTTTCTGGGAATGAGAGGGTTGCTGTTTCTTGTTCTTTTTCTCCTCATCAGCAACCTTTCCCTTTAAATTTTGATCCTTTGGTAGGATAGGAGTACTGGTACTGTACTCTTTTCCTGAATCAGAAGGTCCAACCACCTGGAATCCAGCTGATATGAATACACCCTTTTGCTTTGGGTCTATCTTCAGTTTGGATTCAGCCACCTTCTTGGCAGTTTTTCTGGCTGCTTTAGCCCTGCTTCTTCTGGCTTTGGTGGTCAGGGTTTGATCATCATTGGCTGGGGAGGGCACAATTACCTGTTCCTTCCCTGTGATGGTCATGGTCTCCATAGTTGCATCACTCTTTGACTCTTGAGAAGGTGGGTCAACAGATGGAACCTCTTGCTCTTCAGTACCACACCTTGGTTGTCTTACAGACTCATAAGAGTGTGGTGGAGCAATTTCATTGGTTCCCAACCCACCTTTGTTTTGATAACAAAGTTTTGAGTGAGAGGATGATGCAAGAATGGCTTGGAAGTTTTGCTCGGAAATAACATACTTCCTGGCTTGAGCCTCAGCAGTGACAAGCTGGGCTTGAGCCTCAGTCAATTTGGATATTAAATCCTTGATTTGAGTCTTGTAGTTGGTGTGTTCATGTTTTAAGAGGGACACAGTTTTCTCTAACTCCTCAATTTTCTTTTGGTAGTCAGATTCAGCCCTTTTAAAGTCAGATTTTAAAACATTTAAAGACTCAATATCAGATTTAATTTTCATATTGTAGTCCTGATAAAGTTTAACCTTAGCAATGCAAGCAGGGGTACAGAGATGTTCATATACCTTGTTTTCATCTGTTCCTGCCATGAGTGCTTAAGCAGGAGTCACATCTTGAACCATGAAGCTCCAGTCAACTTCTTGAGCCATTGCTGCAGTTTCAGTTGACTTTCCGTTGGGCTTTGGTGTAGAAGGATGTGTGGGGTGAGGTTCCCGGGTTGGACTTGGGAGCCTTGCATTCCCTTGCAAAATGGCCAAGTTGGTTACAGTTGTAACATTTAGCCTTGCTTTTGTCAAACCCATACTTGCTGGTGATTGGGTTTTGAGGGAATTGCCTTCCAGTTCTTTTAAAGAACTTCTTCGCTCTGTAGGTTAAAAGAGCCATTTGTTGGACTATGTCCACATACTCTATGTCATCCGGGCTAAAACACTCTAGATCATCAAAGCAGTATTGATAATCATTTAGTGTCCACTCCCTAAGACAAATGCACATCCCTCCTGAAAGGAGCTTTGCTGAGCTTGTTGAGACCTTGGAGTCTCAGAAAATGTGATGTAAGGTCCAGATGAACAAGATGGCTGCTGGGTGTAGGTCAGGTACTGCTGAGACTGGGAGATGCCTGAGCCTTCAGCAACCATTAAAGCGTTGCTAGCAGGAAGGCTCAAGGGTCTGCTTGCCTGGTGACCCCTCTTGCTTTCCATTTCCAAACGGTATCCATCAAGGATCCCATAGAGTTCGGTCATGGTGAGTGTATTCAAATTCTCTGTTCTCTTGATGGAGACACAGTAGAATGTCCACTCATTGGGTAGAGCACTCATAAACTTTCTAGTGAGGTCTCTAAGTTCATGAGTGATTCCCACAGATTGAAGAGAAGAGATAAGATCCATATACCTGAAATATTGCTGGTAAGAGTCTCTCCAGCAACATAGGTGAAGTTCTCAAACTGCTGCTTCAGTGAGTCCTTCTTGGAATCATTCGAGCTTGAGTACATTTGAGCAAGAGCATCAAAGAGTTCTTTTGCAGACTTACAATGCTCAAATCCCATCATGATGGAGTTTGGGATTGCAGTCATAAGAACAGTCATAGCATTGCTGTCTATGTCAAGCTTCTTCCTGTCTTCATCAGAATAATCTTCAACGGCCTTCTCGATCATGGCACCGTTTCCACCAGCAACTTTTGGCTTATACGGGCCATTAATGATGGATTGCCACATCTTGCTATCCTGGTACCTGATGAAGCCTTCCATTCTTCTGCTCCAAGACCTGAAGTTTTCAGGGACGATGATGGGAGCTTTGGTCATCGTTCCCATCTCAACTTCAGATTTGTTGAGGGCCATTTTTGAGTGAGGTATAAGGAGGAGTGAAAAACTGGTTGATTAGGATGGTAAGATCTCACAATCAAGAGCCTAAAAAGCTCTGATACCAATTGCAGGATCGGGTTTTGTCACTTAAACACTTGTGATTCTCTCAAACTCGTTTATAATAACACTCAAATGAGATGAAGCAATACCTTTAACAAGAGTTGATAATAATATAATAAGTAATCAAAGGAACAAGCAGAAATATATTTTCAAGGTACTTGTATATATTACTTCTCAACTCAAGATTACAAGACACTTACAAGCATGAAACAAGAGTTACAATGAGAAACTATATATACTAGATCCTACAGCCGGTTATACTTGATACCAGCTGGAAACCTACGACTAAAGCATATACTACAATGCTATAGTTAATGTATCTTAGATAAAGTATTATCTAAGATATGGTAGTCATGACATGTCCATGACTTACCTTTTGTTACCAACTAAAGATGGCAACTGTACTTAACATAAAAAGGTAAACAGTAGATTAAAGTATGGTCAACTACATGGCTTTTGAGAAAACGTCATGCAGTATCTCAGAGATTTGCAGCGGAGTGTCAGACAGATCATACTTATGTCTACTGGATAATAGAAGTGTCTTCCGAAGGTTAACTGGCTTTGGAAGAACAAGTTCTTCCGAAGCCACTTATACTTCGGAAGATGCTTCTATGCTTCCGAGGCTTTGAGGACTTCTTGTACTTTGGAAGTTGACTACAGATCTTTGTCTTTAAGTCTTGATCTTCGGAAGTAGCCTCTTTGTCTTCGGAAGTTGGAGTTTTCCTTCGGAAGTGCATTTTACACTTAGACTTCGGAAGAGCTCCTTCTTCCTTCGGAAGTTCTATACTTGGCTTCGGAAGTCCTTTGTATGTTGTACTCAAAATCTTCTAAGTGACTTAGTTTTGGTTGCAACAGCCTCTCTAGATCCAACAGAAGTCTTATCCGGATTATTCGGATATCCGAATAACCCAAATAAAAAAATTGTTATATCCGAAATCCGATCCGAAATCGGAATAAGGAATTCGGATTCGGATGAGATCCGATCCGAAAATCCGAATAAGGATTCAGATCGATTTATTCAGATTCGGATATGGCACAGATTTTGGATAGTTTCGAATATCTGATTTTTTGAACACCTCTACACAGAGGAGTACAATGTTTATCTTTATGCATAATGACGGAGCTTAAACAAATAAACATAAGGGTCAAAAGTCACGAGACCCATAAATTTTTTCCTATCGCTACATCAGGGGTCCGGACTAAATATGTTTACAACTTTTAGACGAAATACACATAAAGTTATACTTCTGAGTGAAATAAAGATTTGGGATAAACCAATTCAGGTTCTAAACCGGTGTGAAGGAGAAAAATCCAAATCCTATACCAACTGATTTGGGTTTGTTCCCAACTAGTTCGGATCCAAACCGGTCAAAAAAACCGGGTTTATATATATTATTATTATTATTGCTTGTATAAAAATGTGTTAAATAAAACCGGAAAACCCGGGAAACACCCAATACGATTATAGAGTGTGTTGAGCGTTTTTAAGATATTAAAGAGTAAAAAGCGTTTTAATTTCTTTAATTCAGTGACACTCTCTACATATTTATATAAAATCAAGTGGGGTAAAATGATAATGAAATCACATAAAATGGACAAAACCGGTAATATCAGCACTGGTGATGACCAGAAAAAACCGGTTTGAATAATCGGAGAAGGAACCGTTTTAGAACCCGGCGGGTTGTGTCGGTTCAAACCGGTTTTTCTTTGAGCAATATCCGATCATGTTTTGAACCGTTTTGAAACCTTTATTTTTTCTCCACCTATAGGCTATAGGCTATAGGTCGTACACAAGTACACAACTAAACAAAGAAGTGATTTAGGGATTAAGGGTTCCACTAAGCCACTAGTGGAGCGCAGCCATATTCACCTTGAGCCCTAAATTGATACACCATCAATCCTCATTTTCGTTTTTAACGTTCAAGGTAATCAATCACTTCTAGCCCTAATTTGATACTGCAGGTTAATTGATTCTCCAACATTTTACTATTCTTCATGTTATTTTTCACTTTCCTTTATCATTACATACAAGTTCTAGTGTAATTGGGTTCGTTAGTGCTAATGTGCTGCCTAGTTTACGAACCTACGACTGATTTGATCAAACCTGCAACCGCGTGAGATTCACACGTTTTAATTGAATAAAGTTACAACTGAATTATGCTACTCGAGATTGGAAGACAATAAAAGTAAATCAGTTTGTGAATTGAAGAACCTGAAAGTAGAGTTTTGAATTGGAGTTTTTGTTTTGGAGAACCCTAGAAATTGATTTGTGAATTGGAGTTTCTGTTTTGTGATTTACTGTTATGGTTTTTGTTCGACTAATGACATCATTACTTCACTATTAACTAATTATTAGAGAACCACATCAATGACCATGCACAAACATTTATATTTTTTATGGTTAGCAATGTAATTTTGTTTCTTAATTGAACACATTCATATGTAAGCCAAAAACACAACCCTGCAAATCCCTAAAACCTCCAACTTTAAAAACAACTAAACTCCCAACATCAAACCATCTTAAACAGCCTTAACCTTAAGTCTTGAATCATGCCATTCAAACATACCAGTCATACTATGTGGTGTTAAATAACTATTATTTAGTAACTACTAGTAAAACTAGTGGTATGAAATAATGTTTAAGTTAATTTTGATGATTTTTAGGTCAAACCGTGAGCTAAAGCATTTGTAATGGTATTTTATCACCGAAAACCAAAACAAACCATTGAAATTTAAAAGCGAACAAAATCAAACAGTTACTACCGATTTGGTTTTACTGTTTATGCTTTATTTACCCTTACATAAATAAATAGAATGAGTTTTATTCATTTTAAAAACAGAGCTAAAATCAAGATTGGTGGTCTCTGTTTGAAACTAAAATTTAGTACATGTAAAAGTAAAACTTTGTTGCAAGTATTCTTCTCTACCTTCTCATTAACTATGAGTAGTTAAAATAAATACAAACCATGCAAGCTTAAAATTGGGAAACATGGGTAATGCATATGACTTATGCAGAAACGTGGGAAAACATAAAAATAAAATAAAACAAAACAATGCAATGCAAAAAGTAAACACGTTCCTGCAAAACGATATGTTTCTCATCGTTAAACCGATGTTTGAAACCAATGTTTACATCTTGCATTAGCAGAAATGACAACAGATAATGAGGTTGAGTAAGTGTCTTTGAAGTTTCATTAAATGAAATCTGGTAACCCCGGCCCTTCACCCACATTTTTTGCCGTTTGAAAGCCGGTACAAGGCGTCACCGCTTGCTCCTCTGTTGACTTGAGTCCATGCTATGGCTCGATCGTCAAAGCTTCATATCTGTTAGCGTTTTTTTGGAACGGAAATTTGGTCCTCATTTTGGCTTTTGTAATCATGTACTGATGTACTTATGGCAAGCAGTTTTTTAATTCCCTGATGTTACGTTTCTTTTTTTCAATATATGGTATGATTTTTTTTTTCTTATTTGGATGTTAGTCGGAATGAATTCATAGTTACTGTATTATCCATGTAAGTTAACATGCATTTATTTCATTAATGTTGGTGAAATTTGATGTTTGAGGCTTAACCATGGAGTACTATGATCTTAAATTATGAATTTTGATGGGATTATGATGAATATGTTGGTTGAAGTTATCATGTTCAATGGGTGGGTTGAATTGTTTGTTTTCTTTGAGACCCACATTTGTTTGTTATAACGTACTTTGGGTGTACATTCTAAAATCAGTTTCTCTATGATCATTTTAAACAAAGTATAACTTGAAAACATCTAAAGTTCATCAATTATTTAAACTACATAATTATTTATAGTGTTTTACATATGAACATTTTAATTTTATTTTAGTTAGTTAGGATTTTGGTTGAGCATTTAGATTTGAATTAGATTCGATTTTGGTGGGTTAGTTCTAGTTAGAGTTTTAGTTTGGCATCCAGGTTGGGATATTACTGATTTAAACTAAACTTTTTTTGGCGGGTTATGTTGATTTAGACGCGTAATCCTAAAAGCCATACATATAGTGATATAGAAATGTTTTATATTAAGAATGGATACAAATTGTTACAGGTGTGCTCTACTAGTTATGACATGTACTAGACTTTGACTTGTTTTAACTGTTATCCAACAAGTTTTAGTGTCGATGGCTCCCATGTTATGGTTAAACAAATCTGCCTTTTCCCTTAAAATATACATACTTAAACACTACCAGGCTCTGAAATCAACATCATCACACCATACACTGATACACCTATATGTCTAATCAAGAGTCAAGGATTTAGTATCATTAAGATTAGGAATAGTCCATACTTGACTGATAGGCTGGTTTAGAAATCCATTTCTGGGCTATTGGGTTTTATCTAGCGCTCTCCAAAGCGGTCAACGCTCCAAAAATGCTCGGAAAGTAGCTTGTTCGATTTTGGTTTGGTTGTAAAGAGCTGAATGGCTTGGTTCGGTTTGTAAACGAACGAAGCACGAGGAAAGGCAAGCTTGCTCTTTGCTTGCTCGTTTTTGCTTGAACTATTTTTACTTATTTAATTTATATAACTATATATATGTATATATATAAATTTATTTAGTATTTTTAACTTAACATCTCTACCCTGTGCCTTGTCTCTTTAGTCCTTTACCATTGCTCTAATTACCCTAGACCATGAATCATCAACCATCCAAAATTCCCCAGTTCCCCTATATCCCTAATCGCCGTCACCGCTCCATGCTTCCTCCAGTCAATCGGATCGCTCCTTTCTTCCTCTAATTGAGCAGTCACCGGCAGCGACCAGCACTAGCTCTATATTATCTTCACTTCTTTAGGTTCGTCTGGTTTCAGTTTCTATTTGCTTCGTGTGGTTTGATTTGCTTCTTGTGGTTCAAGTTTGATTACTTAGCTTTCAGTTCATAAAGTTAATGTGTTATAAACTTATAATCATCAATATGCTCATATTAATTAATTCAATTAGTCATAGAAGTTAATATGTTTACTACATAACTTTTAGTTCGATCTGTTTACTGAAGTTTCTGTTTAGTTCAATTTGTTAACTACTTAATTTTCCATTTACTTAAGTTTCTGTTTAGTTCGATTTGTTAACTACTTAATTTTCTGTTTACTTATGTATCATTTCATGTGAATATCATAGAAGTTAATATTTTATAATCATCAATCTTTATGGCATCTTGTGCTTTTATGATGGAATCTTGCCCCTTCATCTCTAAAATCATCAACGACCTTATTTCATTTTTCTACAGATCACTGCATGTTCTACTATGGCATTGACACATTCAATTTGTATTGGTCATCTGTATTTTTGTTCCGTGATAAAACTACACTTATTCAGCTTACTGTTCTGTTATACAGGGATACTGAAATTTTTGTCACTCAAATCTAAAATAAGCATATAGCTCTGTTTCTTGTTTGCCACTCATACTTTTCAACAATTATCCTTCTGTTGCCTTTTGACACTAATCACACTATTTTAATCATCTCATACTTTGTTTTTTGTGTAAATTTTGGTATTTACTATTATTTTTGTGTGTGGCTTTGAAATAGATTTTTCTCATATTTTTCAACTCAGCATTATGAAGCATACATATAATAAAACTTCCTGGCCTCAAAATTGATAATGACAATTGGGTTGTTTTACTACGGAGGTTAAAGTAAATTATCAAATGGGGGGTGGGGTAAGAATGGTGTTAATTGCAAGGGAAGTTAAGTTTTAGCAAACCCAGGCTTAAAAACACCTTCTATTAGAAAATCATGGAGGGTGTTAAGGGAGGGGAGTACTGCTTTTTTGCTCTATTTACACAAAGTAGATTGGTGAAGTAATTTCTTCTGTTGACATCTCAGAAAATGGCGTATTCAGCATTGATGCCAGCAAAATTGGGGTTAGAAAGTTCCCATGTTCAGATTCACAAGACCACTACCTCATGCATGAATTTGGACAATATGAGCAAAGGTTATCTTCTATTCCATTAATTCAGTATTTCATATCCAATATCTTAGTCTATAATGTAATCTTTGTTAGAATATATTCGTTTAAGGCAACTAGTTTTTATTGGTGTTTTATTTTCTACTAGTGCCAATGACGCAACTGTTTTATTAATGAACTTTGTCAGTTTGACATAAGTCTTATTAAGATTTAAGAGTAATATGTTTGACGTTACAACTTACAAGTTATTAAGTAAAATGGTACTCTTAAACTAAGTGAATCAGTAAGAGTATATTGCATAAGTTCTTGTTTCTTAAACTAAGTGAATCAGTAAGAGTATATTGCATAAGTGCAGAAGTTCTTGTTTTTTAACAAGGTGATGCTGTAGAATAACTTGGACAAACATTTAATATAATTAAGAAGTGTCATCATTTTGAGCCAAATTATTATATACTCCAACATAACATACTTCTACGTATCGACTAATAAAATGAGTTTTGACAATTATGGTTGTTTAAAAGAGAACAGGTTAAAAAATAACCTGAACCTTAAGTTTGCAGACTTTAGGCTGAGAGAAAAATAGCCAGGCTAACAACTGTTTTTGAACATATTATATGTACATAAAACCAACTGTTGAAGTACTAATTTTGATCTATTTTTTTTTTCATTTGCTCCAATTCATTTGTTTGAGATAATTGGGACATTGCCAATTTGTATATTCGCATGTTAAATACATCAAGTTGAATGTTCTACAGAGTTTGTTCGTGGAGTCAAGATTAACAAACTGAAAGTCAGCGGACCTGTCAAAATGCCAACTAAGGTTCTACCCATCAGATCTGCATTAATGTCCCCTGTTAAAGGTACATAGTGTATGCTAATTAAGGGAAAATAATATTTATTTAGATATCTACACAACCATATTAAACGACTTCCATTAATTATTAGAGGAGACAGGGTTAAAGGACTTTTTACACATTAACGATTTTGACAAGGGAACAATATTAAAGATTTTGGACAGAGCAAAAGAGGTGAAGGCATTGCTAAAATCAGGAGAGAGAACATATCTTCCATTTAAAGGGAAAACAATGGCTATGATATTTGCCAAACCCTCCATGAGAACTCGGGTTTCCTTTGAAACTGGCTTTTATCTACTTGGTGGTCATGCTATTTATTTGGGCCCCAAGGATATTGAAATGGGTAAGAGGGAAGAAACTCGTGATGTTGCTCGTGTTCTATCTCGCTACAATGACATCATCATGGCTCGACTCTTTGCTCATCAGGTTAGCTCACAAGCTAGGATGAAATGTTTTCTGGTCAAACGGAGCATATTTCTACGTGTCTGGTAGGGATGATCCAAAATTCTTTGTCCCCACAATTATGAACTTTAATAATATAATGTTCAAATACGATTCTAGACGTCCAAATATGTCAATAACAGTGTAAAGTTCTTAACAGAATGGTTTATGAGGTTTTATGTCTTAAAACCACACTATTGGTGTCTTTAGACTCATTTGATTTTTCGCGTGACCTTTTAAAGATTAATCATAAACTGTACATGCTTATAAGTGAATGGGTCCTGATGCTGCAACTTGGTATTGCTAATGTGTGTTGTAGGACCTTTTGGATCTGGCTAATTATGCAAGCGTCCCTGTAATCAATGGCCTTACAGACTATAATCATCCTTGTCAAATCATGGCTGATGCTCTCACAATGATCGAACACATTGGTCAAATCGAAGGAACCAAGGTACCTTACCTATATTTTTTGATGTTAAAATTTGAGTCATTGGCTTGGTCAACTTATGCACTTCAATATGATCATTGAATCTCAGGTGGTCTATGTTGGAGATGGAAACAACATAGTACATTCGTGGTTATTGTTGGCCGCTGTAATACCTTTCCATTTTGTATGTGTGTGCCCCAAAGGTTATACACCTGATGCAAAGACAGTTGAAATAGCTCAAAAGGCTGGGGTGGGAAAAATTGAGATCACCCATGATCCAAAAGAAGCTGTTAAAGGGGCAGATGTTGTGTACTCAGATGTTTGGGCCAGCATGGGCCAAAAGGAACAAGCTGACGAACGTCGTAAAGCTTTTCAAGGCTTCCAGGTATTTACTACTCTTGGCTCGTGTTAGTATGATGACTGGACCACAGCCTGCCTTCATTTTCTTTCTCGTTTTATTTTTGTAGGTAGATGCAGAACTTATGAAGATAGCAGGACCTCAGGCCTTCTTCATGCACTGTTTACCAGCAGAAAGAGGAGTTGAAGTTACCAATGAAGTCATTGAAGCTCCTAACTCCATTGTCTTTCCACAAGCCGAGAATCGAATGCATGCACAAAATGCAATCATGCTACATTCACTTGGCCTTTGAACATGAGTCTGCATGAGTCGATGGTCAATGTGCTTATATAGAGCTAGAACGCCTCGGGTTGTAGTCTGTATGTTTTGCATTTAAAGTTTCTCCATAACTTCCTCTTACAGGAGTTTGGTTGTTGGGTTTGACCACATCTGATTTCGGAGATATTGTATGGTCTGAATCTTATGATTTTCAGAGCTGGCTTTCGTTATTAGTCCATCTTTTTGTTCATAAGATGTGGGATGTAGTCGTTTACACCCCATAACGATCCATTCTTGGGAAGTTTCTCCATAGCGAAAACAAAGTCATGAGAAAACGAGCAAATGTGAGTATTTTGGTTATACAACGATAAGAAAAATAGTTTATAGTTGACGGGGTTAGTATATAGTTGACCGAGTTAAGAATGATACATTATTCATTAAGGTATTTTTACATATTTTCCCTTTCTTATAACATAAATTACATATTTTCCCAAGTAAAAAAATCAATTACATATTTTCCCTTCCTAAAACATATATATTACATATATATTCATTTCATTCAATTTAAACTATTAAATAACTATTTTACCTTGTTTTGTACTAAAAGATTTTTATATATTGATGTTTTATTATTAAAATCGTTTAAAACTTTTGACAATTGGGTTTTGTATTTGGAGATATAGCTTTGGTTATCGGTTATTGTTGTTTAAAATAAAATTTTAAATGACATGTAATTTTTTTTGTTTCTATTTAATATTTAAGACTCGAACTTGAGAAACTATGTAATTGATAATATTAGAAAGTGAAATGTGTAAAAATACTTTAGTGAAACATGAGTAAATAATCATTCAATAAATAATTTCACTAAAATGGGTAAATATGTAATATATATGTTTTAGAAAGGAGAAATATGTAATTAATTTTTTGACTTGGGTAAATATGTAATTATTGACTTTCGAAAGGGGAAATATGTAAATGTCCCATTTATTAATGGTGCAAACGAGCCGAGCCCGAGCTCGTATGGGCTAGAGCTCGGCTCATGATGACTTAGGAGAGCTCGAGCTAGAGCTCGGCTCGTTTCGAGCTTTATTTTTAAAGCTCGAGCTCGGCTCGACAAATACTTTTTAGGCTCAAGCTCGAGCTTGGCTCGGGCTTGATAAAGCTCGGCTTGTTTCGAACTTTTTATTGATCCGATCTCGAGTGGCTCACAAGCGGCTCGACTCGTTTGCACCCCTATTATTTATACGTTTTAACGTGATATATTTGTTTGATAGAACCTTTATAATATATATTTTCTGACAATTTTTTCTAAATGATAATATGGTGAACCAATTTTTTTATTTGTTAGTTTTTTTTATATTGTGAATTCTAATAGTATATTTTAAATTTAAGTTAGAAAACTTTTGAAATCGTGTGAATTATAAGTATAACTAGTTTTAAAGTTAAAGTGGAAGGTTTTTTCTGTGTATGAAATCAACCTTTCGTTTAACATTATCAATAGGTGACAATGCATTTGAAAATAAGAAATATGATATTTCTGTAAACTTGTATATCAATAAGAGTGTCACTTTATGAATTTATGATCTGTACGAAATTTTTTTAGAGCTATCTTCAGTAGTAAATCATTTGTTTTTATGACCAAGAATCATTTGCAGGGAGGGGAGGGGGGAGTGTTTTAAAAGGTAGAAGTTCATGGAGATGAACATCAAAAAACATCTGGCATTTTCAGAGATGGGTCAGGGTTGGGTTTTATCAAGCCCGAGCCGAGCCGTTAAACTGGATAAAAAGTTCGAAACAATAAAAAATTTGATCTAGAAAACAAGCTGATCTAGAATCTTTGCATTACAATGGGGCCGTTAAACTGGACAAAAATAGGTGTAAAAATGTTAAATCACACACGCTTGTTGCGCGTGTTAACTTGCAAATTCTAAACCAATATAAAAAACGAAAAATTTATAAAAGATAAAAAATATAAGAACAAAAGTTGAAAATGAATAAGTGTTAGGTTAAATTATAAAAATAAGAGATTAGAAGTAAAAAGTTTAAAAAAGAAACAAAAACAAATGAGGTACAACCAAGTATGCCAAGTTGTTGGGTACAACCCACTAAACCTAAGAGTACAACTCATTCATACACAACACACTTGATAAGCATGATGTACAATATGATTATGCATAGACCACTTGATAATTAGTAATATATAAATATAAAAGGTGATAATGATGTGACAATGTTTTTAGGTGTTTTTTAAGTTTTACTATTGAAGAGGTTTTTTGGGTTTTTGAAGAATGAATGGTTTTCTGATGTGGTTGTTCAGTAGACATGTTTTTGGGTGTTTTTTGATTTCACCATTGTTGATGGTCTTATACCTTGAAGTAGATTTAGACAATAAGTATCTACATAAAAGGGTAATTATTGTATAGGGTATTTCATATTTTCTTTTTTGAAACACTAACTAATTATATATATATATATATATATATATATATATATATATATATACCATTGGGTTGGTGGCTCGATGACAAAGACAAAGTCTATTATGATTTGAAGGTTTTGAATTCAAGTCACACATAAATATATATAGTTATAAAAATATTATATTTTATAATTAATGAATATTTTTTGAATACTTCTAAAATTAAGGCTAAAGCCGAGCCACCCATGCATACATGTTTCTTTTAAAAACAAGTTTGTCTCTCATGATATAACAACAAGTAGTAGTATGTGTTACTTAAGTTGACCACCAAGCCTACAATTCGCAAGAATGAAGTATGCTTTTGTCTTCTATAAATGTTTTGTGTTTTCGAGTCCTTTCAGAGCATACAAAGTCTCCAAAATGTTCGAGCATTCTAGTTGGTTCAACTAAAGTATAAATAAAAATAACTTATGAGTCATTTAAATGAATAAACCTACAAGTTAAATGTAGTAAACGTCTTTAATGAAAAATGTAAAGCCATCAAAGAGACACATTATGTCATACAAGTGCAAGGGTGCTTCGTGCCCTTTGTTCCCACGTACTCTTTATTCCTAAGGAAACAATATTCAAGAAAGTCTCACACTTGTAACTCACTCTAAAGTTCCACAAATCTAAAATTATTAGTATATAAAGTTAGTGAAAAATCATATATGGGGTGTTTGGCTTGGCTTTTTTTTTTGGCTTATGTTTATATTTTAAAGTAGCTTATTGCTTATTTTCTATTATTTGATAAGCTCTATTTAAGTGTTTGGATTAACTTATATTCTACAAGTTGATAAGTTTTTTTAAGTGTTTGTGTTAGTTTTTTTTAATTTTTAATTTAACTTATGTTAGTAAAATGACCAAAATGGGCATGATTACATATAATCACATAACTTACACCCTTACACAAATAAGTTTTTTGAAATAAGCTAAAAAACCATTTTCAAATAAGCTTCTTCAAACTAACTTATATAAACTAATAAGCATAAGCTTAATAAGCTAAAGCAAACACCAAGTTAAGCTTATTTTATAAAAAAAAGCTAAAAAAGCTAGGCCAAGCACCCCCTTATATTAGGGTTGCTTTCAACTCTTACCATTCCATTTTCAATATTTCTCTTGTAAACTTTAAGAATTTAAAAGCAAACATGAAGGAAACGTTTGTTTGGACTTTAATTTGTTTGTGTTCGTTTGGATTTCCATTTGGAACCGGATGTATGGTGGAGGTTCCTCTTATACAATCACAATGAATAGCACAAACATTTTCATAAAATGATGTTTAAACATGTAACATTTTCATAAAATGATGCTGTATGTTTATGTTTATGTTATGTTCCTTATTTTGTATGATTATCTTTCTATGACTTTGCGCTGAACGTTAATGAATGAAATGAAAGTATTATGTAACGTAAAGCGGAAGATAAAGAAAAGAGGAACGTAATGAATGAATGCATGCATTAATGAATGAATGAAATCGTGTGAGGCTTGTAAGTGAAGCGTAGTGAAGTGCACGGCTCTAATGCCTTAAGCTCAACCGTGAGAGGTTCAGCTATCCTATAGTGTGCACGCAAGGGTTCCAGTCTTTGTGGCTGACCTTCGATGATGTACCCATGATGTGGGGGTGATGTACCCATGTTGATGGGGTGATGTACCCATGTTGATGGGGGTTATGTACCCATGTTGATGGGGTGATGTACCCATTTCGGTGGGGGTGTAGTACCCATAATGTTGGGGGTGTAATGTATGATGGTTACCCGGGTTACGCATAACTCCGGGGGTGTAGCATAAAGCCATGCATATGTATGAGGTGAGCAACCCTGTCGTTGCAAAAGACTCGAGTAACGTGCTATCGTGATGTTGCCTTGGGGTGAGCAACCTTGTTGTTGCAAAAGACTCGGATAGCTCGCTATCATTAAGATGTGCAATGAGGTGAGCAACTCTAGGGGTGCAAAAGACTCAGATAGCGTGCAATCATTGAGATTGCTATTGAGGTGAGCGACTATGTTGTCGCAAAAGACTCGGAAGAATGAATGTATGAAATGAACGTTATCGATATATCCTAATAATGTACAAAATGGGATCCTTGTCATTCGGTCGCAGTAATCGTGGCTGTGTGCCATGAAGAGGGTAAAGCCTGACAGGATCTAGAAAGAAGAGAAAGATAATGATGTATGATAAAGGATGAATGTAACGAACGTAATGATGAAGATAATAATGATATTATCTGTATGTACGTATGATGTGTGAACGCATGTATGTAACGAACGGTTTTACGAAAGAAAAGTAAGTTTTATTATAAAACTAGAACTCACTCAGCAATGCTGACTTTGATGTGTTTCCAGTTGGCAGGTATGTTGCTGAGGATGACTCGGGGTGGCTACTCAGTGTATTTGGATGGCATCTTTATGTTTAATGCTTTTGTAATAAATGTAAAATGATATTGTTAAAAGAACGATTGTACTATTGTGCGAAATTATTTTGATGGAATGAAATCGTGTTTTTAATGTTTCCGCTGCAACTATTTATGAAAGGAAAAATGTAAATATATGTTTTGAGTGCTATGAATGACCAGCTGTAAGCGTCTCGGGAACGGGACCTTACAAGTTGGTATTAGAGCTAAAGTTTAAGTGAATTGGGTAAATATTTTCAAAAACCTAATCTTAAACTGAGAATGGGACGGAAAGGGAATGGGATGCCAATCTGAGTAGCTGCGTGCCATCAGGTATTTTTGTAAAGTTAACCGGTTTTACGTGCGCATGTTATATGGTTTATGTGTTGCTGGTAGATTTAGATACTGATGTAGTCAGGATAGGTAATGCTCGAAGTATGAAGAGTAAAGTAAGTGGCTAATCATAGCCACTGTAATTAGGGACTTACTATACTTGACATAAACTGAGCTATTCCTTGAATGACCGTGTTAGTGTTTGAATCTTTCAGTGTGTTTAGAGAATGGCCGGTGGAAGATCTTCGAAAGCTTCTCGTGGTGGAGGTGGCGTTGGACGTGGTGCTGAACCACGGGTCGCAAGAGGAAGGTCTAGGGCTGAAAGAGTAGTTCATGAAGAACCCGAGACCCCCCATCCTGAGGGCGGTGATGAGAATGCTAATCAGAGGGCCTCGATGAGAGAGGCGGTCGTGGAAGAAGTGCATCAGGTCTTGCAGACAATCCTACCGTCTGTAGTGACCGAAGTGATAAAGACTGTTAGAGATGAGGAGAGAAAGGAAAGGGGTAGACCTTCGGGCGAAAGGAGACGACCCGAGACTGAAACGGTTCTCTCCGATGACGAAGAGGAAGAAGAAGAGGAAGAGCCTACGCCGGAGGCGGCACGAGGCTGTAACTATGGGGCGTTTCAGCGATGCAAGCCCCCTACTTTTGATGGTAATGGCACTGCTGCTGCTGCTCACCGATGGGTGAGAGAAATGGAAGCCGTTTTAAATATCAGCGAGTGCCGGGAAGATCAGAAAGTCAAGTTTGCTACCCACTCTTTCGTGGACTCAGCTTTGTGCTGGTGGGACAACATAGTCCAAGTTGAGGGTAGTCGGGCCATCGGGAGGATGAGATGGTCAGAATTGAAAAGGCTGGTGATTGAGGAATTCTGTCCGCACCGTGAGATGGATAAAGTTGAAAGAGAGTTCCTGCAGCTGGAGGCGGGAACAATGACGCATCAGCAATACACCACCAAGTTCAACGAAATGGCACGACTGGTGCCGGATCAGGTGACACCCCTCTCACGAAAGATCAAGAGGTATATTCATGGCTTGCCAGCGGACATTCGTAGGCACATGATTGCTGCCCGACCGAGCACGTTTAGGTCGGCGGTTGATTTAGCGGGAAGATTATACGATGAAAAATTGATGGTGGTGACAGAAGGTAGCAAGAAAGGAGATGGTGATCGGGATTGGAACGGGAAGCGATTGGGACGCGACGGAGCCGCTCCAAGTAACAAAGGCGCACGGGTGGATGACCAGCCTGTGGTCATAAATGATGTGGGTTCGGAAAGGTGTGACAAGGGTGGACACAGGCACCCCGGAGAATGTAGATTGGGGACTGATGCCTGCTTTCGTTGTAGAAGGACCGGGCATGTAGTGAAGAACTGCGGTATGGGGAGGTGTTATTCTTGTGGTGAGGAAGGTCATAAGAGCAGGGACTGTAAGAAGTAAAGGGCTGAAGGTTCGGGAGTGAAGAAGATCGGAGGAAGCTAGGACGGACTTCGATGTTGTGTCAGGTATGTTCCTAGTAAATAGATCCTTAGCTTGTGTTATTTAATGCTGGCATTAATAAAGTTTTATTCCTGCTGCTTTCTATGCTAAACTGCCTGTTAATGGTAAGAATATAGATACGTCATTCGATATAACCCTAAGAGTGGATTGTTTGGCGGACTACGGAGCGAACACTATGTGTTGCAAAAAGACGATATGGTTGATAGCGCCTAAGGGGATCATGGTGATGGCTTAAGGTGATTGAGTCACAACGATTCCGAATGTGATTTCGATGACAGTGGCGGGAAGGTGCATGAAGCGCGATATGGTGGAGTACGAGATTAAATGCCTTACTTGTTTACAAGTGAAGGCCGAGCACCAAATGCCGTATAGAAAGTAATGAGGTGATCGAGGCCACGATCGAGAAGCTCGAAAGGATTAAAGCATTGATGAAGCTAGCCAAAGGTAGATAAGAAGTCGTGTGTGGATAAACGACGTAGACCGATTGAACTCCAGGTGGGAGACTGGAAAAGAGATGAGACAGAATTGCTCGCGACGGTTTAAGGAATAACAGGTTTCGGGGACGAAACCTATATAAGGGGGGTGGACTTGTAACACCCGGAAATTTCCTTTGAAGCCGACGAAAGAAGAAAAAGAAATAAAGTCCGAAGCCGAGGGACCAAACCCGCCAACGAGAGAAACTTCGATGCACGGGAGTATAAAAGGGGGAAAACACCCCCATTCTCCCCATTTTCAGCCAAGAGAGGAGAGGAGAGGAGAAGGAGAAAAGAGGAGAAAAGTTGGTTCGGGTGGATTCGAGCGTGGAATTCAACGTGGAGCGAGTCAAAAATCGAAGCTCTACTCGACGGGATCGTTAAGGTGAGTTCTAGGACCCCTCTTTTACACGTTTTCAACTGATTTTGGGGCTGGAACACATCTGAAAACATGTTTTTGAGATTTTGGGTGAAGACCCGTTTTGATGCATGTATGTATGTGTATGATGCGTTTGAGGCTTGATTTCTTGCTTGGTTATGCTTGTATGAGGTCATGGTATGTTTCCCTAACCTTTAGAAGGGTTGATTCGAGCTTAAAAGTGGTTTGGAAGGGGTTGGAGGTCGAAAACCCGCGGCTGCAGTCGAGCAAACTGCATTCTGCACCAGCTAGGGCTAGGCGACCGACTGGAGGGCGACTGGGGGCCATTCGGCCGATTGAAGTGCGACTGAGGTCCATGCGCATGTTTGCCATGCGACTGAGGTCCATACGCATGATGGTCATGCGACTGAAGTTCATGTGCTTGGGAGTCATGCGATTGAGAGGTTGTGCGACTAAGGTTCATTCGCACGAAGGTTATGCGACTGAAGTCCATGCGCCTGGAGGCCATGCGACTGAGGTTCATTCGCACGAAGGTTATGCGACTGAAGTCCATGCGCCTGGAGGCCATGCGACTGAGGTTCATTCGCACGAAGGGTAAGCGACTGAAGCCCATACACCTGAAGTCATGCGACTGAAGGCCATACGCATGAAAGCTGTGCGACTGAGAGTCCATTCGCATAGATGTCCATTCGCCCATAGTCCATTCGCATAGGGTCCATTCGCATAAATGCCCATTCGCCTAAGTGTTCGGAGATGATAGCCGAGATGAAATTCCTCGACGATGTGAAGGGCATGGACGGTATAAGGTGACACAGGATGATGAGCTCATGATGAGGATGATGATGGAGATGATAATGATATGTATGATGTTATGTGTTATGTTAGGCACGGCGGTGCGCGTGATGCATAGTATGTATGATGTGCGTGATGTGATGTATGATTGATTGACGTGTATGATGATGCTGTATGTTTATGTTTATGTTATGTTCCTTATTTTGTATGATTATCTTTCTATGGCTTTGCGCTAAACGTTAATGAATGAAATGAAAGTATTATGTAACGTAAAGTGGAAGATAAAGAAAAGAGGAAAGTAATGAATGAATGCATGCATTAATGAATGAATGAAATCGTGTGAGGCTTGTAAGTGAAGCGTAGTGAAGTGCACGGCTCTAATGCCTTAAGCTCAACCGTGAGAGGTTCAGCTATCCTATAGTGTGCACGCAAGGGTTCCAGTCTTTGTGGCTGACCTTCGATGATGTACCCATGATGTGGGGGTGATGTACCCATGTTGATGGGGTGATGTACCCATGTTGATGGGGGTGATGTACCCATGTTGATGGGGGTGATGTACCCATTTTGGTGGGGGTGTAGTACCCATAATGTTGGGGGTGTAATGTATGATGGTTACCTGGGTTACGCATAACTCCGGGGGTGTAGCATAAAGCCATGCATATGTATGAGGTGAGCAACCCTGTCGTTGCAAAAGACTCGAGTAACGTGCTATCGTGATGTTGCCTTGGGGTGAGCAACCTTGTTGTTGCAAAAGACTCGGATAGCTCGCTATCATTAAGATGGGCAATGAGGTGAGCAACCCTAGGGGTGCAAAAGACTCGGATAGCGTGCAATCATTGAGATTGCTATTGAGGAGAGCGACTATGTTGTCGCAAAAGACTCGGAAGAATGAATGTATAAAATGAACGTTATCGATATATCCTAATAATGTACGAAATGGGATCCTTGTCATTCGACCTCAGTAATCGTGGCTGTGTGCCATGAAGAGGGTAAAGCCTAACATGATCTAGAAAGAAGAGAAAGATAATGATGTATGATAAAGGATGAATGCAACGAACGTAATGATGAAGATAATAATGATATTATCTGTATGTACGTATGATGTGTGAACGCATGTATGTAACGAACGGTTTTATGAAAGAAAAGTAAGTTTTATTATAAAACTAGAACTCACTCAGCAACGCTGACTTTGATGTGTTTCCAGTTGGCAGGTATGTTGCTGAGGATGGCTCGGGGCGGCTACTCATTGTATTTTGGATGACATCTTTATGTTTAATGCTTTTGTAATAAATGTAAAATGATATTGTTAAAAGAATGATTGTACTATTGTGCAAAATTATTTTGATGGAATGAAATCGTGTTTTTAATGTTTCCGCTGCAACTATTTATGAAAGGAAAAATGTATATATGTTTTGAGTGTGATGAATGACCAGCTGTAAGCGTCCTGGAAACGGGACCTTACACATTGGATAGAAAATGATTGGTTCTTAAACAAATGAGTGAAAATCTAGTGTTTCAGCTCACACGACACATTTGAAATACCTAGGGTTAGGATGCTTTCATATACTAGTCTTTCATGTATAGATCAAACAAGTCTTGTAATTTCAACGTGAGATTTTTTTAATTAACATATACGTTTATCAATCTTGATACAACACTATTAAAGAAACTATTTTTTTTCTAAATTAACCACAGATTTTTTTACTTTGAAGTTTGACCAGGTTTTATTTAAATGAGTGATGAACAGCACAATTTTCAAATTTTATACAACGACCATAAAGTTTTGTAGTTTCAAGTTTTGTTGCAAAGTTATTTTTATTTTATTTTGTTTATTATTATTATAATTTTATAAAGTTTAACGCTCTCAACTTTTATTAAACTTATAATATATAATTATCAACTTAATAATTATTAAAAATTGATCAAAAACTTTCGTTCTTTAAACATATAAAAAGTCAGCGTTGCTGTGTGAGTTCTAGTTTTATAATAAAACATACTTTACTTTCATTAAAAAAACTATTCCTTTTTCTCATGCGATCATTCATCATACGTATACACAGTTAATGTCATTATTATCTTTCATCTCATTCGTTATCATTCGTTCTTTTCATACGTTCATTCTTCCGAGTCTGTTGCGACGACAGAGTCGCTCACCTCAATAGCAATCTCAACGATTGCACGCTATCCGAGTCTGTTACAACCATAGGGTTGCTCACCTAATTGCCAATCTTAATGATAGCAAGCTATCCAAGTCTCTTGCAACAACAAGGTTGCTCACTCATGGCAACATCACGATAGCACGTTACTCGAGTCTCTTGTAACAACAAGGTTGCTCACCCCATGGGCAATCTCAATGATTGCACGTCATCCGAGTCTCTTGCAACACAAAGTCGCTCACCCCATATATGTGCTTGCAAGCCTTTCCTTCGTTCATTCATCATTCATTAATGCATGCATTCTTACTTCATGTTCCTCTTTCATTATCTTTCACTTTATGTTACATAATACTTCATTCATTCATTAACATGACACGTAAAGCCGCAAGAAATATAAACATACATCATAATAAGGAACATATCATACACAGTCATAGTCATCATCGTCATACAGGGCAACATCATACATACATAACATGCATAAACATGCAACATCATCATCATCATGCCCTACATACTCTCTAAGGCCATAACAGTCATCTTACATGCTCTTACGGGAAACTTTACGTCAAAACTTACATCTGCACTTTCCCCCGAAAGCCAGAAGTCGAACTACACTTTCCTTCGAGTGCAACAGCCCTATTCGGGCGTATGGACACCCTTCAGTCGCATGGCCTCCATGCGACTGAACATCATGCGATTGGACTCATGCGGATGATCATCTATGCGAATGAACATCCAGTCGTGCGTATGGACCTCATGCGGATGGAACTAATGCGAATGAGCACCTATGCGACTGACCTCATGCGAATGGACTCATGCGACTAAGCATCTATGCGACTGAACCCTCAGTCGTATGACTCCCCATGCGACTGGACTCTCAGTCGTGCGAATGAAACTTTAGTCGTGCGATTGAACCCTCAATTGTGCGAATGAATCCCAATCATGCGAATGAACCTCAATCGCCTCTCAATCGGCCGTATGGCCTCCATTCGGTCGCCTAGCCCTAGCTGATGCAGAATGGAGTTCATCCCGAACCCAATCTACCATTTTCGGCCTCCAAGCTCATCCAAACCCATTCTAAGCCTAAATCAACCATCCTAGACCTTAGGAATGCATACCACAACACCATACAAGCACACACAATCCCGGAAACATACACGAATCGCATCACACACATCACACCCAAATGGGTCAAACACACACACATACAAAAACGGGTTTTTAATGTTCTCCAGCCCCAAAATCGGTTGAAAACAAGTAAAAGTGGGGTCCTAGAACTCACACAAACGAGCACAACGACAAGGGCATCGATTTGGCTTGCTACACAACGAGTTTGGCCACCCGAATCACCCGAACCGACCCCTTTTTCCTCTTTTCTTCTTCTTTCTCTCTTCTCCTCTCTATATGGCTGAAATATGAGTGTGGGGGAGAGGGTAAGGGCTGCCCTCTCCCTTATATACCCCCACTCGCCCGACTTTCTTTCGTTGGCGAGTTTGGTCCCTCGACTTTGGACTTTATTTCTTTTTCTTTCTTCGTCGGCTTCAAAATAATAAATATCCGGGTGTTACAAGTCCACCCCCCTTAAATAGGTTTCGTCCCCGAAACCTGTTATTCTTCGAACAAACGTGGATAATGCTGTCTCATTTCTTCCTCAGTCTCCCACGTTGACTCGGATCCCTTCCTATGCTTCCACTGTACACGCACAAGAGGAACCACTTTATTCCTTAGCCTTTTCTCTTTCCGATCGATGATTAACACTAGTTGCTCCACATAATTGAGCCGTTCGTCTACTTCGATATTCTCCAGTGGAACAATCATATCTTCTTCAGCTAAGCACTTCCTTAGATGAGATACATGGAATGTCAGGTGAATTCCACTTAACTCATCCGGTAACTCCAGTCTATAGGCCACCTCTCATAGTCGAGCGATGATTCGGAAATGACCTATATACCTTGGGCTCAATTTGCCCCGCTTTCGAAAGCGAATAATACCCTTCCAAGGCGAGACCTTCAACATAACCCGGTCACCCACCTGGAACTCAATCGGCCTGCGTCGTTTATCAGCATACGACTTCTGTCTATCTTTGGCTGCCTTCATGAAGGCTTTAATCTTGTCAAGCTTCTCAGTCGTAGCTTCGATTACCTCGACGCTCCCCAATTCTTTCTGACCAATATCACCCCAACAAACGGGTGTTCTGCATCTCCTACCGTACAACATCTCATATGGAGGCATACCGATGCTGGCATGATAGCTGTTGTTGTATGAGAATTCGGCTAACGGTAGGTGGTCATCCCAACTTCCACCAAAGTCAATCACACATGCCCGAAGCATGTCTTCCGGTGTCTGAATGGTCCTTTCTTACTGACCATCAGTCTGGGGATGATAAGCCGTGCTAATATGTAACCTCGTCCCCATAGTGTCGTGGAACTTCTTCCAAAATTTAGATGTAAACCGGGTGTCGCGATCCGACACAATAGACACCGGCACACCGTGACGAGTTACAATTTCCTTGATGAACAGATCAGCCAACCTCTCAGATGAATATGTCTCGCGGATCGATAGAAAGTGAGCACTCTTCGTCAAACGGTCCACTATCACCCATATGGCATCGTACCCTTTCGGGGTACGCGGCAGCTTCGTAATGAAATCCATGGTGATGTGCTCCCACTTCCATTCCGGTATATCCAAAGGTTGAATCTTCCCATACGGCTTCTGATGCTCGGCCTTCACCTGTAAGCAAGTAAGGCACTTACTCACATACTCCACCACATCGCGCTTCATACCCGGCAACCAATAATCTTTCTTCATATCATGGTACATTTTCATGGCATCAGGATGAATGGAGTACCGAGTCTTGTGAGCTTCATCCATTATCCTCACTCGTAGATCCCCAAAACGAGGAATCCACACACGACCGAATCGGGTTCTAACACCGAGTGTGTTTTCACCCAATTCCCCAACCAGACCTCTCATCCTTTCAGAGTTAAGATGATCTTCTTTCAATGCCTCATCTTGAAACTCTTTGACTTGCTTCATTACATCAGAGGTCACGATCAGTTGATATGTCTTCACTCGAATCGGCTCGGGTCTCTCTTTCCGACTAACTCGAATCGGCTCGGGTCTCTCTTTCCGACTAAGGGCGTCAGCCACCACATTGGCCTTGCCCGGATGGTAGTGGATCTCATAATCATAATCCTTTATAAGTTCCAACCACCGTCTCTACCTCATGTTCAGATCCTTCTGCTCGAAGAAGTACTTCAGACTCTTGTGGTCAGTGAATATGGTGCACTTCGTCCCGTAAAGATAGTGCCTCCAAATCTTTAACGCAAAGACCACGACTGCCAGCTCCAAGTCATGAGTAGGATAATTGACCTCATGAACCTTCAACTGTCGGGATGCATAGGCTATAACCTTTCCTCTTTGCATTAACACACATCCCAACCCCGAGTAGGAAGCATCAGAATAAACCACCAAATCTTCACTTCCATCGGGTAATGACAGAACAGGAGCTTGAGTAAATCTCGCCTTCAACTCCTCGAACGCCTTCTCTTGAGCTTGACCCCATAAGAACTTCACATCTTTTCGGGTCAACTTAGTTAGTGGGGAAGCAATCTTGGAAAAGTCTTGGATAAATCTTCTATAGTAGCCCGCCAAACCCAAGAAACTACGAATCTCGGATGGCGTCTTTGGTGACTTCCATTGCATAACCGCCTCCACTTTCGCTGGGTCCACCATAATCCCGTCGGGATTCACCACGTGACCCAAGAATTGAACCTCGCGCAACCAGAACGCGCACTTGGAGAATTTAGCATACAACTTCTCCCTTCTCAACGTCTCCAGAACCTCCCGAATGTGACCGGCATGCTCTGCCTCGCTCCTCGAGTAAATCAGGATATCATCAATAAACACGATCACTGATTTATCCAACATCGGCCGACACACTCGATTCATCAGATCCATAAAAGCAGCTGGCGCGTTGGTCAAACCAAAGGACATGACTAGAAACTCGTAGTGACCATAGCGCGTACGGAAAGCTGTTTTAGGGATATCTTGTTCCTTCACCTTCAACTGATGATAGCCAGATCGAAGATCTATCCTTGAAAACCAACTGGCACCCTGAAGCTGATCGAACAAATCATCTATCCTCGGTAAGGGGTATCGGTTCTTCACCGTCAACTTGTTCAGCTCGCGGTAGTCAATGCACATCCTCATACTACCATCCTTCTTCTTTACAAACAGGACCGGAGCACCCCAAGGAGAGATACTCGGTCTAATGAACCCCTTATCAAGCAGCTCTTGCAACTGTTCCATCAATTCCTTCATTTCCGTCGGAGCCAACCGATACGGTGCCTTGGCGACAGGTTGGGCACCCGGTATCAGATCAATCTGAAACTCGATCTCTCGGTCAGGTGGCACTCCTGATAAGTCTTCTGGGAACACGTCTGGAAAATCACACACAACCGGTACATCGGCTAGTTGTGGTGTTGGCGTATCCACATCCTTTACATAGGCCAAGTAGGCATTACATCCACGCCTCATACATTTTCCCGCCACCGCCATCGAGATCACCTTCGGAATCGTAGTAATCCGATCCCCATAAACCGTTACTGAACTACCGTCAGGCGCCGACAACCGAATCATCTTCTTGCGACACACAATGTTCGCCTCGAAGTCCGCTAACCAATCCATCCCAAGAACCAAATCAAAACCACCTAAGGTCATCACGAACGGTCTAACAGGAAACTTATGACCCTCGAGTTCCACTTCACAATTCTCTATCATCTCAGAAATCCTGGTAGACTTACCTATGGCAGTTTCTACATCAAAGGGCGCATCAACACGTCTACTACTAACAGGCAGCTTAGCACAGAAAGCAGCAGAAATAAAACTCTTACTAGCACCAGAATCAAATAACACAGAAGCTAAAGTTTGGTTCACCAGAAACGTACCGGACACGACATCAGGGTCCGTTCTATCTTCCTCCTGTGTCATGCTGAATGCCCTGGTGCTCGCCCTCGGTCGTTCGCCTCCTGTCTTCTTCGCCCTAGAGCTCTCAGCCCTCGGCCTCTTACAATCTTTGCTCATGTGACCCTCTTCACCACAGTTAAAGCATCGGACCGTACGACAGTCCTTTGCCATGTGCCCCGCCTTTCCACACTTGAAGCACAAGTTCGACCCAAACCTGCACTCCCCACTATGCTCCTTCCCACACTTGCCACACCTTCTCGATCCCGCACCCAACGTGACCACACGGCGGTCATCCACCCGTGCCTTCTTATTACCCGTCGAGGCATCACCCCGACCAAACCTCTTCCCCTGCCAGTTTCGATCACCACCGTTCTTTCTGCCACCTTCAGTCACCACCACCGTTCTCTCATCGTACAACCTTCCCGCCAAATCCACCGCCGACCTAAACGTGCTCGGCCGGCAGCGATCATGTGCCTGCGAATATCCGCTGGCAAACCCTGAATATACCTCTTGATCTTTCGGGACAGAGGTGTCACCTGATCCGGCACCAGACGTGCCATCTCGTTGAATTTCGTGGTGTACTGTTGGTGTGTCATGGTTCCCGCCTCCAGTTGCAGAAACTCCCTTTCGACCTTGTCCATTTCCCGATGAGGACAAAACTCCTCAATCACCAACTTTTTCAACTCAGACCATCTCATCCTTCCAATGGCCCTGCTACCCTCGGCTTGGACAATATTGTCCCACCAACACAGAGCCGAATCCACAAAAGTGTGGGTAGCGAACTTCACCTTCTGGTCTTCACGGCATTCGCTGATATCCAGGACGGCCTCCATTTCCCTCACCCACCGGTAAGCAGCAGCAGCAGTGTCGTTTCCATCAAAAGTTGGGGGCTTGCATCTCATAAATGCCCCATAGTTACAACCTCGTACCACCCCTTGCACGGGCTCATCTTCTTCCTCCTCCTCATTATCGGAGAAAATCGTTTTAGGCTCCGGTTGCTTCCCCGAGGCCTTATTTCTCTCCTTCCTTTCTCCATCTTTCACAGCCTTGATGACTTCGGTCACCATAGACGGTAAGATTGTCTGCATGACCTGATGTACTTCCTCAACAACAACCTTCTTTACCGAGGTCCTCAAGTTTGCACTCTCATCCCCCGCCTCCGGATGAGGAGTCTCGGGTTCTTCGGGAACCTCCTTCTCAGCTCTAGGCCTTCCTCTTTTAGGTCGCGGTTTCGCATCAGGACCACCACGGCCTCCACCCCTAGAAGCTCTAGAAGATCTACCACCAGCCATTCTCTACCACACTGAAAGATTCAAACACCAACACGGTCATTCAAAGAAACAACTCAGTTTATGTCAAGTATAGTAAGTCCCTAATTACAGTGGCCAATTGTGATTAACCACTTACTTTACTCTTCATACCCCAAGTATTGCCTGTCCTGACTACATCAGTATTTAAATCTACATACAACACATAACCACATACCATGCGCACATAAAACCGGTTAACTTTAAGAAAATACCTGATGGCATGCAGCTACTCAGTTTGGCATCCCATTCCCCTTTCGTCCCATTCTCAGTTTAAGTTAAGGTTTATTTGAAAATTTTACCCATTTCACTTAAACTTTGGCTCTGATACCAACTTGTAAGGCCCCGTTCCCGGGACGCTTACAGTTGGTCATTCATTGTGCATAAAACATATAATTACATTTGTCTCATGAAAATGTTGCAGCGGAAACATTCGAAAATGACATCTCATTTCATTATAAACACTTTTGCCAAATAATACATCATTATCCGATTACAAAATACATGCTTGCATTATATCACAAAAGCTTTATAAATGGATGTCAACCCAAAAGAGCCGAGTAGCCTTACCGTGCCATCCTCAGCAATCACCCCATATATGTGCTTGCAAGCCTTTCCTTCGTTCATTCATCATTCATTAATGCATGCATTCTTACTTCGTGTTCCTTTTTCATTATCTTTCACTTTACGTTACATAATACTTCATTCATTCATTAACATGACACGTAAAGCCGCAAGAAAGATAAACATACATCATAATAAGGAACATATCATACACAGTCATAGTCATCATCGTCATACAGGGCAACATCATACATACATAACATGCATAAACATGCAACATCATCATCATCATGCCCTACATACTCTCTAAGGCCATAACAGTCATCTTACATGCTCTTACGGGAAACTTTACGTCAAAACTTACATCTGCACTTTCCCCCGAAAGCCAGAAGTCGAACTACACTTTCCTTCGAGTGCAACAGCCCTATTCGGGCGTATGGACACCCTTCAGTCGCATGGCCTCCATGCGACTGAACATCATGCGATTGGACTCATGCGGATGATCATCTATGTGAATGAACATCCAGTCGTGCGTATGGACCTCATGCGGATGGAACTAATGCGAATGAGCACCTATGCGACTGACCTCATGCGAATGGACTCATGCGACTAAGCATCTATGCGACTGAACCCTCAGTCGTATGACTCCCCATGCGACTGGACTCCCAGTCGTGCGAATGAAACTTTAGTCGTGCGATTGAACCCTCAATCGTGCGAATGAATCCCAATCATGCGAATGAACCTCAATCGCCTCTCAATCGGCCGTATGGCCTCCATTCGGTCGCCTAGCCCTAGCTGATGCAGAATGGAGTTCATCCCGAACCCAATCTGCCATTTTCGGCCTCCAAGCTCATCCAAACCCATTCTAAGCCTAAATCAACCATCCTAGACCTTAGGAATGCATACCACAACACCATACAAGCGCACACAATCCCGGAAACATACACGAATCGCATCACACACATCACACCCAAATGGGTCAAACACACACATACAAAAACGGGTTTTTAATGTTCTCCAGCCCCATAATCGGTTGAAAACAAGTAAAAGTGGGGTCCTAGAACTCACACAAACGAGCACAACGACAAGGGCTTCGATTTGGCTTGCTACACAACGAGTTTGGCCACCCGAATCACCCGAACCGACCCCTTTTTCTTCTTTTCTTCTTTCTCTCTTCTCCTCTCTATATGGCTGAAACATGAGTGTGGGGGAGAGGGTAAGGGCTGCCCTCTCCCTTATATAACCCCACTCGCCCGACTTTCTTTCGTTGGCGAGTTTGGTCCCTCGACTTTGAACTTTATTTCTTTTTCTTTCTTCGTCGGCTTCAAAATAATAAATATCCGGGTGTTACAATGTCCCACCACCGTCCGCCATCACAACCGTCCGCCTCCACCACCGTCAGCCACCACCAACGTCCGCCTCCACCACCGTCCGCCACCACCACCACCCACCGTCCACCACCACCATCATCTTCCACCACCCACCATCTACCATCACCACCACCGTCCAGCATCACCGTATACCACCACTAGTTGATTTTAGCTATCTGCAGACGTTAAAAAACAAACACTCTTCTTGTTGCAAATTGCAGAGGTTTGATCCACCCCTTCTCCTGCAGATGTGGTTCGCAGACTGTAGAAACTTTGCTGCAGAAAAAACAAACAACACCTTAGTGAACATGGATGAAAGTGATAAAGTCAAGACCTAAAAGAAGGAAAAAAACTATTTTCGATTAAAATAACAAACCAGACAAAAACTCAACGATGGAAATGACAATTAACTCTAAAAAAACAAACCAAAATATAGGACTATATATGATATCAAGGACAAGTTGCCATTTAACGAAAAATTAAATTACTACAAAAGGACTGCATTTGAACTAGACTTAAGTTAATTAAACACAAATGAACCCATATTGTACCTGAAATAGTATAAGTATTTACAATTTCTGGGGAATGCAAATTTGACATTAAAAGTTTGGATAGACGTATTGGCCCCTTGTCATTGTGCTAAAACCTACCAAATCAATATGTATTGTACTATATTTCTAGATGACTTGAATCGACATGTACAACTGAATTGCATTGCAAATCTTCTTTGGGAGTTATTGGTAGCATAGTGCATACTAACTGCCAAAAAAGTAGGTGCATAGTAATGCATCCGTACAGTTAGCTAAGACACGAGTAATAAGAATGAGTAATAAGATGCAACTAAAGGATATTCTAAGCACATCCGGATGATAAAAATAGTTGTCGTTTCGAATATGTTATATAGGAAGCAAGAATTTTCATGTTCTATTATGCATATAGCATATCCTAAGCACATCCATTGTCTCTCCCTTGGTCTAGATTCTCGTGGTATCTATGGCCCTTTGAGGTCCAAAGAGACATGAGTAATAAGATGCCATTAAAGGATGTGATACGTAGAAGGAAAGACGCGAAAAAGCCCTATAAGATCCTTGTTCTTGCTCTAAGATCCAAAAGGTACACTAAATCATATCATATGACCACATCTTGGAATTACATTGTAGGCATATACTTTGAAAATTCAATTTAGAAAAATAAGGAAAGAAAACATGCTTATTCATTCGGAGAGTTATTACTACTAGTTGCATTTAATTTATAGGTGCTTCTAAGCACCTTTGGTGTTTCATTGAAGTACTTTTGAACTCATATTTGGTGGAAATGATTATATTTCATAAATTTGGCTTTGTTTTCAATTAACGGAAGCATGTATATATGTTTCTTTTAACGACAAACCTACACTACTTATAAACTACTCTCTATTAGGTTCGAACTAGGGTTTATTTCAAAGAGACTTTGCCTCGTACAATTGGACTACAACCTAAGTGGCGGAAGCATGTATGTATATTGTGTTTCATGTATGTATATTGTGTTGAATGATGAATTTTTTTTGACATGTTTTTCTTTAATTTTTCCTTGAATTTGTATACATATATTGTGTTGTGGTGCTATCAAGGTGACCTTTAGTCTAACATCGGTGAATGTTTTGGTTTTTGATCACTTTTTTTGGCTTCTAACATCGGTGAACCTTTTGTAATATAAACTATAGCGAGTGCAGTTTTTGTTGCGATACTAAGACGA
Organism: Flaveria ramosissima; assembly: GCA_025215565.1. NCBI lineage: Eukaryota > Viridiplantae > Streptophyta > Magnoliopsida > Asterales > Asteraceae > Flaveria > Flaveria ramosissima. The sequence continues at coordinate 54,784,837 of CM046044.1, forward strand.
ACCGACGAACCAAACCGATTATGAGTGAATATCATTGTATAGGGATAATCAGAGTCGATATCGGTATAGATGGGTAGAGCCAAACGAACAAAGTCATATCGCGTAAGACAGAAGAAAGCAACCAAACTCCCGCGAGCGTAGCGCGAGAGAAAACACTAGTTAATATTAAATTACAACGCATGGGGGACATTTCTAGTTACAAACTAAAATTACATTAAATATCCTAAAATAAAACAAAAAATCTTTTAACCTTATAGTGAAATGCAATTTAGAAAACCTTTGAGATTAAAGTAGAAAACGAACAAAACTTATTAAACCATATTATCGACTAAAGTAAACCATCTAGTAACCTGGGATTATGTACAAATTAACAACTTATTTTAGTAAATCTATTATTTTGCTATACACACATGGTCAAGTTAGCTATTTTGATGATGTTCCTTCAAATTTTCATATATGACCCGACCACACAATAGTTTAGTTATCAGTTTATTATCAAACAATGAAACCAAGTAAAACCACACACACATATGATAACTCTTTTTTTTTAGAACTCTATGAACTAATTTGATCCACTAGTTTTTAATGACAAAATGGTAAATAATAAAAATATAATAAAAAATTATAAAACAAAAAATAACATGAAAATAAAAAAAATTAAATACATAAAAATGTTTCTCTCGTTTCCCTCTTTCATAAAAAATAAAAAAATTAAAAAAAAACTCGTTTTTTTTCCGAAAATTCTTTTACACATGTGTAAAACCTGATTTACATATATGTAAAACAAAATTTACACATGTGTAAATAATAGATGGATGATTTTTTTTAAAAAAAAGTATAGGCGTTGGAAAGATAAAAAAATACCGTTTTAAAAAATAATGGTGAATTTTTTTAAAAAATAATGTCGTGAAAAAAAGTTATGAACGTTTTTAAAAAATATAAAAATGACATGTGATTTGCATATGATAAAAAACGTGTGACTCATGTTGGTTCCTAGAGTTCTAAAAAAATGATTTTTCAAAATAATCATACAAAGTAGCTTAAATATTATACTAGAAACAAAATATATATAGCAATAAAAGTGTAATAAATAGTTTTTTAAAGTTGCTAAAGACTAAAAATTATACTAGAAACAAAATTGTTAGTATATTTGAGTAGTTGATATGTTAAAGCAAGGTTAAGATATAGTTTCCGGTAATAGGAATTTAAACATGTAACTTTTCAACCACAAAGTAGTTTAAATAGGGATACCTTGATACGTGGGGAAATTGAACCCGGATTGTAATGAGTAATGAACAGTGGGTATGAAACATGGCTTTACGACCGAGTCTGGGAGCAGGGTACAAGAGGCAGAGCCTCTAGGTTAGCTTATAATTTTTTTTATTTTAATATAAATTGCTATATTAAAAATGCATTGGAATTTAATTTTCACATGTGAAATTTGAAATGGAAATTGGCTTCAAAATTGAAGCAAAATTTGATTTCAAATGGGTAACTGACCCATTGGTAGTTTCTAGACCCTTTCCTGCAAATACGAATCATCAAATTTAGTTATCTCGCTGGTATTTCTTGTTCTAAAATCACACATAGCATTTTATTCAATTAATTTATTTAGGTGAATCATCAAATTATTTCAATCTGAAAGTATCCTACACGATTAACAAATTATTAGTGTTATTGAATTCGTATCCCTACTGGTGTAGGCTCAAATGTGGAGTAGCAAACTATTGCATTTTTAGAGGCCCAAGATCGCTTGTCAAAAAGGGTTTCACTAAAATGATTATAACTTGGGCTAGAAGTCATTGTTTCGGGCAAAAAACGGCTTATTTTAACAGTTATTTTACTTTTTGTCTTATTTTTAGAGTTTGTTGGAGTTTATTTTTTGTCCAGATTTTGGCCCGTCTATGTTTTGTGACCCATTCGACTTTTTGTTTGTTTTTATATGCACGTAAGCAATGTGTGAAATTAGTTTTTTGAAGTTTATAAAAATATTTTTTCTCTCTATCACAATGTGTTGTGTTAGTGTGAAATACTGATTATCGGCATTTTTTGTGAATCAACGATAACTAAAAGAGTTGAACCTGGTATTCTCATTGAATCAATAGGTTCAATTGTTTATCTTTTGCTTCCGCCTACATTACCTACACTCCTCAAATGTAGCTAATATTACAATTACCGATCACAAGGGATAGATAAATCAACTTAAGGTTGTTTGTTTTGTTAACGTTTAATACAAGATTATCTCATGGGTATAAAACAAGATCCTTAGAGATGTTTTCCATTACCCTTGATCTTAATTTTTGAAGAGAAGCAAAATTTATTTGAATCCTATTATACAATGAAATCAGAGGTGATCAACGCTGTATCAAAGAAAGACACGTCAACAAGATGACTAGGTACATATACTAAACATCATTGACATTACACTTGCATATCATATATCTTGATTACATGATAAAAGAAACAAGTGTTATGACAGAATCATCAATGAACGGATTTACACTCAAGTATTGAAATAAATATAGACAAATTATGCTATTAACTTTGAATCAAACAAGAATAGTATAGTAAACGTACTTGAATTGTAGAATACACGAATTTGTTTACAAGAAAACACAGATTGAGGCCTGCAATGCAGTGTCCTAAAACAGAAATTTCTGGTGATCGGATCTGTTTTGAGGATACAACAATCAATCAAGACGAGTGCTTGATTCTGACGAAAATCGCTATACTCCCTTTGTTGAATGAATCCCAAGAACGAATTTTTGTGTGTAAGATTTCTGATATGATATTCTTCCAGAATATCTGTATATATATGTTGACAAAAACAGTTAAACCAAATTAACTGTCAAACCAGATATTAACTGTCATTATTAAATATTATTAAAAAAATCAGAATTTGTATTAAAATATAAAAACGAATTTATTGGTCTTAGAGACCCCAAGGCCCTAATCTTTGACCATTAATATATATTTTAATACACACACATAGCCCATCCACATTAGCCCAATTGGTTATCCACTTGAATGGCTAAGTGGATTTTCCTTTATAAGGAAGGAAGTATTCTTCCTTGGTTCCAATGTGAAACAAATCCCACATATGGATTTAAACAAAGTTCCAACAACAAGATCATCATGTGGGTGCTTACATAATTATATAGCAAAGTCAATTACAAAGCTTTTATAGAGCATCGGGTTAATACAGTCCGGTGACTTGGATCATCATACATTCATGTTGAAGCCAGAAACATCAAATATGTATAATAGATGAATTGCGGGGCAAATCTCCCTTGGCGGTTATTATTAGCAAACAACTTTCCTAACTGCCAAAGGAGTAATTACCCAGTAATACATTCATACAATTAAACAACCTTTAAACGCACTCGGTTGATAAAACTCAATATTGCTTCCTACCCTTTATAGGCTAACAACTATACCATGTTCTATTTAGCATATACTTTGCACATCCAGTTCAACTCTTACTTACCACACATTGAATTGAGAATGTTCACGAATAATACTTTTATGCTAGTGTACTATTTATCAACCTTTTACAATTTGAAAAGACAAACTTAATGGTCACGTAAATCATGCACGCAAATGAATATGCCGGTAAAAATTTTGGTACTGAGATACTACTCATTCTTTTCTTAGTAGGCTATCATAGAAAGTGATCTTAAATTCCAAGAGTTCATGTAATATTGTTCTTGGTCAAGATTAAAAATTATACATTTCAATACTACATAAGAAACCCATGATTTGAATGAGTTAAATAATATTTACAAAATCAACGTAAAATTGTAATTAGTTTAAAACAAAAGCATTACTTTTAACATTGTTACTCTCTCTCTATATGTATGTATGCATGCATGCATACATATTTCGCCATTGGACTATTCTAGACCATGGAATCTGAGATAAATCGTATTGATAATGACCTCTTAACCAGTTTTTCCATGGATTCATTCCAGAATTTGAAAGTTTCTTATTTCTTACTTTAGAATCAAATATTCCTTGTCTTCCAAAAAAATCCTTTATTTCATTCTTAAGAAAAAAAGACGGTCCATTATACTAAAGAATAGACCTTAACTTATTGAAATGAATAACCTGGGTTTGTGATAATTTTAAAAATACATATTTTTATGACAAGTAAGATAAATAAAAAAAATATGTGACTTCCGCTTACTATTTCTAAGATTATCAAAAGCCTTTTTTATAGTCATAGTCGAAATCAAGACAATTTTATTTTGTGTTGTTTTATTAATCTTTTCTTGATTTGTTTCGTTATTGGCAATGTATTTTTCAAGAATTTTTTTTGTTGATTCCATAAAAAGTTGTAGAGCGATTCTGCGCATATTAATGATACATAGAAAGATATCTATGTATATTTTTTCCAATGAAAAATTTAACTATTAATTCATGCATGCATGCATGTATGTATGTATGTATAATTTAATTTAATTTTATTGTTATTGAATATCATTACTATTAATATCATCATTAAATAGTAGAAAGAGACAAAAAGTAAAATAAAATAAAAATAAAAAAATAAAAAAATATAGATGCACCAGAAAGTAATATGTGCCTCCATTTGCTATTCTTTTATTATATATTAGAATACTAGTTACACTGTGTATTACACATTTGAATAAATAAAATATTAAATAGTTTGTAATAAATATTAAAATATAAAAAACAATATATTTTAGATAAAATATGATTAAGCTAAGTATAAGTAAATATTTCAAGTAAAACAACAATAATATCATTTTGAACTTTCATTTATAAAATCTGGTTTTTTCATATTTACAATATCTATTTCTTTCATAGAAATATTACAAATAATATAATTACTATAATATTATAATTTATTAGGAGACAGATACGAAAAAATTAAAATAAGAAAGCCTAATATCATAACAAGTGGCATCTCAAAACTTTCTCATATAAGGTAAAGATTAAATGTTAACACTTAAACGTGTTAACTTTATAAGATCAATTAAAATTATTATATTCCTTGTTGTAATAACTTCATTACACATATACAAAAATATGTTCTTTTATGTATATGTGTAATTCATAAGCATAAAAAAGTTTTGTAAGAGTTTATCTTAGATGCCCAAGATTTCTTAGCATGCAATGAAGTACAAATAAGTTACTTCGGAAGATTTGACAATGTACAATGAAAATAACTAAGTGTCAAATCTTCCTAAGTCAAAGACAGAAATCTTTCGAAGCAAAAAGTAAAGTCTTCGAAGCTTAAAGACAAAGTCTTTCGAAGCTTGAAGACTATACTCTTCCAAATCTTGAAGACTATACTCTTTCGAAGACTAAGAAGCCACGTGTCTACTCACACACTTTTAACAAAAAACAGACCACCTTTCCGCTGCCAGCTCTGAAGACTCGCCAACTGATATAAGTTGGTGATTATCTCCTTACTTTTGTCAACTATACATAATGATGTCTTTGCCTGTAACTTTCTATTTTAGTCCTTTTATCCTTATTGTAATACAACAAGATGTGAGTTATGACATGTCATAGTCACATGTCAAAAGGCAATCTGCCTTTTGACTTTACATGGATCTTATTGTCTAGATTAGTGTCCATCTGGTCTTCAAAGTATGAATAGCTGTAGGATGTAGTGTAAAGTATCTAATTGTATCAGTTTTAGGACTAAGCTTTGTAACACTTGTAAAACACTTGAGAGCAATATACAACATCCTTGAAAACCAATCTTTGTGTTATTGAGCGTTCTTACTTGTTTGTTCTTTGTTTCTTTGCGTGGTACTCTATTTGATCTAGTAAGTATGTTATCTCCAACTGTGAAACTGTTATTTAACAACCATAACAGGTCATTCAAGTTTACACTAGTGTAAGTTATATTTAAATCTGTAAGTATTTACGGGATGTAAGGGGAACTTACACTAGTGTAGAATTTTTTATGTTTACGAATTTACACGTATACATCAAATTTATCATGAGAAGTTAACATGGTTACGCAATGATAGAGGACTAACATTTGATCCTTAGCACACGCGCATAGGCGTGTAACATGTGCAGCACCCACGAGCCCCCCACACATACACAAACAACACATGCACGTACACACACAAATCAAGTACACATTCAAAAACCCATCTAACAAATTTGAAATCTAACTTAAATACACTACACACCCATACGGACAATTAAGGGGTGTGTTCTACTCACTGGAATTGAAGACTCTAGACGATGGCAGTTCACGGTTGTGGTTAATATAGAGAGAGGGTACACCTTTTGTGGTTGGAGAAAGGGTAAGCTGATGGTTGGAGAGGGGGGGTACTTCAATGGCGTTGAGCGTTTGTGTTTTGCTCGACGGTGTTGGAAGAAGATAAGGAAAGAAACACATAGAATGAACAGAAGAAAATCTCACAAATTTTTTTACCTAACTTTGCACACGACCATGTGTTGGTAATATGATATGTGTAAAATTAGTACTTGTTGCATATTCTATCCAAAACCCGTGGGAAATTGGCGACGATTATGCTCATGTCGCGTGTAATTGGCAACATATATCTTTGACATTTGTTATTTTTGTGTTACACAATTAATCAAATGAAACGTAAAAAATCTTTTAACACTTCTGATGTTTTATATAACAAAACAACACATACGATAACTATAATCTATTTCCTGATCATACATATATCAACAACCTTTTATCTTAAGGTATTAGTTATAAACTGCATTAGATTTCTAGATATTACAAATAAATCACATAACATTTGTAGCTATATTATTCAAAACTTCACACCACACAATCAAAGAACTAAATACAATAACAAGGATTTGTACCATTTCTTCTAAATTTTAGTGATCAGAAACTTCTCATGGCATATTTGAGGCTACATGCCCTTGAAATCCGACAAAATGTTAGATGCTCATAACTAATACAAGAGCAAATAACTACATCTTACTACTAAACTATAGTACATTTCAAGATCACACATATTAAAACTATAAATGTTGGTCAAAACATAGAAATGTGTTTATATGAGAAAATCAAGCACACATGGTAACTCCACTCCTAGTACAAGGTTGCACCCATCTTAAAAGTTGGGGAATCCTACTAGTTTATCGTGTCAGTTCATAGGTATATTTCATAATATATTTCGTGCAGGGAAAGATTAAAATGTATAGCAGTGGGCGTTTACTGAAATCCTTGACACCCATTCCAACTAACCCACTAACACCATATTTACTACCTAAATGAGGGATTTACCATTCCATTCACCATATTTAACTTTCATGACCACTTATTCCAACTAATGTCACATCCCGGGGGAAGCGTGAAATGCTTTAGGGTGTGACTTGTTTGTTCAGAACTCATTGATCCACAAATTTTAAACAGATAGCACATAAACATAACATGATTCATAGCATAATATTAAAGTTAGGATTACATTAAATCATAATAGTCAAAATTTGAAATAACATAATCCTATTACATCATAAAGATCTAACAGCTACATCTTCAGAGACGATGGAAATGAGCATCCACCGATACACTGAGGTCATAGAGGTTAACTGTCAGATTCACACAAACTTTCCCCATTATCTCTCCCCAGCCATTATACACATCAAAAGAGAACATTAAGCTGTTAGTCATGATGAACTCCTGAAAAAGCATACTCAAAATAGTCAACACAAAGTTGGTGAGTTCACAAGTTTATCTTAAACAAAATATTATTGATGCATCAGATACAACCAAACCTTACTTAATAATCAGATTGTTCATAACTGTCATAACATAATTCATAAATCAGATAATATAGCATCACAACACTCATCCTGTTGGTGCAGGAAATATTTTCCTAAGTAGCGCTACCAATATTATCTAACGGTTCCACATCCGAATTAATGGTTGTAACATAAATGACAGTGTATCTCAAAAATATTGCATCAATCATAAAAATCAATAGTATGCTTTTTCCCCCAAAAGTTTATAAAAATCAAATGGGGCTATGAATCTCACCTCTTACTCCCTGTGACACCCTACATATATCCCACATCGGTCGTGGACAGGAGAGATTCCTGGTTCATAAGGAATGTCCTGCCTCTAACATCACCAACGCGTTTTGGGCGTATTGGCTGTGGATGAGAGGAGAACTCCACAGTTAAGCGTGCTCAGGTGGGAGCAGTCCAGGGATGAGTGACCTCCCTGGGAAGTTTTCACCTGGGCAACCAAAAGCAAATCCGTGAGCTCCTCGTGGGCAAAGCGGACAATATTGTTGGTGTGAGGTGTTGGATATTTTAGTGTAATTGGGATTAACTTGTGTTGACCAATTCGATCATAATAGAATTCAAACAAGTTAGGAGGTGCGGAGTGCACGCTTGTTTGAATCTATTACGATCCTAGGCGCGTAATCCGTATTTGACGGGGGTTCCAAGGGGGCAGCGCCCCTGGAAGCGGGGTCCAAGGGGCGGCAGCCCCTGGCGGGGTCCAAGGGGCAGAGCCCCTGGCTGGGGTCGAGCTACCAGGTCAGCTTGGAAATTTTTTATTCCCGTCATTATTACTTCAATAAAATTTATTTTCGGAGTCTCTCTAGAATTAAACTTATTAATTCTTGAAGGGCCGAATGTGTTAATTTGAGGACCCAAGAACTGCCCTAGGCAGTTTTCTAATGGAAAAAACTGCAAATACGCTCCAAGGAATTTTGGTCAGAAGTTCTGTTCTTTTTCTAGTTCGTTCTTCATCACAAAATTTAACATATTTTCGTTTCTAAATCACTAGATTGTATCTGATTGAACAATTTTGGGTGAACCACCAAATTAGTTTGATCTGAAAGTTTTCAGACGCCTTCTAGTGAATCCGATTTCGTTTGTATTACCAAATTTCCTCAACATGAGGGGCCGGGTGTTACACTCCCAATGATAACCTATAAACAAAAATATTTATAGTTTAAAAAAATGTATTTTCTTTAACATTTTTAGTACCTCAAACTATAAAATTTATTTCAGAAATTATACTAATGCATACACCACAAAATTTTTACAGTAGGTGGGTTCTAAAATTAGACATAATATAGTAAAATTTCATTTTCTCATTATTGATAGTTTATTTTCTATAATTCTTACATTATTCGGATAATTTATTAGAAATACCTTCGGGCCTCTAAAACTATTCAAACTTAGTCAAAATACTTGTCATAATTTTTTCAGTTTCCTAAAATTTTTTTATATCCCAAATCATAGCAGAGTCAATTTTCACGATTTTTCTCATTTTACCAATATTTAGTAAAAATATCAGAATGTGTCCAAAAATTCTTATTTTTACACAGACTATTCTATTCTAATTTTCATATTTTCTGTAAATTTCTCATAATTTATTTCATAGCTTAAGTATTTTTCCTGATTTTTAGTTAGCAGAACATTTAAAAATTCATAACTTGAACATATCTTTGAGTTAGGTCACGAAACGTTTTCAGTAAGTCCTATAAATTGTCATAATCAATATATAATTTTTTCACATATTTTTCAGGGTCGGTTCTTCCAGCATGATTTTTCCTTTTAAATACTTAGATAATTTATATAAATTATTTTACTTATAGAAATGGCATCAAAATTTATAGAACTATATTTCTTAATATTCTAAACATATTTTTAATGTTTTTTCTCACAATCATAGTCATTAACATAATAAACTAAATTTAACAAGTTACACCTAGGTTTTTAACCCTTTTGTTGATAATTTCCTCTTATAAATTTGATTATCAAGATTTACTTTATTTATTTCAGATTCTTAAAGCTTTCTTATTGTCTTAAAATAAGTTTGATATGTTTTTAAGATTTATGAAAATCTTGAATGTTAAATCAAAAGGGTTAGTCACATGTGTTTATTTAAACACATGTATAACTTTTGTAATCTTAACTAATTATGGTTTAGAGATTAGAACCTTGATTTTGACAGAGGGAAAGGATGATAAGATGGTGAAGATGGCCTCTAAGTCTTGGTGGATCCGTTTGTTAAGCTTGGTTTTGATGTTCTTGATAACCTTCGGGAGATGGTGGTTACACAAGGCTTGGATGTTGTTGGTTGCTATGAAAACCGAGAGGGTGGTTAAAGATGATGGTAGTACCCGAGGGTGAGGTTGGTGGTTGTTATGAGGTGGTCGAGAGGGTTGTGATGAGGGTGAAGATGATGATGGTAACCGATTGAAAGGAGTGACCGAGAGTGTTGAGATGGTGGTGTGTGTGCGGTTTGTGTAGTGACCGAATAGGAGTTTATATGGATCTTCGGTCGGTGGCCATCAATGATGGTAATCATGATCCTACTACTAGGTTTGATGAGTAGGCTACTCCTAGGGTTACTAAGTGTCAAACAAAGGAAGTGGCTTAGTGTTTTATGGCAAGGTGGCGGTGATGAGGTCGGTTATGTTAATCACCGAGCTTAGGATGATACTCGGGTTGTTTAATTGCCTAATGAACCGAGACTTGAACCTTAATGGTGTTTAGGTTGAGGTTTGAGTGTAGGAGATTTGCTTAGTTTTGTTTTGATGTCAAGTTTCTTTGATGTTAACTTTGTATTGGGGTGTTTGGTTGGGTTGTATTTGGTTTATTTGGTGTTTGTTTGATGTTGTATAGTTGATGTATTTTGATCACATATGGTTCAATATCAAATGGATTATGTATTCGAGTACATGCATACGTAAATTTTTGTTCATGCATGCAAGCATGCATACGTACAACATATATATACATACACATAAACACATATAAGCTATAAGAAGTTACTTAAATATAGAACAATATATATGATGGTTTAGTAAAATATTAACGTATGAAATCCTATATTTTTAGGGTTGTCACATTCTCCCCCCGTAAAAATAATTTCGTCCCGAAATTTATTTGGAGAGTAATACCTAAGTTTGAGAGGAACTTATCTGATTACTGACTTAAAATAGATAGGGATACTTTCTTCTGATTTCATCTTCTTGTTCCCACATATATTCTGGTCCTCTTCTAGCTTTCCACTTAACTTTCACTATGGGAATTTTACTCTTTCTTAGCCTTTTCACCTCTTTGTCTAATACGGCTATTGGTTCTTCCATAAAATGAAGCTTCTTATCTATTCTTATTTCTTGAACTGGAATTTTTAATGCCTCATCTGTTAGACATTTCTTTAGATTGGACACATGAAACGTGTTGTGTACTTCCCTTAATTCTTGGGGTAAATCTAACCTATATGCAACTGGCCAACTTTGTCAGTGACTTCAAATAATTAAACATACCTAGGTTTTAATTTATTTCTCTTTCCAAATCGAAAGATTCCTTTTGTGGGTGATATTTTCAGATAGACCTTATCTCCAACTTGGAATTCTAGTGGTTTTCTTCTTTTATCAGCATAACTTTTCTGTCGATCACGTGCTGCCTTTAATTTATTTTTGATTTCCTTGATCTTGTCAGATGTTTCTTGAATTAGGTCAGGGCCTATAAGTTGCCTATCTCCTATTTCATTCCAACATAGTGGTGATCTACATTTTCTTCCATACAAGGCTTCAAATGGGGCGGTTCCAATACTGGAATGATAGCTATTATTATAGGAGAACTCTATCAAAGGTAGATGTATATCCCAATTGCCACCAAAATCCAATGCACAAGCACGTAACATATCTTCTAATGTTTGAATTGTCTTTTCACTTTGTCCATCTGTTTGCGGATGGAATGCTGTACTAAGGTTTATTTGGGTTCCTAAAGCTTTTTGTAGGGTTTGCCAGAACCTAGATATGAATCTACTGTCTCTATCGGATATAATTGAGATGGGTATTCCATGTCTGGACACAATTTCCCGCATGTAAATTCTTGCTAATTTCTCCATTTTATAATCCTCTCTAATTGGCAAGAAGTGTGCTGATTTGGTCAATCTATCTACTATAACCAAAATTGTGTCATACCCACTTGAGGTTCTTGGTAGTTTGGTTACAAAATCCATGATGATCTGGACCCATTTCCATTCTGGAATCTCAGGTTGTTGCAGATATCCTGAAGGTTTTTGGTGTTCAGCTTTAACTCTTGAACATGTATTGCATCTTTCTATAAATTCTCCGACTGATCTCTTCATGCCAGACCTCCAGTAATGGCTTTTCAAATCTTTATACATTTTGTTATTTCCCGGATGCACAGAATATTTCGACTTATGTGCCTCTTGTAGTATGATTCTTCTAAGCATATCATTATCGGGTATCCATGTTCTTCCCTTGAACTTTAAAATTCCATTTGCACCTTCTTCCAAATCTTTTATTTGTCCTTTTACCTCCAATTTACCTTTTCGTTGGGCCTCTCGTATTTGATTTAATAGGTCTGATTGTAGTTCCATTCTCATAGCACGTACCCGTAATGGTTTAACTCTATCCTTTCTACTTAAAGCATCCGCTACTACATTTGCTTTACCCGGATGGTATTTGATTTCACCGTCATAATCACTTAATAGTTCTATCCATCTCCTTTGTCTCATATTCAACATTTTTTGGTCAAATATGTGCTGTAAACTCTTATGATCTGTATATATTGTACATTTTGTTCCATACAGATAATGTCTCCAGATCTTGAGTGCAAATACTACTGCTCCTAATTCCAAATCATGAGTAGTGTAATTCTTTTCACTTCCCCTAATGTTGTCTGGAGGCATAGGCAATGACTCTACTCCGTTGCATTAACGCACATCCAAATCCTTGACGAGACGCGTCACAATATACTATAAAATCATCAGTCCCTTCTGGTAATGACAAGATAGGTGCATACATAATTTACTTTTTAAGAGTTCGAATGCAGTCTTTTGTTTTTCTCCCCAAATGTATGGCTTATCCTTTTGAGTTAATTCAGTCAGGGGTTGAGCTATTCTTGAAAAATTTTCTATGAATCTCCTATAATATCCGGCCAGTCCTAAGAATTGGCATACTTCTGTTGGTGTTTTGGGGTCCTCCCATTTCTTAACAGCCTCTATATTTGCTGGATCTACCTGTATACCTTCTTGGTTAACTATGTGTCCAAGAAATTGCACTTCCCTTTTCCAGAATTCACATTTTGAGAATTTTGCATATAATTTTTCTTTTCTTAACAATTCCAATGTCAACCTTAAGTGTTGTTCATGATCCTCCTTATTCTTGGAATAGATTAAAATGTCATCTATAAAAACTATGACAAACTTATCTAAATAGGGCTTACATACCCTATTCATCAAATCCATAAATATGGCTGGAGCATTGGTTAATCCGAATGACATTACAAGAAATTCATAATGTTCGTACCTAGTTCTGAATGCTGTTTTTGGTATGTCCTCATCCTGCACTCTTAACTGATAATATCCTGATCTTAAATCTATCTTTGAAAAGTAACTAGATCCTTGTAATTGGTCAAATAGGTCGTCTATTCTAGGTAGGGGATACCTATTTTTCACAGTTACCTTATTAAGTTCCCTATAGTCTATACACATTCTAAACGTTCCATCTTTCTTTTTAACAAATAAAACGGGTGCTCCCCAGGGTGATACACTAGGACGTATAAATTCCTTATCCAGTAGTTCTTGAAGTTGGCTCATTAATTCCTTCATTTCTGTGGGTGCTAAACGGTAGGATGCCTTAGTAATAAGGGTTGTTTCTGGTATTAACTCAATTTTGAACTCTACTTGACGAGGGGGTGGTAAACCAGGTAATTCATCAGGAAATACATCAGAATATTCATTGACGATAGGAACATTTTCTAGGTTTACTTTGTCTATCTTGGTGTCAACCATATGGGCTAGGAAAGCTAAGCATTTCTTCCTTAAACATTTTTGTGCGTTCTTACAGGAAATTATCTTCATGACACCTCTAGGTTTTTCACCATATATACAAAGTGTTCTATTTTCATTAATCAGAGGAATTCTTATCATTTTCTTGCCACATACTATTTCAGCCTGATTTTTACTTAACCAATCCATTCCTACAACAATATCAAATCCTCCTAAATTAATAGGAATCAAATCTATATTAAAATAATTTTCATCTAGATTTATAGTACAATTAGGAATGATTTCATAAGCTTCAATTATCTTACCATCAGCTAGTTCTATCATATATTTTTGATTTAACTTTTCTGAGGTTAGGCCAAACAGTGGTCTAAACGTATTCGAAATAAAACTACGGGTTGCTCCAGTATCAAATAGTACAGTAGCGTACTGATTGTTTATAGGAAACGTACCCGTTACAACCTCCGGTTCGTGTCGAGCTTCTTCAGCTTGCATCACGAATGCTCTTCCTCGAGGGTTGTTTTGGTTGACCGAAGCCTTACCCTTTAGTTGTGGACATTCGTTTCGAAGGTGGTTTTCATTTCCACATTGATAACAGACTGGTTTTGGGTTAGTGGGGCTTTTACAGTCTCGGGATATATGTCCCTTTTTCTTGCAGTTATAACAGATTACCATTGCGCAATTGCCCTGATGATATCTTTGACAAGTACTGCACCATGACTGGCTTTCAGCTTGTGGTTTCTTTTCCCGTGTCATTCCTAAGAAGTTTCGGGTGGGCTGTCGGGCTATCCTTTTCTGAGGATTTCCTCTAAACTTTCCTCCTGAATTATCATCACTCCATTTTCTCTTTTCTCCTGATCTAGGGTTACTTAATGATCCATTTCTTATCATTTCGTCAGTTAAGCTCCCTGATAGGCTTACGACATCTTGAAAAGTTTTAGGCATAGCAGATTTTACTAGTCCTCTTATTTGTGGTACTAATCCCCAAATATATCTTCCTATCCTTTTTGCTTCTGGGGTCACTAGATGTGGTACTAGCCTTGAGAGTTCATTATATCTGTCAGTGTACTCTCGATGTGCTGCCCCTTTCATTTCTAATGCTAAGAATTCAGTCTCTAATTTTTCTATTTCATTGTAGGGACAATATTTTTCTATTACTAAACCCCTGAATTCCCCCAACTTAATTCATTCATAACATGCCTACCTTTAGTGTGCATTTCCATTTTCCACCAGGATTGTGCCTCCCCTTTAGTGAATGCGAAGCAAACAAGGTTTTGTTGTTGTTGGCACATTTACTGATTTCTAGGGTTGATTCCATCTCATCCAACCAGCGTAGGGCTTGTACAGCTCCGTCTCTACCATCAAATTCCCGGGGCCTACATGACATAAAAGTCTTATAAGAACATCCTTTTTCAGTTATAGCTTCCTCTTCCAGTTGTCCTCTCATGGTATCGTCTATGGGTATTTCGTTACCTGGTGTCGCTGTTCCAAGGTTTAGGTTTTGTTGAAGCTGGGTTACTAGTATGGGTATAGCAGCCTCTATTTGCTGTGATACTAATCGTGAGATTCTTTCATCCTCATTGGTGGTTGTGTTTACAGGAGTTTCTTCCCCGAGTCTGGTTCTAGGTCGTCCCACTCGCGCCGTTCTTCTTACGGGCTGTGTGTTCCTTCTTGGCGGCATGATTTTCTATAGTTAATTGTAGTCAATAATAAAAGAATTTTAATATTTTAGCTAACACATAACAAATAATAATTCTAAACACAAAAGATATATTTCATTTAAGTTCTTATTAAGGATTTTTATATGTTAGAGTTAAAAGATAATTTCTAATTTCCATGAACCCATTTCCATATCCTTGAAAAGATGTTCTTCTTGGGTGCCTTCAGTTCATTAACATCCTTCTGAATACTCTTGATTCCTTGTTGAATTTTCTTAAGCTGTTTAAGAGTCTGTTGAGCTGTTGTGATTTGGTCTTCATCCACCTTTTGTCTTTTAGTTTCTCTTTCCTCGTTCTTGGGAGAGTCAACATTTTGTATTTCTGTATCCTCATCTTGCTTAGCTTTGAACTTGTTTCCGGGTCGTACCTTTTTCCTGGGAGTTTTTATGGTATATCCTCCTACTGTTACTGGTGCACGTCGGACATAAAATTTGGGCTTATGGTTATTTTCAATTTCAGTTTGAGGAGTTTCCAGGACTTGCTGAGGTTCAGATTCAGATGTGATTTCTTTATAATTGCTATGGTCCGAATATTCAGACGGGTCAGTCTCATTGAGATAATTATCAGTACTCATAGCTGCAAAAATCTTTTCATAATCTTAGGCAAAATAGTTAGTCACTTATTTCCACATATTATAAATAAATCTTTTATTAAGAGGAAATGTTAGAATATTCATGAAATCACAAAAAAATTCATGTATACACATAATCATACAGATATGAGCTTATGGTTATAGTCTAGGTATTTTATGATACCTAATTCTCTATAACCAATGGCTCTGATACCAACCTGTCACATCCCGGCGGAAGCGTGAAATGCTTTAGGGTGTGACTTGTTTGTTCAGAACTCATTGATCCACAAATTTTAAACAGATAGCACATAAACATAACATGATTCATAGCATAATATTAAAGTTAGGATTACATTAAATCATAATAGTCAAAATTTGAAATAACATAATCCTATTACATCATAAAGATCTAATAGCTACATCTTCAGAGACGATGGAAATGAGCATCCATCGATACACTGAGGTCATAGAGGTTAACTGTCAGATTCACACAAACTTTCCCCATTATCTCTCCCCAGCCATTATACACATCAAAAGAGAACATTAAGCTGTTAGTCATGATGAACTCCTGAAAAAGCATACTCAAAATAGTCAACACAAAGTTGGTGAGTTCACAGGTTTATCTTAAACAAAATATTATTGATGCATCAGATACAACCAAACCTTACTTAATAATCAGATTGTTCATAACTGTCATAACATAATTCATAAATCAGATAATATAGCATCACAACACTCATCCTGTTGGTGCAGGAAATATTTTCCTAAGTAGCGCTACCAATATTATCTAACGGTTCCACATCCGAATTAATGGTTGTAACATAAATGACAGTGTATCTCAAAAATATTGCATCAATCATAAAAATCAATAGTATGTTTTTTCCCCCAAAAATTTATAAAAATCAAAATGGGATATGAATCTCACCTCTTACTCCCAATGATAACCTATAAACAAAAATATTTATAGTTTTGAAAAAAAATGTATTTTCTTTAACATTTTTAGTACCTCAAACTATAAAATTTATTTCAGAAATTATACTAATGCATACACCACGAAATGTTTACAGTAGGTGGGTTCTAAAATTAGGCATAATATAGTAAAATTTCATTTTCTCATTATTGATAGTTTATTTTCTATAATTCTTACATTATTCGGATAATTTATCAGAAATACCTTCGAGCCTCTAAAAATATTCAAACTTGGTCAAAATACTTGTCATAATTTTTACAGTTTTCTAAAATTTTCTTATATCCCAAATCATAGCAGAGTCAATTTTCATGATTTTTCTCATTTTACTAATATTTAGTAAAAATATCAGAATATGTCCAAAAATTCTTATTTTTACACAGACTGTTCTATTTTAATTTTCATATTTTCTGTAAATTTCTCATAATTTATTTCATAGCTTAAGTATTTTTCCTGATTTTTAGTTAGCAGAACATTTAAAAATTCATAACTTAAACATATCTTTGAGTTAGGTCACGAAACTTTTTCAGTAAGTCCTATAGATTGTCATAATCAATATATAATTTTTCCACACATTTGTCAGGGTCGGTTCTTCCAGCATGATTTTTCCTTTTAAATACTTAGATAATTTATATAAATTATTTTACTTTTAGAAATGGCATCAAAATTTACAGAACTATATTTCTTAATATTCTAAACATATTTTCAATATTTGTTCCCACAATCATAGTCATTAACATAATAATCTGAATTTAACAAGTTACACCTAGGTTTTTAACCCTTTTGTTGATAATTTCCTCTTATAAATTTGATTATCAAGATTTACTTTATTTATTTCAGATTCTTAAAGCTTCCTTATTGTCTTAAAATAAGTTTGATATGTTTTTAAGATTTATGAAAATCTTGAATGTTAAATCAAAAGGGTTAGTCACATGTGTTTATTTAAACACATGTATAACTTTTGTAATCTTAACTAATTATGGTTTAGAGATTAGAACCTTGATTTTGACAGAGGGAGAGGATGATAAGATGGTGAAGATGGCCTCTAAGTCTTGGTGGATCCGTTTGTTAAGCTTGGTTTTGATGTTCTTGATAACCTTCGGGAGATGGTGGTTACACAAGGCTTGGATGTTGTTGGTTGCTATGAAAACCGAGAGGGTGGTTAAAGATGATGGTAGTACCCGAGGGTGAGGTTGGTGGTTGTTATGAGGTGGTCGAGAGGGTTGTGATGAGGGTGAAAATGATGATGGTAACCGATTGAAAGGAGTGACCGAGAGTGTTGAGATGGTGGTGTGTGTGCGGTTTGTGTAGTGACCGAATAGGAGTTTATATGGATCTTCGGTCGGTGGCCATCAATGATGGTAATCATGAGCCTACTACTAGGTTTGATGAGTAGGCTACTCCTAGGGTTACTAAGTGTCAAACAAAGGAAGTGGCTTAGTGTTTTATGGCAAGGTGGCGGTGATGAGGTGTCTTGAGTCGGTTATGTTAATCACCGAGCTTAGGATGATACTCGGGTTGTTTAATTGCCTAATGAACCGAGACTTGAACCTTAATGGTGTTTAGGTTGAGGTTTGAGTGTAGGAGATTTGTTTAGTTTTGTTTTGATGTTTAGTTTCTTTGATGTTAACTTTGTATTGGGGTGTTTGGTTGGGTTGTATTTGGTTTATTTGGTGTTTGTTTGATGTTGTATAGTTGATGTATTTTGATCACATATGGTTCAATATCAAAGGATTATGTATTCGAGTACATGCATACGTAAATTTTTGTTCATGCATGCAAGCATGCATACGTACAACATATATATACATACACATAAACACATATAAGCTATAAGAAGTTACTTAAATATAGAACAATATATATGATGGTTTAGTAAAATATTAACGTATGAAATCCTATATTTTTAGGGTTGTCACAACTAAAACGTGTACTTAACAAATAATACATATACGAGAGCTATACATTTGAATATGAGAGGCAAAAAGCTACTTATAAACATTGTTTCGGATGGGTATTCAGTCAAAAGACATTTCGGAGAAATAACCAAGAATCTTTTCTAAAAAGTATCATTATGGAGCTATAAACCTTCTTAAACACCGATAGATAATCACCAACAAAAAGGCCATTGTATCAGTTTTTATGTAATTTAGTGGAACCTTTTTTGAAAAGTCTATACATGGGCATAAAATAACATAAAAGTTATCAAAAGCTTTTCATTCCGTTGTAGATAGACCAACGAATCACTGATGAAAACCACCCTACTAAAAACTGGATTATGGTGGATTCCTTCGATGACCCATCTATACAACTCCAATGGACATATCTGATGCTATATATATCCGTCGCTAATACTCATTTGTTTAGTAGTGATGGAGTAAACATACAACTCTTCAAGAATCGATTTTTTTATAAAACGTGAAAATAATAGAAGAATTTTAAGAAAGAGTTAAATAACAAATATAACAAGAAATAAGGTTAGTGAGTACGTAGTAAGGAGGGTGGACGACTATTGTTGGAAAATGATTGTTTTTTAATAAGTAGAAAATATGAATTTCACTAACTATGGACATGTATAATGTAACACCCGGAAATTTATTATTTTGAAGCCGGCGAAGAAAGAAAAGAAATAAAGTCCAAAGTCGAGGGACCAAACTCGCCAACGAAGAAAAGTTGGGTAATGTGGTGATATGTGTAGGGAGAGGGCAGCCCACTCTCCCCACACTTCACATATTTTCAGATTTCAAAGGAAGAGAAGAGAGAAAGAGGAGAAAAGGGAGAAAAGTGGTGTTTCGGGTGATTCGAGTGTCCAAATCCGTCGAGTGGCAAGCCAAATCGAAGCTCTTGTCTTTGTGCTCGATTGTGTGAGTTCTAAGGACCCCACTTTTACTTGTTTTCAACTGATTTTGGGGCTGGAAAATGTTCAAAACCCGTTTTTACAAGTGTGTGTGTTTGACCCATTTGGGTGTGATGTGTATGATGTGTTTAGAGTATGATTTCGGGCTTGTGTGTGCTTGTATGGTGTTATGGTATGCATTCCTAAGGTCCAGGAGGGTTAATTTAGGCTTAGAATGGGTTTGGATGAGCTTGGAGGCCAAAAATGGCAGATTGGGTTCGGGATGAACTCCATTCTGCATCAGCTAGGGCTAGGCGACCGAATGAAGGCCATACGGTCGAATGAGGGCGATTGAAGATCATTCGCATGATTAGGATTCATTCGCACGATTGAGGGTTCAATCGCACGACTAAGGTTTCAGTCGCACGACTGGGAGTCCAGTCGCATGAGGATTGCACGACTGAGGGTTCAGTCGCATAGATGCTTAGTCGCATGAGTCCATTCGCATGAGGTTAGTCGCATAGGTGCCCATTCGCAGTAATCCCATTCGCACAAGGTCCATACGCACGATTGAATGTTCATTCGCATAGATGACCATCCGCATGAGTCCAGTCGCATGGAGGCCATGCGACTGAAGGGTGTCCATACGCCCGAATAGGGCTGTTGCACTCGAAGGAATGTGTAGTTGACTTCTGGCCTTCGGGGAAAGGTGCAGATGTAAGTTTTGACGTAAAGTAACCCGTAAGAACATGTAAGAGGATGGTTATGGCCTTAGAGAGCATGTAGGGCATGATGATGATGATGTTGCATGTTTATGCATATTATGAATGTATGATGTTGCCCTGTATGATGATGATGAATGTGTATGATATGTTCCTTATTATGATGTATGCTTATCTTTCTTGTGGCTTTACATGTCATGCTAATGAATGAATGAATGAATGAAGTATTATGTAATGTAAAGCGAAAGATAATGAAAGAGGAACATGAAGTAAGAATGCATGCATTAATGAACGATGAATGAACGAAAGAAAGGCTTGCAAGCATATATATTGGGGTGAGCGACTTTGTGTTGCAAAAGACTCGGATGAAGTGCAATCATTTAGATTGCCTATGAGGTGAGCAACATTGTCGTTGCAAAAGACTAGAGTAAGGTGCTATCGTGATGTTGCCTTGGGGTGAGCAACCTTGTTGTTGCAAAAGACTCGGATAGCTTGCTATCGTGATGGGCAATTGGGGTGAGCAACCCTAGGGGTGCAAAAGACTCGGATAGCGAGTAATCATTGAGATTGCCATTGAGGTGAGCGACTATGTTGTCGCAAAAGACTCGGAAGACGGAATGAACGAAAAGAATGGAAGATAATGAATGAGATGAAAGATAATAATGACATTATCTATGTATACGTATGTTGAATGATCGCTTGATAAAAGGAATAGTCTTAATGAAAGTAAAGTATGTTTTATTATTAAAACTAGAACTCACTCAGCAACGCTGACTTTTATTACATTTTCCAGTTGGCAGGTAAATGATTGCTGAGGATGACACGGCAAGGCTACACGGCTCTTTTGGGATGGCATCCAATTATATAGCTTTTGTGATGTAATGCAAACATGAATTTTGTAACCGGATAATGATGTATTATTTGGCAAAAGTAATTATAATGAAACGTGATGTCATTTTTGAATGTTTCCGCTGCAATGATTTCTTAATGTAATGTAATTATATGTTTTATGTGCGATGAATGACCAACTGTAAGCGTCCCGGGAACGGGGCCTTACATATAATTAGTTATATGAAATTAAAAATAATATTCACCAGGTTTGCGTTCTACATGGTGAAAGATGCACAAGAAACTTAATTTCGTTCAAAATAGAGTTTAAATGAATGACATATGCTTACTCGAAGTTGAGTGTTTGAAAGTAAATGCTATAAAATTGCTTTGAAACATGCACGAACTTTCCCTCTCTAAGTGATATCCTTAATTCTGGAGCGGAAGCAGTTATGATGATATAATAAAAAAGACTCACTATATTCGACAAAGTCATGAAACTAAACATGTCACTAGCGAATATTGACATATTGCCTCTAAACACAAAGAACCAAAGATCACAAATTAATAAGTGTGAAGATTGTTAGGTAGAGGAAATCCTAACCTAATGTTTACCCATTACGTCAAGTTTTAATTTTTACGTTAAAGTTAGGAAAGAGCCTAACTTAAATGCAAAACAAGCAAAGAAGCCACAGTTAGGAACGTTTTATGACACGAACAATATCTTTGAGAAAAAGTAATCTATTAGATATTCTTCGTGAAAAGTTGACAAAAGTCACTTACCACAATTTTCACTTGCGACATCTAAAAAAAACCGGCAACCATAGTTAGTACATGCATCATCTACAACAAAACAACAATATGGCACTAAGATTTCACATGCTACACTTTTAAAGATGGAGACACCGAGTCTAGTAGTCACTTCAAACATATTTATCAAAACTTCTCAAAAACACCCCCTTCTCATCAACATTTGCTTTCTAAAATATGCATATGTTAAAGAATTCTTCATATTCCATAATTGGATAGGTTTAAAGTTAAAAGACCAAATAGTTCAATTTTGGCTCTGGTTTAATCTTGTTTTGGACCAACCATAGCAACAACCAAAAAAATATATATATAATTCTGTACCGAAGATTGATATTACTAATTTTTGGTTTAGGGCAAAACTCGGTCACGTTATTAGTTTTGCGTGTTTGAGTTTTTCTCAACCCAAGATTGAAGAATAAATAATATAAAGAATAGAGAATCCAAAATGTAAAGATGAAAAAAGAAGCCTTAATCTGACAATTCCACTATTTTTCATAAAGTTGAAAATTTTAAGGACAAGTTATGTTAACATGAGGAGATCAACACTTCTATCTAAAAATAAACTTGTGCAGAATGTCCTAGGATATTAAGGACAAGTTACTTATTTGAGTTAAAACTAAAAAAAACACTCCAAAGAGACTGCATTTGGATCAAGTAGATTAAAGATATGAAGACAGTAATAAAATACTACTTACAATTTCGATAGATAAATGCAAATTTAACATTGAAAGCCAAAAGGGCAATAATGCTACGAATATATAATTATAGGTACCACCCACCTGATCAATGAGCTAAAACCTACCAAATCAAAATGTACGGTGAAATAATATTATTTAAGTAAGTACATTGACATGTAGAGCTGAATTGCAGGGCAAATCTCCTTTGGCAGTTTGATGTAGTATGATACAAACTAACTGCCTAAAGAGTAATGCCCAGTAATTCATCCATACACTTAAAAATGCACAAGATGATTAAACATGTTATACCTTTAAAACCCTTATATAGGAAACCAAGAAATATCATGTTTCATTAAGCATATAGCATATCCTAAGCACATCCTGTGTCTTGAACTGCTTGTGTAGATTCTCATGGTATCATATCGACATAGTATGTCCATTATAGGATTCATTTTGTCTCTTGAAAATCAAGCATTTGTGCTGGTTGTTTTGAGTGGCCCTTTGAGGTTCAAAGAGACGTGAACGGAAGATAAGAAATACCTTGACCATAAAATATACAATGTTAGGCAATGAGAATAGTTATTTATTTATAATTGGCTTGATATTTATTTTTATTTACTAGCTTTAAATGAGAGAAGATCTTAATATATTGTGCTGATTTTAGAGAGTAGAGAGTTTGAGAGAAGAGAGGTCTCTTCTTTAACTTACATTTTCTAATTAGAGTTAATTATACGATTGGTCCCTATGATTTGCCCATATTATAATATTGGTCCCAACTTTTGAGAAATTATAGGTTTAGTCCCAACTGTTTATCAACTCGTAACACGATTGATTTCTGCCACTAACTTCTGTTAGCTTTTCAGTTAAGTGATTGTAAAAATACTATATTACCCCTGAACTCAATGACAAAATTAATTAATATGGGATCTTTTTTCTTTAATATTGTGTATATATATATATATATATATATATATATATATATATATGTATATATATTATCACCCTCATCGAATTTCCACATCCACCGGCCACTAAATCTCTCCTCCACCGCCCCTCCACCGTGACAACCCAACCCACCCCCTCTCCGTCATCGTCTTCGCTTGGTGATGTCTGGCGACACCACCACCGGCCAAAGCCAACCCCTCCCCCCCTTTTCATTCCCAAACCCCAACCCCTGCAAATTCACGGATCCACCACCCCCTCCCACGTTGGCGATCGACACCGGCCACCTACAATCGGCGGCAAAATCAGATCCAATCATCGGCGGTGGTGGTTAAGGATGGTGACGGTGGAGGTAGAATGGTGGCAGGGAGCTGGTGGTGGGTAGACGCTGGTGGTGCCGATGTGAGGATGATGATGATGATGTATGTATGTACATATAAATTTTTAATATTATAATAATAATAATAATAATAATAATAATAATAATAATAATAATAATAATAATAATAATAATAATAATATTATTATTATTATTATTATTATTATTATTATTATTATTATATAATAATAATAATAATAATAATAACAATAATAATAATAATAATAATAATAATAATAATAATAATAATAATAATAATTCATAGCAGGGTAAAATGGTCATTTTGATAACTCTAACAACAAAAACTAATGTCTATCCACTCCAGGGACTAATCGTGTTACAATTAAATAAACAATTGTAACCAATCTTACAATATACACAGGGACCAATCGTGTAATTAACTCATCTAATTATTTTAAAATGAGAGAAGATTCTAATCTCTCATATCTTAATCTTTCGTTCTTATTTTAGAGAGTATAGAATTCGAAAGAAGCATGCATTTGGAATTCTCTATTTTCTCCTTGTCATTTTCAACACGCCCAATCAAAATTTTTAAACTAAAAGTTATAAAACATAGGGAATATATTCATGATTAATTTTCCAGCAAAAGTTGGGTGGTCCTTGGTCAAGAGTATGCTTTTTCTTTATTTTTCCAAGGGATATCCAACGTCAAAATAATATATCCAAGTTCAAGGTCGGAGATGTTGTTTAAAAGATTAATATAAACTTCTATTAAAAAATAAACACACACACTACAAGAAACACGGGGTAATCAGATAGTTACCAAATGATATAATCAAAAGACATTTTAATAAACTCTTTTTAAAACTTTTTTAAGGGTCCCTCAGAAATTGAACTTTTAGACCGTATAGCACATGATCACCCATTCGAAATATTGTGCTTTCCAAAAGAATACGCTTTCTCACAATTCACAAATCAAATTTTCAAAATGATTTCAAATTTGTCTTTTAAGAATTTATGACAGATTTTTGATAGAGAATCCATCGGTAAGCCCATGGTAATACTCCCTAAATACCGGTCATGGTTTATTTCTACAAATAACAAACAAAAATAACTAATAATTATCTAAAGTCAGTGTTGTGAAATTGTATGCGTTTTGGTGATTTTATCATGTTTTCTTTTAATCTAAGTAACATAGTTGTAGTTTTTTAAAATATATAAGTGTGGGTAATTTTATGGTGTTTTGGTTACCTATAAGTAATATAGTTGTGGATTTTATAAAATTGTATTATATCGGTGACTTGGATTTGGCATATTATTCATGATATGTTGGTAGGGCTGTTCACGAACCGAACCGAACCGAACGCAGCTCCGCTCGAACTCGGTTCGGTTTAAAACCGAGCGGCTCGGTTCGGTTCGAATTTACAAATTCGAGCACAAACTTCATGCTCGAACTCGGTTCGGTTTTAAACCGAGCGCTCGGTTTCGCTCGGTTTTGCTCGGTTTTGTTTGGTTTCGTGTTATAATTTAAAGCAAAACTAATAATTCATTCAAAAGTTTCAACATTCAAGTTCTAACCGTAGTGTCTTCACCAATGCTTGTGCAAATGTTCTTTATGAACCAAATTATAAAAAAACCTAACCTCAAGATATCACAATTAGGAACAACCGAACAATATCAGGCTTCGAACAAGGTCGGACTCAGACTTTGGAGGCTGATTGTCGAAGGCGGGATGCACGATTAGACTATTGCAGATCGGATTGCCGAAGGTCGGGGTCGCATGTCAGAGTGTTGGAGGTCGGGGGTTACATGTCCGAGTGCCGGAGATCAGCATCTCGGTAGTCGGTAGGGAGGTGGGGGATACGGGGGATGGCTGGAAAGTGATGATGGGTGGAATAATGAAAGGATTTTTGAATGTGAAGTGATGATTTGATTAGATAATTAAAGTTTTACATTTAGAATTGTTGATATTTTGACTAATTAATTAAAATAGTGGTAGGCGGTAAATAACTAAATAGATTAACAAATATATAAAATATAAAAACTAAATTAAAAAAATAATTCGAGCGAAACCGAGCGAGCGACGAGCGAGCGTACCTTTGCTCGTGCTCGGTTCGTTTTCAAACCGAACCGAGCCGCTCGGTTCGTTTACAACCGAGCCAAAATTCGAACGAGCAAAAATCCGAACTTTTTTCGAACGAGTTCGAGCGAGTTTCGAGCGCCGAGCTATTTGAACAGCCCTATATGTTGGTATTGCATTGGTGAAACATATATTATTGCATTTTGTTCAAATGGCACACACCAGGGGTGGTAGCTCCATCACTAGGAGTGATCATGTAAGGAGAAGCTCCAGCAATAACGACAGTGCCCCTTCTACAACACGTAGAGGGTGTAGAACGTACACCAGCTTGGGGGCGTAGCATCTTAATTGGCTAATAGCATCGAGATCGATGCTGATATTTTCTCTGACCAAGCTTGTTTAATCGTCGATGGTGAAGTTGTTCATTAGGATACAATGATCCATGATCAGTGTGTGGGAATACTGTTTAGTCGTCCCCTCCCGTCAATCCCGCTCACCGTTAGGATATTGCCATAGCCCCGATAACAAGTTCGAAAATTAATAATTGTAAGATATTGCTATGGACTGAGTTCTTGTTATTAGATCGATCTGAAGATCTATCTCCAATCAGGGGTTTTTAGGGTTGTTTTATTAGTAGTGTAATGTTTAACTTTTTTAGAAATCTATATATGCAGTTTTGTTCAATTCTTTTTGTGTACATTACTATTCATATTGTATTGTAAATTTGTAGTCTGATGACAAAGTCAAATTTTTTATAGTATCTTGGTTTGAAGTCAAGTCCTAAAAGAAGTAAAAGAATTTCATGTTAAAAAGATTATTTTAATTACCCGGTACTAAATGCATTTTCTAAGAAATTTATTAACAAAAGTAGTTGGTTGTATATTTGACTTCCATGAGCACATAAGAAGAGAAGTTCTCACGACACAAATCACATTTTAACATATATAATTAACGAGGGTTTCCTATTTTTATGTTCATCTACGTTATGCTAGGTCTAAAACTGATCTACTTTGTAGAGAGACTATTTAGCTTCATATGTAACAGTGTAAATATGATGGTCATTATTGAACAAGGCATATTTTATTGACGTAAGTATAAAGATACTTTTTCATAGCAAGCAAAATGTTTGAAATTTAAGTTATAAAGATTTCCTATGTCGTATGAAAATGACAATAATTATCTTCCAAACTCAACGAGTGACATGATAGTTTGTTGCTTTTAAGCTATCAGGCATGATCATGAAGCAAATGACCCTCATGAAGAAAGTGTAAAGGTCATACCATTACATCGTTGGCTGCATGATTAAATTATAAATCTTCATGCAACAGTACATAATTGTATCTCAAACATGTTTTTCACCACCCGTGAGGGCATCAAAAAGATCATACCATACAAGAGAATAGTTATATATGACACCGTGCCATCCAATACAATCACATTATAGTCAAGAAAAAAAGTATGAATACATCATACACACATACCTTGCATCATTTTCTTTGGGATAAAATGGGATTTAATGTTACACTTACATATATTTGAACTTGAGTACACATAATAAAAACATAGATCATATAAATGCTGACACAATCATTTGGAAAAAAATTAGCTACTAAGTTCATAGAGTTTCGAAGGGATGTAGCCAAAAGAGTTGAAACATCAACCGTTGAAAAATCAAATTTCAAGCCATAGTCGTCTCAGAATAAGAAATTATGTACAGTTGATGAATTGCAGGGCAAATCTCCCTTGGCGGTTAGTGTTAGGAAAAGACTTACTAGCTGCCAGAGGAGTAATTACCCAGTAATACATCCATACACTTAAACAACCTTCAAAAGCATTTGCTTGATAAAATTATAGTAACCTTTCCAAACCATTTATAGACCAAAGTAAAGTATAAGCAAATTCTATCAGAGCATATACTTGGCACATTCCCTCTCTCCCTTACTCCATTTGTTCGACATCATATCAAGAATATTTGCAGATAATACTTTTATGCGATTTTACTTTTACTGACCTTTAATGATTTCAAAAGACTTAAAATAGTGAGGAACATATATTTGCGAGAGAAAAAGGTAGAATATATGTGTCTGTTCCATACGTTGTTAAAAGTTTCGACACTTATTGATTCTCTGCTTAAGAGGCCAGTCTAAAAAGCCATACCAAGGTCCACAACATCAATGCAAAATGTTATCGACCAGTACTAAAAACACATAATTATGTTATTCTTATGTCACAAGCTAACAATTTGTCAGTAGTTACATATCTGTATAAGCATATACAAATCTATGTTTAGTTACATATCAGTATAAGTATATACAAATCAAGATAACATATTTATATTATTTCACCATGGCCCGGGGGTTGAAAGAATCTTGAGCTTGATGTTGGTTTTTTAGAACTAGTAGATGAAAATATATAACAATCATCCATTACATTACCATAACAACCTTCGCTAAAGGCCTTTATAGATAGATTATCTCTAGATGTATAACGAGAAAATGTTGTCGTTAAATATTTTTTGGGACGGAAAAACCTGTTGTTGAATAGCAAAGTATTTTGCTACAAGGGTATTGTTAACACACTAGCAGGTTACCCGCACTTAACGGTCATCGATATTCGAAAGGATTTGTTAGAAATTTAGAATAACATTACTTTATTGTGAACGTTAAAGAACTCGAAAGCTAATTTTAGTTAGCCAAGATTAGGTAAACTAACGTTTTAGGAATTACTATAAATTGATAGTTGTTGGATCAAGAGAGGCTGTTGCAACCAAAACCATATCACTTAGAAGATTTTGTGTACAACATACAAAGGACTTCCGAAGCCAAGTGTGGGACTTCCGAAGGAAGAAGGAGCTCTTCCGAAGTCTAAGTGTAAAATACACTTTCGAAGGAAAACTCCAACTTCCGAAGATAAAGAAGTTACTTCCGAAGAATCAAGAATTGAAGACAAAGTTCTGAAGTCAACTTCCGAAGTATAAAGAAGTCATTAAAGCCTCGGAAGCATAGAAGCATCTTCCGAAGTATAAGTGGCTTCGGAAGAACTTGTTCTTTCGAAGCCAGTTAACCTTCGGAAGACACTTCTATTATCCAGTAGACATAAGTATGGTCTGTCTGACAGTCCGCTGCAAATCTCTGAGATACTGCATGGCGTTTTCTCAAAAGCCATGTAGTTGACCATACTTTAATCTACTGTTTACCTTTTTATGTTAAGTATAGTTGCCATCTTTAGTTGGTGACAAAAGGTAAGTCATGGACATGTCATGACTACCATATCTTAGATAATACTTTATCTAAGATACCTTAACTATAGCATTGTAGTATATGCTTTAGTCGTAGGTTTCCAGCTGGTATCAAGTATAACCGGCTGTAGGATCTAGTATATATAGTTTCTCATTGTAACTCATGTTCTATGCTTGTAAGTGTCTTGTAATCTTGAGTTGAGAAGTAATATATACAAGTACCTTGAAAATACTCCTGCTTGTTGCTTTGATTACTTATTATATTATTATCAACTCTTGTTAAAGGCATTGCTTCATCTTGTTTAAGTAATATTATAAGTGAGTTTGAGAGAAATACAAGTGTTAAGTGACAAAACCCGATCCTGCAATTGGTATCAGAGCTTTTTAGGCTCTTGATTGTGAGATCTTACCATCCTAATCAACCAGTTTTTCACTCCTCCTTATACCTCACTCAAAAATGGCCCTCATCAAATCTGAAGTTGAAATGGGAACGATGACCAAAGCTCCCATCATCGATCCTGAAAACTTCAGGTCTTGGAGCAGAAGAATGGAAGGCTTCATCAGATACCAGGATAGCAAGATGTGGCAGTCCATCGTTAATGGCCCGTACAAGCCAAAAGTTGCTGGTGGAAACGGTGCCATGATCGAGAAGGCTATTGAAGACTACTCCGATGAAGACAGGAAGAAGCTTGACATAGATAGCAATGCTATGACTGTTCTCATGACTGCAATCCCAAACTCCATCATGGTGGGGTTTGAGCATTGTAAGTCAGCCAAAGAACTCTTTGATGCACTTGCTCAAATGTACTCGAGCTCTAATGATTCAAAGAAGGACTCACTAAAGCAGCAGTTTGAGAACTTCACCTATGTTGCTGGAGAAACCTTTAGCCAGCAATATTTCAGGTATATGGATCTTATCTCCTCCCTCCAATCTGTGGGAATCACTCAAGAACTTAGAGACCTTACCAGAAAGTTCATGAGTGCTCTACCCAATGAGTGGACTTTCTACTGTGTCTCCATTAAGAGAACAGAGAATTTAAACACTCTCACCATGACCGAACTTTATGGGATCCTTGATGGATACCGTTTGGAAATGGAAAGCAAAAAGGGTCACCAAGCAAGCAGACCCTTGAGCCTTCCTACTAGCAATGCTTTAATGGTTGCTGAAGGCTCAGGTATCTCCCAGTCTCAGCAGTACCTGTCATACACCCAGCAGCCATCTTGTTCATCTGGGCCTTATATCACATTCCCTGAGACTCCAAGGTCTCATCAAGCTCAGCAAAGCTCCTTTCAGGAGGGTTGTGCGTTTGTCTCAGGGAGTGGACACTCCAATGATCATCAGTTTTGCTTTGATGATCTTGAGTACTTCAGTCCAGATGACATAGAGTATGTGGACATTGTCCAGCAAATGGCTCTCCTTACCTACAGAGCGAAGAAGTTCTTTAAGAGAACTGGAAGGCAATTCCCTCAAAACCCAATCACTAGCAAGTTTGGGTTTGACAAGAGCAAGGCTAAGTGTTACAACTGTAACCAGCTTGGCCATTTTGCAAGGGAATGCAAGGCTCCCAAGTCCAACCCGGGAACCTCACAGGCCTCCACACATCCTTCTACACCAAAGCCCAATGGGAAGTCAACTGAAACTGCAGCTATGGCTCAAGAAGTTGACTGGAGCTTTATGGTCCAAGATGTGACTCCCGCTCAAGCACTCATGACAGGAACAGATGAAAATAAGGTATATGAACATCTCTGTACCCCTGCTTGTATTGCTAAGGTTAAGTTGTACCAGGACTACAATATGGAAATTAAATCCGATATTGAGTCTTTAAATGTGCTAAAATCTGACTTTAAAAGAGCTGAATCTGACTACCAAAAGAAAATTGAGGAGTTAGAGAAAACTGTATCTCTTTTAAAACATGAACATACCAACTACAAGACTCAAATCAAGGATTTAATATCCAAATTGACTGAGGCTCAAGCCCAGCTTGTCACAGCTGAGGCTCAAGCCAGGAAGTATGCTATTGCTGAGCAAAACTTTCAAGCCATACTTGCATCATCCTCTCACTCCAAACTTTGCTATCAAAACAAAAGTGGGTTGGGAACCAATGAAATTGCTCCACCACACTCTTATGAGTCTGTAAGACAACCAAGATGTGGTACTGAAGAGCAAGAGGTTCCATCTGTTGACCCACCTTGTAAAGAGTCAAAGAGTGATGCAACTGTGGAACCATGACCATCACAGGGAAGGAACAGGTAATTGAGCCCTCCCAGACCAATGATGATCAAACCCTGACCACCAAAGCCAGAAGAAGCAGGGCTAAAGCAGCCAGAAAAACTGCCAAGAAGGTGGCTGAATCCAAGCTGAAGATAGACCCAAAGCAAAAGGGTGTATTCATATCAGCAGGATTCCAGGTGGTTGGACCTTCTGATTCAGGAAAGGAGTATAGTACCAGTACTTCTATCCTACCAAAGGATCAGAAGTTAAAGGGAAAGGTTGCTGATGAGGAGAAAAAGAACAAGAAACAGCAACCCTCCAATTCCCAGAAAATTAACATTGTATGCATAATGTGTGGTCTGCAAAACCACATGGCTAAAGATTGTTACTACAATCCTGCTAGCACACATTATGCAAATAATGTTAAAAGAGAAGGAGTCAGGGAAGGTTTCACATTTGGACCATATCAAATGGTTCAAGTGATGAAAAAGGGAAAGCTTGTTTCCGAAGCAAGGCTTGTCTCGGAAGAAAACTCTTCTTCCGAGAGGAAAAAGGCTTCGGAAGTGAAAGCTGCAAAGACTCACAAAAGAGTCCCCTTGAAACCATCCCAGAAGAAGACTGCTTCGGAAGAAAAGGTGGTGAAGGTCTCTTCCGAAAAGAAAGAAGCTTCGGAAGAATGCCAAGCTACAAAAGCTTCATCAAGCTCATCTTCTATGATAACCAAGGGATGGAATGGAAGATCAAGGAAGATGCTGTAGCCCAAACCTCTTCTTCAAAGACATCCATTGAACCCCCATGCATAAATTTTGGTTCAATCATGTCACTCTCATTGGAAGAACCCAAGACCAATAAGGCTTGGGTTTCCAATCAAAACTAATTATCTCACCTTATGTGCAGGGACATCCATATGACAAGAATAACAACATTTGGATTGTAGATAGTGGATGCTCCAGGCACATGACAGGGAACAGATCTCTCCTTCAACAATTTCAACATTATGATGGAGGTCCTGTCCAGTTTGGAGGTGAGGCCGGAGGATATATTTCTGGCAGAGGAAGTATATCCAACGGAAAGTTAAAAGTTGACAAAGTTAATTTTGTCAAACAGCTTGAACACAACCTGTTAAGTGTTTCTCAGTTTTGTGATCAAAAGCATCAAATGCTTTTCACAGAACATGAGTGCATCATCCTCAAACCTGGGATGACAATTCCTCAGGAATTGGTGCTTCTTAGATCTCCCAGGAGAGGGGATATGTACAAGCTTGATATGAACAATGCTTCCCCAATGGGAGAAGTATCATGCTTTCTTTCCAAAGCTGATAGTGATGAGTCAACACTATGGCATAAACAAATGTGTCATGTCAATTTTAAGACAATGAATAAATTGGCTAAAAATAACTTGGTACATGGTTTGCCTAAAAAGGAATTTTTCTGCAAAGATAACTGTGTTGCTTGCCTGAAAGGGAAACAACACAGGTCTTCTCATAAATCCAAAGTTGTTAACTCTATCACTACTCCATTACACTTATTGCACATGGATCTATTTGGTCCCACAAGTATAATGAGCATTGGAAGAAAATCATATTGCCTTGTGGTAGTTGATGATTTTACTAGATTTACATGGGTATTCTTTTTAAGAACTAAAGATGAAACTGCTGAAACTTTGAAATCTTTTATTCTTAAAATAGAAAATCAAGTTGATCACAAGGTTAAAATAATTAGAAGTGATCAAGGGACTGAGTTTAAGAACTTTGTTCTTGACTCATTCTGTAACTCAAAAGGGATTGCCAGACAATACAGTGCTCCTAGAACTCCTCAACAAAATGGTGTTGCTGAGAGGAGAAATAGGACACTTATTGAGGCTGCTCGGACTATGTTAGCTGATTCAAAGCTGCCTCTAACATTCTGGGCAGAGGCAGTCAGCACTGCATGCTATGTGCAGAACAGAGTTCTTGTAGTAAAGCCACATGGAAAGACCCCTTATGAGTTATGGAACAAGAGGCCACCGTTCATTGGTTTTCTAAGGTCCTTTGGCAGCAGGTGTACCATACTTAACACAAAAGACAATTTGGCAAAATTTGCTGAAAAGTCAGATGATGCTATCTTTGTTGGATATTCCTCCCATTCTAAAGCTTATAGGGTTTATAATATTAAAAACCAACAATTTGAGGAATCCTCCAACATTGTAGTTAATGAGCACACTCCTTGTGTTAGGGGGAATGGCCCTGATCATATTTTTGATTTAGAATTGTTTCCAAACTATTCTAAACCATCTTGTGAGAATGTTTCAGCTGGAACAGGTGCTCAAGGCAATTCTGATGAAGATCAACTGTTTGAGCTTCCCAGACCTGCTCCAAGTTCTCCAAGAGCAACAACAAATCAAGTTCCCACTATTGAAAGATCTGACAAGTATAACCATTTCAAGAAATAGTGGAACTTCAACAAGGGACTCACCTGATGATCTTCAAGTCTCCTCAGGTGATCCTGCACAACACCAAGCTGATGGAAGCAGCATTTTGAAGGAACAGGCAACTGTTAATGATGCTTCACAGCAAAGAAATGATGATGTTTCTCTTTCATTCAATCAGTCCTCATTGAATGAGATTGAAACAACAGCTGGACCAAGTATTCAAGCTCCAGAGCAAAATATGTCCAACTTGGACCTATCTTTGCAACTGGAGGTGATTCCAAGACTTAGAATTCACAATACTCATCCAGCTGAAAACATCATAGGGGAAGTCTCTGAGGGTGTGAGAACAAGGGGACAAACTCACAATGGGAATGTCTGCTTGTACTCATGCTTCTTATCCCAAATGGAACCCAAGAAGGTGGAAGATGCCTTAAAGGATAGTAGCTGGGTTGAATCAATGCAAGAGGAGCTGCTTCAATTCAAAAGACAAAAGGTTTGGAACCTATGTCCGCTACCATCTGGTCAAGTACCTATAGGCACCAAGTGGGTTTTCAGAAACAAAAGAGATGACAGAGGCTTGATTATCAAGAACAAGGCAAGACTGGTGGTTCAAGGATACACTCAAGAGGAAGGAATTGATTATACTGATGTCTTTGCACCTGTTGCAAGACTTGAGGCAGTTAGGATCTTCCTTGCTTATGCTGCATCCAAGAATTTCACTGTCTACCAGCTTGATGTCAAGTGTGCCTTTCTATATGGGGATATAGATAGGGAAGTCTATGTATGCCAGCCTCCAGGATTTGAAGACCCACAGCATCCAAACTATGTGTGCAAGTTGGATAAAGCTCTATATGGGCTGCACCAGGCACCTAGGCTGTGGTATGAGACATTGTCTCAATTTCTTCTGAAGAATGGTTATACTAGAGGAACCATTGACAAGACTCTCTTCATCAGAAAGTCTGGGAAAGACATTTTGCTAGTTCAAGTCTATGTCGATGACATCATATTTGGTTCTTCAAATGACCAAATGTGCAAAGACTTTGAGAGCATTATGAAGAAGAAGTTCGAAATGAGTTCTATGGGAAAAATGGACTTTTTCCTTGGAATTCAGGTAAAGCAACTGAAGGAAGGGTTTTTCATCAATCAATCTAAGTATGTCAATGATATCTTAGAGAGATTTGATATGAAGGATTGTAAAGCAGCAAAGACACCCATACCCAGAAACCATGATTTATGCCCTGATTTTGAGGGGGAGGATACTGATCAACATCAGTATAGAGCAATCATTGGTTCTCTGATGTATCTCACAGCAAGTAGACCTGATATCATGTTTGCAACCTGCATTTGTGCAAGATATCAGGCTGCTCCAAAGGTGTCTCACCTAATTGCTGTCAAGAGAATCCTCAGATACCTCAAAGGAGCACCTAAGTTAGGTCTCTGGTATCCAAGAAATAGTGATTTTAATCTCTATGGTTACTCTGATAGTGATTATGGTGGCTGCAACATCAACAAGAAATCAACATCAGGTGGATGTCAATTTCTTGGTGGAAGGATCATCTCATGGCAATGCAAAAAGCAATCCTGTGTCTCTACATCAACTGCTGAAGCTGAATACATTGCTGCTGCAAGTTGCTGTGCTCAGCTGCTGTGGATTCAAAACCAGATGATTGACTATGGATTCAACTTCATGAGCACTCCTATCCACATTGACAACAACAGTGCTATATCCATCACTGAAAATCCAGTAAAGCACTCAAAGACAAAGCATATTGACATCAGGTATCATTTCATTAGAGATATTCATGAGAAAAATCTTATAAAACTAATCAAAGTTGATTCAAATGAACAATATGCTGATTTGTTCACCAAAGCATTTGATGAACAAAGATTTAAATATCTCATTACAGCTATTGGGATGATAAACATTGACTAGTTAATCTCAATTGAAAACCTTTTCAATATGTAAAGTCTTATGTCAATACAATCTAAGCCTGTTACAAAAGATCTTTTCAAAGATCCTTTCTTATTTAACTAAGTATAAGTTCTTCCGAAGAGAAACTTGCCTTCGGAAGATATCCAGTATAACTTCCGAAGCAAATTTCTCATAGGATAATTTTCTTCTCGGAAGTGTACTAAGTCTCGGAAGAAGCGATTGAGGTTATCTCAGATCTACTTCCGAAGCACTTAATACTTTCCACTTGAAAGCAACATGTATCTTCGGAAGCAATTTATTTACCTTCGGAAGTACATTTGCCTTCGGAAGAACTTTACCTTCGGAAATACCTTATACTCGGAAGAAAGATTTTACTGTGTAATGGAAATCTTTTGGGCCCCACTCTGTAAAAAGTAAAGATTTTGTTAATGATGTCGGATTATTTAAATGGCTTAACCTTACCGCCCCTGTCACATCATCCTCTGAACTCTCACATCATCTTATCCAAACCACCCTTTAACACCGCCATTTCACCCATTTAAATACTTCCGGTTAATCACTTACACTCTTTTTACCAAATTCACTGCCCTAAAAGCTTTCTTCTTCTCCAATTTACCTCTCTCAGAACTTTTCCTCTGCTATCTTTCTTCTTCTCCAATGTCCGAATTTTGGGCAAATGGTCGGATTGAAACCCTAAATGGGGTTCGTGCTATCAGGTCAAGTGTTTGTGGCCAAGAGTTGGTCATTACTGAACAAATCATCAGGGAGCATCTTGAGCTCCATGATGAAGGCGCACCGACAGAATTCCCCAAATCTGAGTTAGATAACTCTTATCTCCAAATGGGATACGGTGGAGATGTAAGCAGGTCTACAGTCTACAAATTCAACTTCTCCTACAAGTGGAAGTTCCTGCTACATGTGGTTCTTCACTGCCTATCTAACAAATCCGGGGGATGGGATCAAATTCCCTATGAACTCGGGTGTCTAGTTCATGGGTTGGTACAAGGCCTGCGCTTCAACTACTCAAGGTTTGTGCTGACTAACCTCATGGAAAATCTGCAAAGGGACACATTCTTTATGTATCCCAGATTTCTACAGCACATAATCAACTGCGAGCTAGATCAGGGTAAGCTTGTCTGTGCAGCTGCTCTGTCTGCTCCCCAAATGAGGCCGACCATCTTCAAAGTTTTGAAGAGAGTGTCTACCAACTACACTGGAAGGGATACCGCACTACTTCCAGGTATGATTGAGCCAACGGCTCCTGGTGACATCCCTGTTAACCCCACAGGTGATGAACCCACACCAGCAACTACCCTCACCATTCCAAATCTACCTTCTCCTCCAATCACTGTCACCTACCAGAGACGTACCAAACGAACCCTTGTTCAATCTACTCTGATTGAACAAGCCCCTCCTCTTCAAACCAAAAAGGCTAGAGTGGAACAAGGGGCTCCCACTCAGCCAGAGGTCCACCAATCCTTCACTATTGACCTCAATATGGGTCTTGAGTCTCCTCAGTCTCAGACCCATGAGCCCATAATTCCAGCTGATAGCCCTCAGGGTGAGTCTCTATACTCCCCTGAGCAGCCACCAAGGGACAGCTCAATGCCTTTTGACATTGATCAAAGTCCTGGGTCCTTAGGTCTTCATTCCTTTTCTTTTACTGACCTATTGACCGGAGCTGGTGAAGAGACTATGTCTCTCAAAGGCGATGAAGTTGATCCACAACAACCCATTAAGGATCAACAGAGCCTAGAGAAACCTCTTGTCTCTAGCCCACACCAGCAAAGCCCTACTGAGGTGAGTCCCACTGATGTGGAGGGGACTCATGTAGATTCAGCTGCCACTACTGAAGGAGCCTCAATGGATCCTCAGGACAGTGGTAACGATAGTCAGACTGAATCTACGGCAACCATGCCCTATGATGCCTCTGAAAGAGACATCATTGTGCAAGGGAAACCAGGGTGCCAAGAAACCACATCTGGTGGTGAGGATGAACATACTAGGTATGTTACCTC
The DNA here is from genome assembly GCA_025215565.1 of Flaveria ramosissima. Lineage (NCBI taxonomy): Eukaryota > Viridiplantae > Streptophyta > Magnoliopsida > Asterales > Asteraceae > Flaveria > Flaveria ramosissima. Next base: position 54,822,903 of record CM046044.1, read on the forward strand.
ATCTCCCCGTGATTCTTCAAAAGAAGATGAGGGAAGAATGCAACTCACAATAAGAGACCTACTTTCTAAAGTCTCCAACCTTGAATCAAAGGTTAAGACTTTAGAGGATAGGTCTGCCACTCAGCAACTTGAGATTGAAAGTCTCAAGGTCAAACTAGCTGAGAAACAGATTGAGAGATCTGTTAGGCATGTACCAGTTCAAGTCTCCTTGACCTCTTCCTCTAGCTCATCTACCTCTCAAGATGATGCTACCAAAAAGGGGGAGAAATGATGTTGAGGAACAAAGCCAAAAACAGGATTCCATCGGTCAAGCTCTTACTTCTTTGAGCTCAAGACAACAAGCTGCCATCTTCCCTGAGCCTCCTCCAGTTGTGTTTCAAGTGGATCAAAGGATGCTTCAGGATCTAAATAGGATCTTCAACAAGTTCCTTTTAGAGTCCCTAATTGATCAACCCAGTCCGGATATGTCTGTGATTTACTTTGGAGCTCAAGAGCTTCAGAGGTTGAATGCACCTCCTACCACTGTTAAGGAAGTTGGTCAACCTAAGGCCCAAGTGGAACCTGAGATTGATTTCGAAGGGGAAACTAGGACTGATGGCCCAACAACTGAAACAGTTGGGACAAAAGGTGTGTTTTCACAGGCTTCCGAAGCACAATTTGAAGCCTCGGAAGAACAAACACAAACTTCCGAAGCTGAAATTGCTGCTGCGGAAGGACTGTTCTCTCTTTCCGATGATCTAATAGTCACAGATGAAATTTTGGAACTTGCATCTGAGGTTAATAGGGAGGACTTTCTCAGCCAACCACTAGCTATTACATCTGCATTGACCTCAGCTCCTACCTCCACCATCCAACCTGAATCTTCTACCCAAGAACCACCAAAGTCTAGCACTTCCGAAGACATTAAAGGCAAAAGGAAAATGACTTCGGAAGAGCTTCAAGAAGAAGAAAGGTTGGAGAAACTTAAAAGGAAAGGAAGACTGCCAACTGGGAAACTGTTAGCTGCAAGTTCAAAAGCAGCTGCAGCCAACCAAGAGGCAATCAACAATAGAAGAAGGGTGGAAGTAATTGATAGACTTGTCAGTCTAGGGGCTGCTTCGGAAGATGTACTCCTGCTACCATTAGAGGAGCTGATAGAGCTTGAAAAGGCAACCTTGCTGCAAATACAGCAAAAAGAAGAAGCTGCAAGGTTGGCCTTGGAAGAAGAAAGGCTGAGAAAAGAAAGAGAAGCTGATCTGCAGCTCAGGAGAGAAAGGATCACTTTCCTACTCTCCAGAGGATTCTCTCAAGAGGAGTTGTCTCCACATAATAGTGACACGATCTTACTGCCGCCAAGAAGATAGGTGAGAAAGCTTGGATGAAGAACTATCTTAAAGCTCATGGCTTCTCTGGCAGGCAAGTGGGTCCAATGTCTGAGAAGACTCTCCAACGACATGTCAGTGACATCAAGGCTGACATTCGTGCAGGGAGAAGAAAGGAGATGTATAGAAGGGGACAGGGGATGACCTTCAAAGCCACCCCTCAGCCCAATATCCAAACCCAACATCAACCTGAACCAATACCCTTTCCCTTCCCAATCAAAACTGAACCTGAACCTTTCACCCCTGAACCTACACCATCACAACTACCAACTCCCTCACCTCAACCACCTAAACTACCCATCATCCAACCTAAAACCTTACCCAGAACCCAAACTTCTAAACCTACCCAACAACCAATCAAACCATCCCCTCAGCCTTCCAAACATCTCTCTATGGAGGAATTCAAGGCGATCAAAACCAAGCTCATCAACTGCACTACTCTGAGCGACATCTCATGTGAGGAGGATACAGTCAACCTGACTTATGTTGATGGATCCTCAAGTTCCCTCACAAGAGATGAGTTTCTTGATCTGCCAAGAGGAACTTTGGACCAAGCCGCAAGACTCCTTGGCCTCAATTCAGATACATTGAATGAGGAAGAAAAGAAGCTGAGGAGAAGGCTGGTGACTCTGCTGGACACAAAGAAAGGAGATAGGGTACCAAGACAATCTCTTGTACCCAGAAAGAAGATAGTTCAGTGGAGGTTCGAAGACTCTTCTCACAACTTTGTTGTTGAGAGAGAGAATGGTGAGATTAACAGGCTGAATGCCTCATCTCTGCTACACTTAAGCAGATTTGATATTGCTGAATTAGCAGAGAAACCATTCTCCAACCCCTCAAACTCCGATGTAGCTGCTCACATCAGAAATCATCTAGGCAGCCTTCACATGGCCGAGCTCACTGCAAGAAGCAAGGTCGAAGAGGAGTCAAAACTGAGAGAGGAGGAGGAAAGGAAAGGATCAGCAACCAAAGGCAAAGCCTTTCTTCAAATGGTTGAAGGTCCTGAACTTGAGTCCATAGTTAGATGGGAGTATGACTACAACTCCCGTCAACTAACTCTCTTCAGGGGGTCACAACAAAGGGTACATGTCATTCAAAGTGATAGACTGGATCTCCTATCCACGAATGACTTGTATAAGCTTCTCAGCACCACTTCCGGGAAGAACAGAGAGACAGACAAATATCTTTTGTCCCTGGTGCTGAAAACTTTGAGAAGTAGAGATAAGTGAAGTTTTGGTAGCATCAGCCTAGGGGGAGTTTGTTGGATCAAGAGAGGCTGTTGCAACCAAAACCATATCACTTAGAAGATTTTGTGTACAACATACAAAAGACTTCCGAAGCCAAGTGTGGGACTTCCGAAGGAAGAAGGAGCTCTTCCGAAGTCTAAGTGTAAAATACACTTCCGAAGGAAAACTCCAACTTCCGAAGATAAAGAAGTTACTTCCGAAGAATCAAGACTTGAAGACAAAGTTCTGAAGTCAACTTCCGAAGTATAAAGAAGTCATTAAAGCCTCGGAAGCATGGAAGCATCTTCCGAAGTATAAGTGGCTTCGGAAGAACTTGTTCTTCCGAAGCCAGTTAACCTTCGGAAGACACTTCTATTATCCAGTAGACATAAGTATGGTCTGTCTGACAGTCCGCTGCAAATCTCTGAGATACTGCATGGCGTTTTCTCAAAAGCCATGTAGTTGACCATACTTTAATCTACTATTTACCTTTTTATGTTAAGTACAGTTGCCATCTTTAGTTGGTGACAAAAGGTAAGTCATGGACATGTCATGACTACCATATCTTAGATAATACTTTATCTAAGATACCTTAACTATAGCATTGTAGTATATGCTTTAGTCGTAGGTTTCCAGCTGGTATCAAGTATAACCGGCTGTAGGATCTAGTATATATAGTTTCTCATTGTATCTCATGTTCTATGCTTGTAAGTGTCTTGTAATCTTGAGTTGAGAAGTAATATATACAAGTACCTTGAAAATACTCCTGCTTGTTGCTTTGATTACTTATTATATTATTATCAACTCTTGTTAAAGGCATTGCTTCATCTTGTTTGAGTAATATTATAAGTGAGTTTGAGAGAAATACAAGTGTTAAGTGACAAAACCCGATCCTGCAATAGTATATACTTATTTATCTTATTAGAGATTGTTAAGATGATTTTATGTGATTAAATTTATATGATTTTTTTGTAACACCCGGCCTCTCACACCAACAATATTGTCCGCTTTGCCCACGAGGAGCTCACGGATTTGCTTTTGGTTGCGCAGGTGAAAACTTCCCAGGGAGGTCACCCATCCCTGGATTGTCCCACCTAAGCACGCTTAACTGTGGAGTTCTCCTCTCATCCACAGCCAATACGCCTAAAACGCGTTGTTGATGTTAGAGGCCACACATTCCTTATGAACCAGGAATCTCTCCTGTCCACGGCCAATGTGGGATATGTGTAGGGTGTCACATTTTTCATGCTTAAATTAACATGCAATGGTGATACGTGAACATGCATGCATGCAAGCATAAATGTTTACGTGTGCATGTATACAACTCTTGTGAACTTTGTGATACTTGAACCATAAGTATGTGAGTTACCAAATCATAGGATTATGTGATTAGTTACCTGAATGATAGATGTTTTTATCTATATGTAATGAATTAAGATTTAAAATTAATCAAACACTACTAAACAAGTTAACATCTAGAAACCTTATATCAAAATCAAAACCAAACTAATCCTAAACATTTAAACACTAACTAAAACACCCACTTAGCACTAGTAATCAGTTCATTAGAAGAGATAACCAACCTAGATTAATAACTAATTATACAACTAACCTTAACTTAATGACTAAGAATGTCATTAGCACCAAAGTTGACACCTAGCAAACCATACACTAATCACTCTATAAGCCATGACTCCTAGCATCTAATGGCCACCTAATGAGTCTAAAACCACCACCTCACCAAGGGTGGTTTGGAGCTAATGATGATCTTCCACTCTCCTTGAACCCTTCGGCCGATGGAACCTCCACAACCACCATTCTCATCAACCGTAAACCACCATAACCGCCACCATCACCTCTCTCGGCTCTCTCCCTTTCTCTCGGTTACCAAATCACACAACCAACATCAACCATCTTTTGCTCTCTTTCGGCTCCAACACCAACCGAGCTCCATCATCAAAGGCACCATATCCTTAACATCAATCTTCTTCAACTAGCTTGTGACCAACCCTCTAAGCTCAAGCACCACCACACCAAATGGGTCATCAAGAATCTAAGCAAGCAACTTCCTAAGTCTTTCTTCTACTCCAAAAAAGGTTTGATTCTCAAAATCTATAACTAACAAGTTTAAAAAGTTGTATATGTGTTTAACCAACAGATGTAATCAACCCTTTAAGCTAAACGATCAAGGTTATTTATAAAACCTCATGAACACTTGATTTTACATTAACATCAGTAAGAAAAGATTTAAAAAATAGAAAAATTGAGAATTTACAAAAACTAAGGATTTAAACAAAAATAAAAGATTTAAAGGGTTAAAACATATGTTATTCATGATAAATTAGAAAAAAATACTTAAATAACTGTTATTGTGAGAATAAAATTTAAAAATTTGTTAGAAAATATTGGAAACAATAATCTGAAAATTATAGGATAATTATATAGGATATATTAATTTATATGAATAATCCAAGGAAATAGAAGAAAATTCCCAAACCGAAGATCTTGACTTAATGAAAATCTGAAAAATTTATATGATGATCATAATATTATATTGGAATTAAAAAATAAGTTTCGTGAAATAATTCACAAGTATGACAAAGTTTTATATTTTAGAATAATTAATGAGAAGAAAATCGAAAGTAATAGAAAAACAGTAGGTAAAATCATTAAAAATTTTCATAAATTATGACATACAGGATGTGACAGTTTTTATAAATTTCAGAATTTTTAGAGATATGTAGCTATCTCTGCCATTTTTTATGAAACTTGTAAAAATTTTAGGAAATTACCTGTAATGAGATGTTGACTGAAATGTTTATGTAATAATTTAGATTTTGGAACATTACTGCTTGTAAAATTTGGTAACTTTTGTCACATCCCGGCGGAAACGTAAAATGCTTGGGTGTGACTCGTTAGCTCAAAACGCATTGATTATCAAGACATTAAATACATAACAATAATTTAAGCATCATTTTCAGTCATATATAATTTATAGGATTACATATTACAAAATTTTAGTCTAACATCTTAGACTTATACATTTGTAATCCTAAACAAAAGTACATCTTCAACACATCATATATCTTCAGCTAGTAGTGATCGTGAACGTCCACGTATAGGCTGAAGTCAAACAAGTCAATAGTCAACCAAACGCATAGCTTTCCTAGGTAGCCATGCTGATCACTATACATGTTGAAGGAATACACAAGATTATAATACATTTTGCTGACCTGAAAAAGTATACTCAAAGCAGTCAACAAACAGTTGGTGAGAACATAGGTTTAATCAATATTAATAATTTTGAATTCATGCAACATAATCAAACTCACTATCAAACCTACATGTCAAGTGATTCATAACTGTCAAATACAAATCACACAATCAAATAATATAACACCGTTGCCTTCATATCAGCATATGCAGGTTGACATTTCCTAAGTAGCGCTACCTATATTATTTGATGGTTCATCATCCAAATTAATGGTTGTGTCAATATGACAGTAACAAATCAAATTCCTCAAAATATGCATCCAATTCAACATAAAATAGTATGTTTTCCCCTCAAAAATTATAAATAAAAAAGAGGCTATGTTACTCGCCTTAATTCTATCCAATAACTCAAAAAATTCCTATAAAATAATTATTTGTTAGAATAAATCTAATTTCTTTAAAATTTTCGGCATTTAAATCACAAAAATTGCCAAAATTCTAATTGGGTAGTTTTTTTATTCAAAAATCACCAAAATTTACCAGCCCAAACATTCTGAAATCTATATTTTCTCATAAAATTTCAGATTAATAACTCATAACAGGCAAATTTCTAGAATTTTCACAAGTTTCATATAAATTGGCAGAAATAGTAAAACATCACTAAAATTCTGAAATTCATACATACTGTTCTATTCCAAATATCAGAATTTATGTACATGTTTCGTAATTTAACTCACTGTCTAGATATTTTTCCTAAATTTCTAATTACAGAATATTCTAAAATATACAACTCAGGCATATATGCGAATTAAATCACAAAATTAATTCTATAATTCCTATAAAATATAAGGGTTATTATATAATTTTTTCCAGATTTTTTTCAGGTTCGGAGCTTCTATATAATAATTTCCTTTCATTTCCTTGAATAAATTATATAAATTAATCTACCCATTATTATTACATCAAAGTTTACAGAATTCTATTTCTAATATTTCTCAATAATTTCCTAATTTTATTCCCACAATCACAATCATTTAGGTATTTAATCTAATTTATTAAGAACATCAAGGTTTTTAGCCTTTTTATTTGTAACTCTTTTGTTTAGACCCTTGTTTATATAGAACTTCTAATTTTTAATTTTGAATCTCTATTTCTTACTGATCATTAAATAAAATCAGGTGTTTGTGAATTCTTATGAACATTCTTGATCATTTAACTTTCAAGCGTTAGTTTGTATATGTTTATTTAAACACATAAACACTCTTGAAGCTTGTTAGTTATAGATTTTAGAAATATAACCTTGTTTGATGAAGAAAACTAAAGGATTTGCTGGGCTAAACTTCTTGATGATCCGGTTGAGATGGTATTCCTTGATGTTTGATCACAAGCTAGTTGAAGTGGAACTAAGATGGTGATGATGATTGTTAAAACCGAAACAAGAATGATGATGATGTTTGGAAGTCCGGAAGTATGAAGGAGTTGGAGTTGGTGACTTGAAAACCTAGAGGGAGAGAGGGTGGGAGCCGAGAGATGGTTGCGGGTGTGGTGGTTTGTGGTGGTTCACGGTTGTGGTCGATTGCGGTTAGTTGTGGTTGTGCTAGTCTCCATCGGCCGAGAGGTTGGGGGTTCATCATCATCATTAGGTCTATACTTAGGTTGATGAGGTGGTGGTTTGTAGGGGTGATTAGTCGGTTCTTAGGTGAAAGGTGGTAAACTTAGGGAGTGCTTGGTAATGGTTGTGCTAGGTGTCAATCAAAGGAGCAAATGACCTACTTAGTCATTAAGCTAAGGTTAGTTACTTAGTTTAGTTGCTAATCGGGTTTACTAGTGTCTTAATGAACTGAGAGTAGGGTTAAGATTGTGTTTGGTGTTTAAGTGATTAAGGTTTGATTAGTTTTAGTTTTGATACAAAGTTTCTTGATGTAATCTTGTTTGGTGATGTTTGATTAAGTTTTTATCTTAATTCATTTCATGTAAATATGAAATATTTATCATCCAAATAACTAATCAATTAATCTTACAATTTGATACCTAGACAGAAAAATGCATTAATCATGAAATTCACGTACAAGAATTACATGCACACGTAAACTTTCATGCATACATGCAAGCATGTTCATGTATCATAAGTGCATGTTCAATTAAGCATTCAAAGATTCGTATAATCAAAGAAAATTACGTTAATCATTCCTACAAGATATAAACATATACTGTACTTATGGAAAATATTAAATTACCTAACCTTGGTTTTAGGGTTGTCACATTCTCTCCCCGTAAAAAGAATTTCGTCCCCAAATTCATTGGTAGGTATTTTCAAAGGTTGTGAAGGGTTTATTCTTGCAATTGTCCTTTTCATTCAGTTTAACCTTAAACAGATGGGGATAGTTTTTCTAAATTTCATCTTCTCTTTACCATGTAAATTCAGGTCCTCTTTTTGAATTCCATTTGACTTTTTACTATTAGGATTCTACTCCTTCTTAAACCTTTTACTTCCCTGTCCATAACTGCCACTAGTTCTTCCATAAAATGAAGTTTCTTATCTATTTTGATTTCTTGTATTGGTACCTTTAATGCTTCATCTATCAGACATTTCTTCAAATTAGATATGTGAAAAGTGTTGTGTATTTTACTTAATTCCTGAGGTAAATCTAACCTATAAGCTACAGGACCAATCCTATCTATTATCTCAAAAGGGCCAATATACCTAGGGTTTAACTTATTTCTTTTCCCGAATCGAAAAATTCCTTTTGAGGGTGATACCTTCAAATATTCTTTATCTCCTACCTGGAATTCTAAAGGCTTCCTTCTTTTATCAGCATAACTTTTTTGCCTATCGCGTGCTGCCTTTAATCTGTTCTTAATTTCAAAAATCTTATAAGTTCTGGACTTGTAAGTTGTCTATCTCCTATTTCATTCTAACACAAAGGTGACCTACACTTCCTTCCGTATAGAGCTTCAAATGGATCTTCTCCAATACTGGCATGATAACTATTGTTATATGAAAACTCTATTAAAGGTAAATGTATATCCCAGTTACCATCAAAATCTAATGCACAGGCTCGCAACATATCTTCCCATGTCTGAATTGTTTTCTCACTTTGTCCATCTGTCTGTGGATGATATGCTTAACTCATGTTTACTTGAGTTCCTAATGCTTTCTGCAAGGTTTGCCAAAATCTTGAAGTAAACCTACTATCTCTGTCAGATATTATTGAAATAGGTATTCCATGTCTGGACATAATTTCTTTCATATAAATTCTTGCTAATTTTTCATCTAATAATCTTCTCTGATTGGCAAGAAATGAGCTGATTTAGTTAATCTGTCGACTATAACCCATATGGTGTCATACCCACTTGAGGTTCTGGGTAACTTAGTTACAAAATCCATAGTAATTTGATCCTACTTTCACTTAGGAATTTCTGGTTGTTGTAAACATCTTGAGGGTTTTTATATTCAGCCTTAACTCTTGAACATATATCACATTTTTCTACAAATTTTGTAACATATTTCTTCATACCTGGCCACCAATATTGGTTTCTTAAATCCATGTACATCTTATTATTTCCTGGATGTATTGAATATCTCGATTTGTGTCTAAGCTTATCACTGTTAGGAATCCAAATTCTTCCTTTAAATTTCAGAATTCCATCGGATGTAACTTCCAGTTGTCCATTCTGCTTCAACACACCTTCTGATTCTTCTGTTTGTTGAGTTTCTCGAATTTGACTTATTAGATCCGAGCGTAATTCCATTCTCAAAGCATGTAACGCCTGAAAATTTGAAACAAGCCAATTAATAATAATGAGCTTAGTTGGGGGTTATTTAATATAAAAAGAGAGAAATGGATTGTGGACATAATTAACCTTACGGGTTATGTGTTAGACGAGTTTAAGGTCCCGTGAACACCCGGTATATAAATACAAATCACCCATATTCTTTCTCATTTGCTACTCAAACAACCAACCTTCTAGAGAGAGTGTAGAGAGAGAAAGTGGAGAAAAGTGAAGATTTGGGGCTTTATGGATCAAAGGATTGAAGATTTGCGTTTTTGGGCATTAAACAACAAGGAAATAGCAAGAATCCAGGTAAGAATCATAATCCAAACGTCCCTTTAATCATACTCGGATTCTAGGGTTTTGGGGTTTTGAAAAGTGGTAAAGAATCAACATAAAAGTCATGTTTTTATGTATGAAATCATGTAAAAAGCTTATATATAAGTTCATGGATGAAAAACTAAGGATTTGGATGTAAAAAGTTGAAGTTTTGGATTAAAATCGGGCTGGATCGTCATTTTTATGCGTCCACAGAAACTGTGAGTTCGTCCAAAGAAACTGTCAGTTCGTCCAGAGAAACTGTCAGTTCTTCCTGCGAAACTGTGGATTCATCCAGCGAAACTATAGTTTCGCAGCCATGCATTCCAACGAAAGTTGGGCGAAAATGACACGCGAAACTAGCAGCGAAACTAGCAGAGAAACTGTGTAGAAAATGACCTGTTTGTATGTTAACTCATATGCAGACTGTGTATCGTGAGCATACTTTAGGTGAAGTTATTTACGGAGACAAGGTGAGTTCTAGATCCCCTCTTTTACAAGTTTTCAATGGTTTATGGGGCTATTATGCATACCTTCGTGATGTTAAATGCTTAACTATATGACTTTTGAGATGTTAGTCGTAAGATGTATGATTACTGTACGAGAAGTAGGATGAATAGTTAAGCTAGTGCTCGATAGGCTAAGTGATACGAATGTGCCTACTTATGATGCTTTATGAGGTTTACGATGTATTATGATGCCTTAAACTACTTTCTCTCGCGATGAAAAAGATTTTTATAAAACATGTACTTGAATGATATATGTGTACAAAGTAAAGTATTATGTAAAGAGAAGGGAAAGATAATATTAATGAGAAGTGAAACTTAACGAATGTTACCCCGGTCCCGTTTGATGATGAAAAGTCTTGCAAGCTCTATGATAGATTTCACTTATGTGAGTCTGATGTATGATGATGGATCCGTATCCATGAGCGGGCTATGTGCCTTGCAGTGTGGATCAACTGTTGGGGGTTAGCTACCATGATGATGTGTAACGATAGGGATTGACATTTCTTGTCGATCAACAGGGAGCTCTTACTTTATGCAATCTCTTTTATGATGAAGTGAAAGATAACGAAAGAATGAAACATAATGAACATGCTTATTAAGACGCAAGAAATGTTATGTATTATGATGTATGCATGGTCATTATAAGAAGGATAAAATTTATATTTTCTTATATTAGCGAAAACTAGAACTCACTCAGGAAAGCTGACTTTTATGCATAATAGTTGGCAGGTAATGATACAGCTGAGGAGTGCAGGCATGGATGAGATAACTACTGGAACGATCCGAGTCTGGCATTCTATATTTTGAGATGATAATCGTAATTGTCAAGTTTTTATGATACAACTATAAGAACAATGTTTTGTCATGTATTTACAATTATATATGAAAAGTTTAAATTCCGCTGCAAAATGTCATGGTTTAAATGTTTTACGCTATGAATGACCAACTGTAAGCATTCCGGAAACGGGTCCTTACAAAGCACGGACTCGTAATGGCTTAATTCTCTTCTTTCTACTTAAGGCATCAACCACTACATTTGCCTTTCCCGGGTGATACTTGATTTCACAATCATAATCACTTAGTAGTTCTCGTGGTTCTCGTGCATCAATGATGTGAGGTCGCACCATCAGAACATTGCAACTTTGGTGTTTTAGTTTCAACTCTATTTATTTAAGGTGTTGAAGAAAAACAAAAGGAACAAACTTCAATCTTCGAGTGGACGAATAAAAGAAGGATCATTAGCCATTGCTTATGCTTAGTTTTGTAAACGAATAAATATATTTGAGCCGGTATGCTTTGAAATAAAATTTATATTGAAATATAGTTAAAAATGAACACGTTATAATGGTATATTTGAAATTATAAATGTTACATAAAATTTGTTAAAGATAAATTATAAATGTTAAATAGAAAAACTAAGATTAGTAAAATAAAAAAAAGCTAACAAAAATATTGAATTTACATGAATGAAAAGTAATATGAACTCATGACAAAAAAAAAATAAATGTCAAGTACCCGCAACAATTACTGAGAAAGTGCAAGTGAAAGATTCAATCGCCGCGTGAACCACTATGAGCATAAAACTATTCACAACAAACTTCTAAGTGTATGTTAGGGGTGTGTAAGAAATTAAAATAACCGAACTGTAACCAAAATAACCAACCCACCGATATAAAAACCGATAGTTTGGTTTGATGGTTTTTTAGAAACCGATTTTTCGGTTCGGTTTCGGTTTTGTTTGTAACAAAAACCAAAAAACCTAAACCAAAATCACACAGCCGAACTTGTAAATTTAAAAGTGTATTCATACACTTACAAACATGATTAGCCTATTAATCTCTTATATAACTTATGTCATCTAATAAAGAATGAATATCTAGATTTCAATAATAATCTTTATAATTCTTTGTTTGAATTGGTAGATCAAGTTGTTTTATTAATTTTGTTATTGTAATTTTATAAATTACAATTAATTTTGATATCAAGTAATTTATAAGAACTAGTTGAAACCCTATGCGCATTGCACGGGTAACTTAAACGCGGATGTAAAAACAAATTGTAAAAGCTACATTGCCGACACAAAAAAAAGTTATAAAAAATGCAGATGTTGCTTAGTGTAATCTATTGCATGTGGGATTGACTTGTTGTAGTCCCATGCTTATTATATTATATCGAAAAAGGCTAGGTCTATTACTTTATAATCATAAAAGAGACTAAAGGATAATATTAAAAATATAAAACAAGTGTATTTATAATCCAAAGCTCCTAATTGTACCTTATATAATATATAGTTGGATTTCATAATATTTAGACAGTGTAATATTGTTATATAAAGATTTAAAATGGTATTAATATGTATTTAGTTATACGAATAACTACTATAAAGATTTAAAAATGTTAATGCTGACACCGAGTGACCGATGTCGAAGTACCAATCAAATAAGATGTAAAATGTATGTTGCTATTCATCTTAAACTAGTTAGGGTAAGTAGGGTTGTCGATCCTCGTGGAATTAATGGTCGATGTGTCGTACTCTGATTTATAAGAAATTAATTAAATTAGTTGTCACATCCCGGCGGAAGCGTGAAATGCTTAGGGTGTGACCTGTTTGCTCAGAACTCATTGATACACAACCATTACCAATTATCACATAAACATGTCAAGTTTTATAATGAAGCACAATAGATTTTATCACATAACATAACATACTTCATAATATAAGAGTTAGGATTACATTAATTCATAATAGTCAAAATTTGAACTAACATAACCCTATTACATTAAAATCCTAACAGCAACATATTCAGAGACGATGGAAGTGTGCATCCACCGAAACACTGAGATCATACAAGTTTACTGTCAGGTTTACACAAAATTTTCCCTCAACCTCTCCCCAGCCATTATAAACATCAAAGGAGAACATTAAGCTGTTAGTCATGGTGAATTCCTGAAAAAGCATACCCAAAACAGTCAACATAAAGTTGGTGAGCTTCACAGGTTTATTAAACATGTAACATTGATTTATTATATACAACCAAACCTTACATAGCAATCAGATCATTCATATCTATCATATCATATTTCATAAATTAGATAATATAGCATCACAATACTCATCCTATTGGTGCAGGAAATATTTTCCTAAGTAGCGCTACCAATATTATCTAACGGTTCCCCATCTGAATTAATGGTTGTAATATAAATTTCAGAAAATAATGCATCAATTAGTATGCATTTTCCCCAAAACTTTATAAAAACAAAATGGGCTATGAAACTCACATTTACTCCAAATGATAACCTATAAACAAGAAAAATATTTATAGTTTAGAAAATGTATTTTTCTTTAACATTTTTAGTACCTCAGATTGAAGAATTTATTTCATAAGTTAGGTTTTTGTATAAATTCCGAAATTTTTACAGTAGATGTATCTTAATATTAGATAAAATATACTAAAATTTCATATTTAAATTATTTTTCAGGCTAATTCTTATCATTTTTACATTATTCAAATAATTCTTTAGAAATACCTTCGGGCCTCTAAAATTAGTCAAATTTTGTCAGAATAATAATTATAATTCTTATAGTTTCTCAAAATTTTCTCATGTTTTAAATCATAGCAGAGTCATTTTTATAATTTTTCCTATTTTACTCTTATTTGCTAAAAATATCAAAACATACTCAAAAATTCTAATTTTTACACAGACTGTTCTATTTTTATTCTTATATTTTCTGTAAATTTCCCATAATTTATTTCATAATTTAAGTATTTTCCCGATTTTTAGTTGACAGAATAGTTAAAAATTCATATTTCAGATATAATTTTGAGTTAGGTCACGAGATTTTTCCAGTAGATTCTATAATTTGTAATAGTCAGTATATAATTTTTCCATACATTTACTAGGGTCGGTTCTTCTGATATAATTTTTCTTTTTATATTCTTAAATATTGTATATAAATTAATTTATTTATAGGAATGGTACCAAATTTTGCAGAGTTTTATTTCCTAATATTCTAAATATATTTTTAATGTTTGTTCCCACAATCACAGTTGTTTAATATGCAGAACTGATTTAACAAATTATAACTAGATTTTAACCCTTTTGTTGATAATTTCTTGCTATAACTTTGATTTTCAAGATTTGTTTTACTTATTTCAGATTAAAAAAATCTTTCTTTTTGTTCTGAAAATAAGTTTGATTTTTGTATATGTTTTTATAAGAACTTTGTTTTAACCAAAAGGGTTAATCACATGTGCTTTATTTAACACATGTTTAGTTTTCATAATCTTAATCAAGTAAGGTTTTAGGAGTTAGAACCTTGATTTTGATAGAAGGAGAGTGTGAGAGGAAGGTGAGGATGGCCTAAGCTTGCTTGGTTTTGGTGTTCTTGACAATCTTTCGGGAGATGGTGCTTCCACGAGGCTTGGATGTTGCTGCTTTGTAACCGAGAGAGATGTAGGTTATGATGATAATACGTGATGGCTATGGTGTTATCCGAGAGTGGGGATTGTCACACCCCAACCTTGACGGCGGAAACGTCGAGATGTGAGGGTTACGATTGTTCACAGCCACATAACGCTATTAATAATCCAAATATAATTTAAACATAAGTTTCAATTGTAACATTACAAACATAAGTCTCAAAGAAAATAAAAGCATAACGTAGAATGTACAAATGCTACAAACAACATGATCATCCATTTTATCTCTAGGTCCAATCCTAGATGTGATAAGCTTCAAAGAGTAGAACACATACTTGAGGTGTTCCTGAAACATGTTAAAAATAAAAGGTCAACATAAAAATGTTGGTGAGCATTCCATAGTTTGCAATACATAAGTATATAAAAGATGGCAATTCAAGTCATAAGTTAGTGAATAAAGTGATTAGGGATGTTATGAACAATGCAACAATCAAACCTCGACAAAGTTTTACAAGTCTCAAACGTTAAAAGTATATACGATCAGCTAAGTGTACTTGGATCAACCAAGCAGGCTTGTCTTACCCATAGATCTATGACTTCGCTGGGCTAGCAATAGTTAATGATTGTACATATAACGCCATAACATGGTAACCACAAAAGTTCAACTAACCACAACTTTACAAGATGAATTGCCATAGGTTTACAAGTCTCAAATAAGTTTACAAGTGCAAAGTATAAGTTAACATGTTTCACCCCAAAGTGTGAAAGTAAGCAAAAAGGGGTATGGAAATACTCACATAGAAAACTCACAAGTATAGTGATGATTGTAGAGTACATAAGAAAGCTTGGATGTCAAGAGTCAAAGGTGATCTCCTAAATGATAGAAAAACAATAACTTGATGTTGGAATTCATTACAAAAAGTTAGAACATTTAGAGAATGCTAAAAAGCGAAAGGTAGATTGAAAAAGGATTATTGCATCAATTTTAGATTCTGGACAGAATGTTTGGTATGTGTTTGAACAGGTTTTAAAAATAGCAAACGGTTTCATAAAATTATAAAAATTTATACTAGACTAGTTCAAAGTCTCCCGGACAACTTTCATTCAGAAACATTTTTATGAAAAGATCTTTAAATAGGTCAAACAAGCATCACAAGACAGAAGGTGCTGAAATGCGCACTTATTTTGTGAAGGCTATTGTTGAGTCGTCCGATTGAGTTTGAAGACGTATAAACTGTCGTTGAGAAGGTAATTCAATGAACTTAACATTGGAGTCTGAGTTTACTCAAATTTAGTTTGTTATGATCAAGTTATGGTCGGTTGAAGTAAGACTATATTCTGCCAGAATTATAGTAAGGCACTTATGTGCACTTTTAAAATTGTTAATACATGAAACGGGTTAGAACAATTTATTATGTTAATATATGATATATTAGTCTTCATTTGAGTTATAAAAATATTCTAAGACTTTGGAATAGCCATCATTTAGAACAATAATCTTGCAGAATAACCGAATGCGGCGGCATAGCCGTCCATATGCAAACGGGATTCTTTGTTTATGTTAGTGTGTTGTTAGCTTAATTTAGGAATGTTAGTGATTATTATAAGATTAGTGATTATTAAAATGTTAATGATCAAATGATAATTATTAAAATAAAAAGAGGTTTGGTAGAAGAAAGAATAATGGTAAGAACATAAAGTCATGAGAACAATTGAATGTTAAGATGATTAAAATGTATAATATAAAAACAATAAAGGATTACCTTAGTATTAAGAATTTTTGAAATTTCTTGTAAAATAAAATTCTTCAAATTCATCATAACCAATGGATGAAAGAAAGATATGAGAGTGAGGTTTTTAGAGAATGAGCAAATGAAAAGTGAGGCCTAAGCCTTGCTTTTATACTTGAGGTTAGGAGGAGGTTATGAATGGTGTTAATGGTTATTTATAAGTCTTTTAAAAGGGGGTTATGATTGGAATTTGAAATAAATATAAAATTAAATAATTTAAATAAATAAAAGAATAATTATAATTTAAAATTTAAATTCTTGAAGACTATAATTTTAACAACTTTTTTATAAAATATTTATAGACTTTATGAAACCAATTTGAATAATCAATCAAATTATTTATTTGTTAATCTTTATAACTTTTATAAAACTTGTAACTTTATAATTTGATTACTTATTTTCAATATTTAAAATTCATAATTACTTATAAAACTTTATAAGTATAATAAAATTCATTTTATAACTTTATAAGTTTTAATAAGTCTTTTCCATTTAGTTATTTGTTATAGCATGATTAATAAAGTTTATAACTTTATGAAAAAGAATTATTTATAAATCAACAAGTTATTATAAGTTGTTTAAATGATAAATTGAATAATCAATTTAAACTACACGTCTAATCTATATAATTCATTAATATAAATAAAATAAGTTAAATAAAGAAATTCATATCGTAAGATAGTTCGATTTTAGTTCGGGTTCGGGTTTATAACTTGAAAATGCCGGATGTTACAGTCTCCCCTACTTTAAGAAATTTCGTCCCGAAATTTAATCACAAGAAGACTAATTTCAAGGATGTGAGGAGACTTGGATTTCATGACACATTCGCAAGTGACACTTGGAACGTTTAAATTCAAATGAGTTTAATATGATGGGATGGTATGCTTAAGTTTGTTAAGTTCATTATTTATGATTTCATGTGCTCCTTGACAAAGGTTACAAGATTGTTAATCTAAAATTTTTAATTAATAAATGTTTGTACCTTAAATGGTTCAAGACATTCGGGAAGGTTTTGTCACGCAGTATTGGTGTGACACGAGACTCGGAGATAAGTTTAGGATGTTTTTGGATGGAATATAAAAGCTTCTCAAGTAATAACTTTAACATAGATCTTAGATGATTGATTCTTGTCTACTTATGCCATTAAGGTTTCAAGTTTAACTAGTGTAACGCTGATATAAGGATTGTGTTCGTTAAGGTTAGAGATTCAATTCAGAATGAGGACATCATTGTAATAGATTTTCAGGATAAGTGTGGATTTGAGGGGAAGTCATTCGGAAAAGATTATTAAGGGTCGTTAAGAGATTTGGGATAATGTGTTTAAGATTTAGGAGGCCAAAATCAATGAAGAAACAAGCCAATAGGTCAATAATGCACCAAAGAAGTACAAGGCAATTTGAACATATACCCAGCTACGTCATCATTTCCTTTATGCCAAACCATGAATACCAATCACGGAAATTCATGATCATCTTTGTCCCCATCAGAATGAATAACAAGTCTTATGAGTCGCAGTCAAGATAGAGATTTAGAGATTTTCAAAATTATGAGTTCAAAGTTATCCAAAATAATGGGAATTGTATTTTTAATTATGGGTAAAAAGTTAAACAAAAACGTCGTTCATGATCGGATTGGAATTTAAACAATTCAGAATATCAACGACAAGGCAACGGCAAATAGTTTTCTAAGTACGGCTTGCACACGCGGTTCATCATACCCATAAGCACAGCTGAGAACATTTATGTGTCTAGAAAGACATGAACACAAGTTGATAATGCCCTTATTTAGTAGAAAGATTGTTTAAGAAGGCTACCATCACACAATCATATGTTGATGATAACTCAAAGTGAAAGTTGATAAGTAAGAAATAAATGGTTCGATGTAGCTAGATCGAGTCAAAACATGAAGATAAAGGGAAAGAAATCGATTTAAGAATTCAAATGCTCCAAGCTCGGAATCAAAATCAACCTAGAGTGTTCGGGTCTCCTTTCAAGTTCAGAAATCATGCTTTGGCTTGATAGGTCCAAACACTAACATTGGTTCACCCTTCAAGTTACTACATGTTTCTTGTCACTTGATTAAACCTTGGTAAGTTGGAGATCAAAAAAGTGAGAATAGTCATCAAGGTGTGGTTTTCACTCCTAACTTGATGGTGTATTCCCAAGGTATGACCACTAACTTACCAATCAAAAAGTTCGATCTCAACTCCTTGTTGAGGATCCACAAAAATAAGACGAGGTAACTCACCGTTAAGGTAAGGGAAATCACTCCTATCTTAACGGTGAAGTCTTACAAAAACAAAATATAACAAGATGAACTTCTTCATCAAAATCCAGAATTCACTCCTACTTTGATGAAGACGTCTCATTTGAACAAATACAATTCTTAAAGATGATATTATCATCAAGGTATGGAATTTACGCCTATCTTGATGATTGAATTTCATAATAGCAAGAAAACAATTGAAGATTGACATTTGTCACCAAAGTACGGGTTTCAATCCTATTTTGGTGAGATCAGTCATTTGCGAAATGCCATTCCAACGAAAATAATTGAAGTCAATCCTCGGGATAAGGAAATCACCCCGATCCAGAGGATGAAATTTTATACATCACAATTGGAAACAATTTATCAAAACGAATAGAAAATCATCAAAATAAGGGAATCACCCCTGTTTTGATGAGTTAGAATCATTTAGGAGATACGAGTGTTCTTAGTCATAAGTTGGCTTGCAAACACTTGCATCTCTCACGGTGCAGACGGTACGGAGTTTGACTTAACGACGAAAGGAAAATAGTATCAATTAGAAATTCGGAAAATTTCAAGTTTCATCAATGTAACAAAAGGAAAATCATGCTTACAACTTAAGATCAAAGTTCAAGATAGCAGAATTTTTATGATGGTGTAAAAATCTTGAATAATTTAAATCAGGAAGGCAAAATCAAGGACAAGAATGATTCGACATCATAATGAGATGTGAACATTCGATTCACAATCGAAGGGAATACATGGACTTCTCAAGATACGAGATCAGCCATAACCTTATTAAAGACATGCGTACTTATAAGTGACCACTCATCTCAAGGGTTTCGAGTCCAGTAAATGGATTCAATGATCGAGTCAAATCACCATTTACACTTTGCCTAGACAAAGTATCTCGAGATGCAAGCATTGCATGTTCTTAGTTATGGGACACATCCTTAAGAAGACTTGAGAACCATAAGTAACGGTTTAAAGTTTTTGAGGACCATTTGGTTTAGATTCCCAAGATCTTTGGGTATATTAAGATCCATGTTCACGTTGGTCAAGATATGGAAATAGTTACATGAAACGCTCAACGTATAACGGTGTTTAAACGTAAGAGTTGAAATGTAGGTTAGGTTCAATATTAATAGGAACATTATGCGTGATAAGAATGAAGAGATACGAGTTCAAGGAATCAAAGATTTTTAAGATACAAAGAGGATGGTTCCATTTGGTAACGCATTACCATTTGGAATCGTTGACACGTCAAGGTAAATTGACCCATTTGCCATAGAGACTTGTGTATGTTGACCATAGTTTATCACTCATCCCAGAAATCCCCAGGTAAGCATAACTGGTCTCACAATGAGATTTATACGATATGCTTGCCTTAGCCCGAAGGCCTTTTGCCAGGAAATCCAGAATACAGGTGTCTATGTGTCACACAAATTTCTTTGGTTTATGAAATCAAAACCTTGATGAGATTTTCATAAATTAGACATAGAGTCTAAGGAATTAAACCCACAATGATAAGTGTAGATTCCACATGTTGCCGAGAATAGGTTTAAGAAGTTCATTTGTCGGGGAGGGTCAAAGAGTCAAAGTTAAGTTTAGGGAGGCAAGTAACTAAGTTTAAGCATACATAAGGCAATCCTATGCTAAGGCATCAAGTTGCACAAAAGGCATAGCATTATGTAGCATGCAAACAACATGTAAGCACAAAGATATAAGGATCTTTCTATGAAGTTCATGCAACTATAGTCTAGGTCACCATTTCTAATAACCTAAATCCCTATAGTTATGGGCTCTGATACCAATCTGTCACACCCCAACCTTGACGGCGGAAACGTCGAGATGTGAGGGTTACGATTGTTCACAGCCACATAACGCTATTAATAATCCAAATATAATTTAAACATAAGTTTCAATTGTAACATTACAAACATAAGTCTCAAAGAAAATAAAAGCATAACGTAGAATGTACAAATGCTACAAACAACATGATCATCCATTTTATCTCTAGGTCCAATCCTAGATGTGATAAGCTTCAAAGAGTAGAACACATACTTGAGGTGTTCCTGAAACATGTTAAAAATAAAAGGTCAACATAAAAATGTTGGTGAGCATTCCATAGTTTGCAATACATAAGTATATAAAAGATGGCAATTCAAGTCATAAGTTAGTGAATAAAGTGATTAGGGATGTTATGAACAATGCAACAATCAAACCTCGACAAAGTTTTACAAGTCTCAAACGTTAAAAGTATATACGATCAGCTAAGTGTACTTGGATCAACCAAGCAGGCTTGTCTTACCCATAGATCTATGACTTCGCTGGGCTAGCAATAGTTAATGATTGTACATATAACGCCATAACATGGTAACCACAAAAGTTCAACTAACCACAACTTTACAAGATGAATTGCCATAGGTTTACAAGTCTCAAATAAGTTTACAAGTGCAAAGTATAAGTTAACATGTTTCACCCCAAAGTGTGAAAGTAAGCAAAAGGGGTATGGAAATACTCACATAGAAAACTCACAAGTATAGTGATGATTGTAGAGTACATAAGAAAGCTTGGATGTCAAGAGTCAAAGGTGATCTCCTAAATGATAGAAAAACAATAACTTGATGTTGGAATTCATTACAAAAAGTTAGAACATTTAGAGAATGCTAAAAAGCGAAAGGTAGATTGAAAAAGGATTATTGCATCAATTTTAGATTCTGGACAGAATGTTTGGTATGTGTTTGAACAGGTTTTAAAAATAGCAAACGGTTTCATAAAATTATAAAAATTTATACTAGACTAGTTCAAAGTCTCCCGGACAACTTTCATTCAGAAACATTTTTATGAAAAGATCTTTAAATAGGTCAAACAAGCATCACAAGACAGAAGGTGCTGAAATGCGCACTTATTTTGTGAAGGCTATTGTTGAGTCGTCCGATTGAGTTTGAAGACGTATAAACTGTCGTTGAGAAGGTAATTCAATGAACTTAACATTGGAGTCTGAGTTTACTCAAATTTAGTTTGTTATGATCAAGTTATGGTCGGTTGAAGTAAGACTATATTCTGCCAGAATTATAGTAAGGCACTTATGTGCACTTTTAAAATTGTTAATACATGAAACGGGTTAGAACAATTTATTATGTTAATATATGATATATTAGTCTTCATTTGAGTTATAAAAATATTCTAAGACTTTGGAATAGCCATCATTTAGAACAATAATCTTGCAGAATAACCGAATGCGGCGGCATAGCCGTCCATATGCAAACGGGATTCTTTGTTTATGTTAGTGTGTTGTTAGCTTAATTTAGGAATGTTAGTGATTATTATAAGATTAGTGATTATTAAAATGTTAATGATCAAATGATAATTATTAAAATAAAAAGAGGTTTGGTAGAAGAAAGAATAATGGTAAGAACATAAAGTCATGAGAACAATTGAATGTTAAGATGATTAAAATGTATAATATAAAAACAATAAAGGATTACCTTAGTATTAAGAATTTTTGAAATTTCTTGTAAAATAAAATTCTTCAAATTCATCATAACCAATGGATGAAAGAAAGATATGAGAGTGAGGTTTTTAGAGAATGAGCAAATGAAAAGTGAGGCCTAAGCCTTGCTTTTATACTTGAGGTTAGGAGGAGGTTATGAATGGTGTTAATGGTTATTTATAAGTCTTTTAAAAGGGGGTTATGATTGGAATTTGAAATAAATATAAAATTAAATAATTTAAATAAATAAAAGAATAATTATAATTTAAAATTTAAATTCTTGAAGACTATAATTTTAACAACTTTTTTATAAAATATTTATAGACTTTATGAAACCAATTTGAATAATCAATCAAATTATTTATTTGTTAATCTTTATAACTTTTATAAAACTTGTAACTTTATAATTTGATTACTTATTTTCAATATTTAAAATTCATAATTACTTATAAAACTTTATAAGTATAATAAAATTCATTTTATAACTTTATAAGTTTTAATAAGTCTTTTCCATTTAGTTATTTGTTATAGCATGATTAATAAAGTTTATAACTTTATGAAAAAGAATTATTTATAAATCAACAAGTTATTATAAGTTGTTTAAATGATAAATTGAATAATCAATTTAAACTACACGTCTAATCTATATAATTCATTAATATAAATAAAATAAGTTAAATAAAGAAATTCATATCGTAAGATAGTTCGATTTTAGTTCGGGTTCGGGTTTATAACTTGAAAATGCCGGATGTTACAGGGATGATGGTGATGGTGTACAGTGTTCGTGAGGTGAGGAGTGGGGATAGAGATTGAGGGGCGACCGAATGAAGGTGGGTTTTCGGTTGTAGCTTGGTGGTTTGGGTTTCCCATCGGCCGAGACCTCCAAATAGTGGAGGTGTAATCATGAGGTCTAGTCTTTAGGATGTGAGGTGGAAGATATAGGCTTAGTGAGTCGGTTCTTAGGGTGCTAGGTGGCGGGTTGTGGTTGAGCTTAGTGGCAAGGTGGGTTTAGGTGTCACACAAATAGAGGGGTGAGTCATTGATCATTAATGGGTGTTTAAGGTGTAAACCGGGTGTTCAAAGGTGTTAATGAGTTGGTTCTTGATCTTAAATGGTACTTTGGTTTGGGGTTTAGGTGTAGGGGATTTGTTTAGGTTTGTTTTGATGTCAAGTTTCTCTTGATGTTAACTTATGTTTATGATGTTTGGTTGGGTTGTATTTGGTTTGTTTATTATTGCATTGTTGATGTATTGTAGTTTTGTATCAAGAAATCATGTTTAAGAATACATGCATACGTACTTCTTGTATTTGCATGCAAGCATGCAATGAACAACACTTATATTCATGTGATGTGCATATGTATCCTAGCAAGAGATGGTACATGCACACGTAAAAGGGTGTGTATGCATGCGGCCATGCATACGTATACATATATATAAGCAAACAACATACCTGTGTAAGCAAAATGAAAGCATGCATACGTATATGTATGTATATATATATATATAGGTTAGCCTAGGTGTAGTTTAGAATAATTAAATGAACTAGTGTATAAAATCTCTAAATCTAGGGTTGTCACATTCTCCCCCCGTAAAAATAATTTCGTCCCGAAATTTATTTGGATAGTAATGAACTTATCTGACCATTGACTTAAAATAGATGGGGGTATCTTCTTCTGATTTCATCTTCTCTTTCCCACGTATATTCTGGTCCTCTCCTAGCGTTCCATTTAACTTTCACTATGGGGATTTTGCTCCTTCTTAGCTTTTTAACTTCTTTGTTTAATATGGCTATTGGTTCTTCTGTAAAATGAAGCTTCTCGTCTATCTTTATTTCTTGAACTGGAACTTTTAATGTTTCATCTGTTAAACATTTCTTCAGATTGGACACATGGAACGTGTTGTGTACTTTACTTAATTCTTGGGGTAAATCTAGCTTATACGCAACAGGACCAATTTTGTCAATAACTTCAAATGGTCCAACATATCTTGGATTCAACTTATTTCTCCTTCCAAATCGAAAGATTCCTTTGGTGGGTGATATTCTTAGATAGACCTTATCTCCAATTTGAAATTCTAATGGCTTTCTTCTTTTATCCGCGTAACTTTTCTGCCGATCCCGTGCTGTCTTTAATCTATTTTTGATTTCTTTGATTTTGTCAGATGTTTCTTGAATTAAGTCAGGGCCTATAAGTTGTCTATCTCCTATTTCATTCCAACATAGTGGCGATCTGCATTTTCTTCCATACAAGGCTTCAAATGGGGCGGTTTTAATGCTGGAATGATAGCTATTATTATAAAAAAATTCTATCAGAGGTAAATGCATATCCCAGTTGCCACCAAAGTCTAATGCACAAGCACGTAACATATCTTCTAGTGTTTGTATTGTTCTTTTACTTTGTCCATCTGTTTGTGAGTGGAAGGCTGTGCTAAGATTTATTTGGGTTCCTAAAGCTTTTTGTAGGGTTTGCCAAAACCTTGATATGAATCTATTGTCTCTATCGGATATAATGGAGATTGGTATCCCATGTCTGGATACGATTTCTCGTATGTAAATTCTTGCTAATTTCTCTATTTTATAATCCTCCCTGATTGGCAAGAAGTGTGCTGATTTGGTTAACCTATCTATGATAACCCAGATTGTGTCATATCCACTTGAGGTCCTTGGTAACTTGGTTACAAAATTCATAGTAATTTGATCCCATTTCCATTCTGGAATCTCAGGTTGTTGTAGATATCCTGAAGGTTTTTGATGTTCTGCTTTAACTCTTGAACACGTATTGTATTTTTCTACAAACTCTCCAACTGATCTCTTCATGCCAGGCCACCAGTAATGATTTTTCAAATCCTTATACATTTTTTTATTTCCTGGTACTGAGTATTTTGACTTATGTGCTTCTTGTAGTATAATTCTTCTAAGTATAGCATCATCGGGTATCCAGGTCCTTCCTTTAAACCTTAGAATTCCATTTGTATCTTCCTGTAAATCTCTCACTTGTCCTTTTATTTCTAATTTACTTTTCTGTTGGGCTTCCCATATTTGTCTTAACAGGTCTGATTGTAGTTCCATTCTCATGGCTCGTACTCCTAATGGTTTAACCCTATCTTTTCTACTTAAAGCATCTGCAACTACATTTGCCTTACCTGGATGGTATTTGATTTCACAATCATAATCACTCAATAATTCTATCCATCTCCTTTGTCTCATGTTCAGCATTTTCTGTTCAAATATATGCTGTAAACTCTTGTGATCTGTATATATTGTACATTTTGTCCCATACAGATAATGTGTCCAGATCTTAAGTGCAAAGATTACTGCTCCTAATTCCAAATCATGAGTAGTGTAGCTCTTCTCACTTCCCCTAAGTTGTCTAGAGGCATATGCAATGACTCTACTTCGTTGCATTAATACACATCCAAATCCTTGACGAGACGCATCACAATATACTACAAAATCATCAGTCCCTTCTGGTAATGACAAAATAGGTGCACTACATAATTTACTTTTTAAGAGTTCGAATGCACTCTTTTGTTTTTCTCCCCAGACATATGGCTTGTCTTTTTGAGTTAGTTCAGTCAAGGGTTGAGCTATCCTTGAGAAATTTTCTATGAACCTTCTATAATATCCTGCTAGTCCTAAGAATTGGCGTACTTCTGTTGGTGTCTTGGGATCCTCCCATTTCTTAACAGCTTCTATTTTTGCTGGATCTACCTGTATTCCTTCTTGATTGACTATGTGTCCAAGGAATTGCACTTCTCTTTTCCAAAATTCACATTTTGAGAATTTTGCGTATAGTTTTTCTTTTCTTAACAACTCCAAGGTCAATCTTAGGTGTTGCTCATGATCCTCCTTATTTTTAGAATAGATTAAAATGTCATCTATAAAGACTATGACAAACTTATCTAAATAGGGTTTACATATCCTATTCATCAGATCCATAAATATGGCGGGAGCATTGGTTAATCCAAATGGCATTACCAGGAATTCATAATGTCCATATCTTGTTCTGAATGCTGTCTTAGGTATATCTTCATCCTGTATTCTCAGCTGATGATACCCTGATCTTAAGTCTATTTTTGAAAAGTAACTAGATCCCTGTAATTGATCAAATAGATCGTCTATTCTAGGTAGGGGATATCTATTCTTTACAGTTTATCTTATTGAGTTCCCTATAGTCTATGCACATTCTAAACGTTCCATCCTTTTTCTTAACAAATAAAACTGATGCTCCCCAGGGTGATACACTAGGCCGTATAAATCCTTTATCCAAAAGTTCCTGAAGTTGGCTCATTAATTCCTTCATTTCAGTAGGTGCTAAACGGTAGGGTGCCTTAGCAATAGGGGCTGTTCCTGGCATCAATTCAATTTTGAATTCTACTTGGCGAGGGGGTGGTAAACCAGGTAATTCATCAGGAAATATATCAGAATATTCATTGACAATTGGAACATCTTTCAGGTTTACTTTGTCTATCTTAGTGTCAACAATATGGGTCAGATAAGCCAAACATTTCTTCCTTAGACATTTTTGTGCATTCTTGCAAGAAATTATCTTTATGGTGCCCCTAGGTTTTTCACCATATATACACAATGTTCTATTCTCATTAACCAAAGGGATTTTGATCATTTTCTTACCACATACTATTTCAGCTTGATTTTTACTTAACCAATCCATTCCTACAACAATGTCAAATCCTCCTAAATCAATAGGAATCAAGTCTATATTGAAATAGTTTTCATCTAAATTCATTGTGCAATTAGGAATGATTTCATAAGCTTCGATTATCTTACCATCAGCTAATTCTATCATATATTTTTGATTTAGCTTTTCTGTGGTTAAGTTAAGTAATGGTCTAAACGTATTTGAAACAAAACTACGGGTTGCTCCAGTATCGAATAGTACAGTAGCATACTGATCGTTTATAGGGAACGTACCCGTGACCACCTCTGGTTCGTGTCGAGCTTCTTCTGCCTGCATTATGAATGCTCTCCCCCGAGGGTTGTTCTGATTAACCGGTGCCTTTCCTTTTAGCTGTGGACATTCGTTTCGGCGATGGTTTTCATTCCCAATTGATAGCAGACTGATTTTGGATTTGCAGGGTTTTTGCAGTCTCGGGATATATGCCCCTTTTTCTTGCAGTTGTAACAGATTACCATCGCACAGTTGCCTTGATGATATCTTTGGCAAGTGTTGCATCATGGCTGGTTTTCTGCCTGGGGTTCTTTTCCCGTGTCATTCCTAGGTAGTTCCGAGGGGGCTGTCTAACTATTCGTTTCTGAGGGGTTTCCTTAAATATTCCCCCTGGACTATCATCATTCCACTTTCTCTTTTCTCCTGATCTAGGGTTACCTAGTGATCCATTTCTTATCATCTCGTCTGTCAAGCTTCCTGATAAACTTACAGTATCTTGAAAAGTCTTGGCCCTAGCAGATTTTACTAGTCCCCTTATTTGTGGCACTAGTCCCCAAATATATCTTCCTATTCTTTTTGATTCTGGGGCCACTAGATGTGGTACTAACCTCGAGAGTTCATTGTACCTGTCAGTGTATTCCCGATGTGCTGCTCCTTTCATTTCTAAAGCTAAAAATTCAGTTTCTAATTTTTCTATTTCATTATAAGGACAGTATTTTTCTATAACTAATCCTCTAAATTCCTCCCAACTTAACTCATTCATAATGTGCCTACCTTTAGTGGTCATCTCCATCTTCCACCAGGATTGTGCTTCCCCTTTTAATGAATGCGAGGCAAACAAAATTCTGTTGTTATTGGCACATTTGCTGATCTCCAGAGTTGATTCCATCTCATCTAACCAGCGTAGAGCTTGTACTGCTCCGCCTCTACCATCAAATTCTCGGGGTCTACATGACATAAAGGCTTTGTAGGAACATCCTTTCTCTGTTATAATCTCCTCTGCTGGTTGTTCTCTTATGGCATCATCCGTTGGTATTTCGTTGCCGGGGGTGGTTGTACCGAGGTTCAGGTTTTGTTGAAGTTGAGTTACTAGTATGGGTATGGCAGCATCCAATTGCTGTGACACTATCCGGGAGATCCTTTCATCTTCATTGGCTGTCGAGTTAACAGGTGTTTCTTCCCCAAGTCTAGTTCTAGGTCGTCCCCCTCGCGCAGTCCTCCTTATGGGTTGCGTATTTCTTCTTGGCGGCATGTTTTTCTATAGTTAATTGTAGTAAATATTAAAAAGAATTTTAGATTCTTAACAATATTCTAGCTAACACACAAGCAAGTAATAGTTCAAACACAAAAGATGTTTTTCATTTAAGTTCTTATTAAAGATTTCATATTAAAAGTTAGCTTCTAATTTCCCTGCACCCATTTCCATATTCTTGAGAAGATGTTTCCCTTGGGTGCTTTTAGTTCCTTAACATCCTTCTGAATATTCCTGATCCCTTGTTGAATTTTCTTGAGCTGTTTAAGGGTTTGTTGAGTGGCTGCGTTTTGGTCTTCATCCATCCTTTGTCTTTTAGCTTTTCTTTCTTCGTTTTTGAGGGAGTCAGTTTCTTGTATCTCCTTGCCTTCGTCTTGCTTGGTCTTGAATTTGTTTCCGGGTCGTACCTTTTTCCTAGGAGTTTTAATGGTATATCCTCCTATCATTACAGGTGCACGACGGACATAAAATTTAGGCTTATGATTATCTTCATCTTTGGTTGGAGAAGGTTCTAAAATTTGCTGAGGTTCAGGTTCAGGCGTAAGTTCTTTGTGATTGTTATAATCCGAGTATTCGGATGAGTCAGTCTCACAGAAATTGTTATCAGTACTCATGGCTGCAAAACAAATCCTTTCATGATTTTAAACCCAACAGTTAGTTACCTATTTCTATATATTATAAATTCTTTACAAAGAAAATGTTAAAATATTCATGGAATCATATCACACAAATTCATATATACACATAATTATACAAATATGAGCTTATGGTTATAGTCTAGGTATTTCATGGTACCTAATTCTCTATAACCAATGGCTCTGATACCAACCTGTCACATCCCGGCGGAAGCGTGAAATGCTTAGGGTGTGACCTGTTTGCTCAGAACTCATTGATACACAACCATTACCAATTATCACATAAACATGTCAAGTTTTATAATAAAGCACAATAGATTTTATCACATAACATAACATATTTCATAATATAAGAGTTAGGATTACATTAATTCATAATAGTCAAAATTTAAACTAACATAATCCTATTACATTAAAATCCTAACAACAACATCTTCAGAGACGATGGAAGTGTGCATCCACCGAAACACTGAGATCATACAAGTTTACTATTAGGTTTACATAAACTTTTCCCACAATCTCTCCCCAGCCATTATAAACATCAAAGGAGAACATTAAGCTGTTAGTCATGGTGAATTCCTGAAAAAGCATACCCAAAACAGTTAACATAAAGTTGGTGAGCTTCACAGGTTTATTAAACATGTAACATTGATACATTATATACAACCAAACCTTACATAGCAATCAGATCATTCATATCTGTCATATCATATTTCATAAATTAGATAATATAGCATCACAATACTCATCCTATTGGTGCAGGAAATATTTTCCTAAGTAGCGCTACCAATATTATCTAACGGTTCCACATCCGAATTAATGGTTGTAACATAAATTTCAGAAAATAATGCATCAATTAGTATGCTTTTTCCCCAAAACTTTATAAAAACAAAATGGGCTATGAAACTCACCTTTACTCCAAATGGTAACCTATAAACAAGAAAAATATTTATAGTTTAGAAAATGTATTTTTCTTTAACATTTTTAGTACCTCAGATTGAAGAATTTATTTCATAAGTTAGATTTTTGTATAAATTCCAAAATTTTCACAGTAGATGTATCTTAATATTAGATAAAATATACTAAAATTTCATATTTAAATTATTTTTCAGGCTAATTCTTATCATTTTTACATTATACAAATAATTCTTTAGAAATACCTTTTGGCCTCTAAGATTAGTCAAATTTTGTCAGAATAATAATTATAATTCTTATAGTTTCTCAATATTTTCTCATGTTTTAAATCATAGAAGAGTCATTTTTATAATTTTTCCTATTTTACTTTTATTTTCTAAAAATATCAAAACATACTCAAAAATTCTAATTTTTACACAGACTGTTCTATTTTTATTCTTATATTTTCTATAAATTTCCCATAATTTATTTCATAATTTAAGTATTTTTCCTGATTTTTAGTTGACAGAATAGTTAAAAATTCATATTTCAGATATAATTTTGAGTTAGGTCACGAGATTTTTCCAGTAGATTCTATAATTTGTAATAGTCAGTATATAACTTTTCTATACATTTACTAGGGTTGGTTCTTCTGATATAATTTTTCTTTTTATATTCTTAAATATTGTATATAAATTAATTTATTTATAGGAATGGTACCAAATTTTGCAGTGTTTTATTTCCTAATATTCTAAATATTTTTTAATGTTTGTTCCCACAATCACAGTTGTTTAATATGCAGAACTGATTTAACAAATTATAACTAGATTTTAACCCTTTTGTTGATAATTTCTTGCTATAACTTTGATTTTCAAGATTTGTTTTACTTATTTCAGATTAAAAAAATCTTTCTTTTTGTTCTGAAAATAAGTTTGATTTTTGTATATGTTTTTATAAGAACTTTGTTTTAACCAAAAGGGTTAATCACATGTGCTTTATTTAACACATGTTTAGTTTTCATAATCTTAATCAAGTAAGGTTTTAGGAGTTAGAACCTTGATTTTGACAGAAGGAGAGTGTGAGAGGAAGGTGAGAATGGCCTAAGCTTGCTTGGTTTTGGTGTTCTTGACAATCTTTCGGGGGATGGTGCTTCCTTGAGGCTTGGATGTTGCTGCTTTGTAACCGAGGGAGATGTAGGTTGTGATGGCTATGGTGTTATCCGAGAGTGGGGATGATTGTGATGGTGTACGGTGTCCGTGAGGTGAGGAGTGGGGATAGAGATTGAGGGGCGACCGAATGAAGGTGGGTTTTCGGTTGTAGCTTGGTGGTTTGGGTTTCCCATCGGCCGAGACCTCCAAATAGTGGAGGTGTAATCATGAGGTCTAGTCTTTAGGATGTGAGGTGGAAGATATAGGCTTAATGAGTCGGTTCTTAGGGTGCTAGGTGGCGGGTTGTGGTTGAGCTTAGTGGCAAGGTGGGTTTAGGTGTCACACAAAGAGAGGGGCGAGTCATTGATCATTAATGGGTGTTTAAGGGTGTAAACCGGGTATTCAAAGGTGTTAATGAGTTGATTCTTTATCTTAAATGGTACTTTGGTTTGGGGTTTAGGTGTAGGGGATTTGTTTAGGTTTGTTTTGATGTCAAGTTTCTCTTGATGTTAACTTATGTTTATGATGTTTGGTTGGGTTGTATTTGGTTTGTTTATTATTGCATTGTTGATGTATTGTAGTTTTGTATCAAGAAATCATGTTTAAGAATACATGCATACGTACTTCTTGTATTTGCATGCAAGCATGCAATGAACAACACTTATATTCATGTGATGTGCATATGTATCCTAGCAAGAGATGGTACATGCACACGTAAAAGGGTGTGTATGCATGCGGCCATGCATACGTATACATATATATATATAAGCAAACAACATACCTGTGTAAGCAAAATGAAAGCATGCATACGTATATGTATGTATATATATATATATATATATATATATATATAGGTTAGCCTAGGTGTAGTTTAGAATAATTAAATGAACTAGTGTATAAAATCTCTAAATCTAGGGTTGTCACATTAGTGAATTACTGAACTGTTGCCTCTTGGCTATGAAAAATGAATTATAAAATGATTACCAAATTAACTAAGAAAACAAATTGCAATTAATGAAAATTGATTAGAAGACAATTATAAAAAAAGTAATCTACCCCGGGATTCAGGTTTGGTTTTCGGTAATTGTTTAGTTTAACTTAGTGGAAAATCCTTAAGAGGGATTCTATACATGCAATGATTAAGTGATATAGATAACCAAGACTTAACGGGTCTTGATACACGATACCAACTGAATTAACAACCAAAACTTTGCAATCATACAGTTCGCGCAAAATTATATGACATTAAAATTAAGACTAACCAAAACAATTATTTAAACAATCAAAACACAAGTTAAACTTAATAAAGAACTTAACGGGTTTTACAGTTTAATCCTAACACAAATTGAACACGAACAAAAAACCTAATAACACAAAACCTATTACCCAAGGTAGATCACGAGAAGATTAGCGTTGCATCTTCGCGAATTCGGCTACAAAATCAGATTGGAGCATGTTTAGATGGATTGGAATGAGTTGGAGAAGTGAAAGAATCCTCAAGAATGGCCAAAGTTTGTTCCTTTTTGCTCCCAATACGAATTAGGGTTTTTAGAATTAATAACCCTCCTTAAGTATGGTCAAAATCCGGAGAATTTGGTCAACCCTAGCAATATGACGTAAGCTACGTCCTTTAGGGACGTAAGTTAAGTCCTTTCTTCCATCATATGTCCTTACTGACTGTCTTACGTCCTGCTAGTCTTCTTTGAGCACCCACCGTAAGCTACGTCCTCAAGGACGTAACTTACGTCCCCTTCTGGTCTTCGACTCTTCTATTTTTTTCTTGTTTCACGCTTCCTGTGCTACTTCGACCTCTCTATTTCCTTATATCTCTTCTTTTAAGCCTCCACACCTGCACTCCAAAAACATAACAACATGAATGCATTCGATAATGATTTTTTATTAAAACATATATTTAACCACTTAAAACCAATGCAAATCATAAATGCATCACATCCCTGCACTTATTATTTGCTTTCCCTAAGAAACTCGCTCATAACACAACAACTATCATTAAACAAAAGCGATCCAATCATGCGTTTGCCTAATGTGAGTTAAAGTCCAAAGTCATACCCAACTCCTAGTGTCATATATCAAGCTATAACTTTGCAAGCAAATATATTACTCTTTGAAATATTTTCTATATAACCAAGCCTAACAAACCTTCCAATCTTCCCTATGCTTATAATCACACCTCTCACAAGTTTCACTTCTCTCGGTTTAGTATTTGGTCTATAGTATTGGGTTCATAAGTTATGAACCGACAACCAGTAGCTGCTTTTCATGTCGCTTTGGATTCGATTCCCTTTGATAATTTAGGTAGTATGACTTAGCTTTTTTTTACTTGCATTAGAACACATAAACTTACCATCATCATGCTGTAAGATGTGAATTCTGTATCATATTGGAGTAGCAATAACCCCTAAAAATTTGTGATTGTATATGAACTATTGAACAAAATTTAGTTTGGTTATTAGTTAAGATAACTAAGAGGGATCGAACAGTATTTTTACTTTATGAACCGGTTGTATGCAGAAAGAATAAGATGGTTGTATTAGAGAGCTGTAAATTGCAAATTGTTCAGGTGAAATTCGCGATGCTAAAGATCTTTTGGGCATATAGATCTAAAGTTCTACGTATCTGACATTGTTTAATTAATATGGAGTATTTTTTAACAATGTACCCTTTTTTGTTTGTATTGTTTATATCTCTTATTTATTTATGAATGATAACAGAAGCAAATTGATTTAGTTATATAAGGAAAACAACCATTAAGCCATAATCTCAAAATGTATATTGATATGTTGTTAGTTAGTCAAAAAATCTTAAATTTGTCAAAACTCTCAAATTTGTTAGTCAAAAAATATACCAAATTCATTTTGGTGTAATCATCAGTATATAAAAGAAAATACTTGTTACCATCTAGGGAGATAGTCTCCATTAGACTACACAAGTCCACGTGGACTAATTGAAGTGCACAGGTTGCTCTCCACGCATTATCAGGAAACGATTGTCTGGTCTACTTTCCCAAAACACATCCTTCTCAGAAAGAGAAAGTCTCAATGTTAGGAGCCCCATCACCATCTCTTTAGTGCACAACATTTTCAGTCCATGATCATGAAGGTGTCCATATCGAAGGTGCCAAAGAATGGATTCTTCAGTCTCGATGTCAGGCATTGCATGGCTAGGAGTAGAAGAGACGTTCATAGGAAATGTATTGTTAGTTGTCATCTGCACTTGGGATACAACTTTACCTGATTGTTTGTGTGTAATCACACAAGTATCATCATCAAAATGTAAGGCATATCCACGCCTCATTAATTGGCCAACACTTAGCAAATTATACCCGCGATCAAGAGCATACTGCATATCATGAAGTACTTTAGATTGACCATGTGAAACAGTTAGTTTGATTGTACCTTTGCCTTTAACTTGGATGCTTTTTCCATTCCCCATTTTGACCTTAACTCTCTTTGTTGTATCCAGTTTAGTTCATGCAACAACCCTCATCTAATCATTTTGGAGCTGAAAAGAGGGTCCTAAGATACATAGCAGGTACTGTTAATTTCGGTTTATGGTTTGAGAAGAGATAAGATGGGATCGTGAAACGGGAAGGGTTCACTGACAGTGATTGGGGGAGTTCATTTGAAGACCAAAAAAGTATTTCTGCAAGCACTTTTTCAATCGTTTCTGCTGCTGTTACGTGGAGCTCAAAGAAACAAATGGTGGTGGCCTTTCAACCAAAGAAGTAGAGTATATTGCTGCTGGTGCAGCTGCATGCCAAGCAATATGGCTTAGACAATTATTGAATGAACTTGATCAAGAACAAACAGAAGCAACTGTGATCTATTGTGATAATAAGTCTGCAGTTTTTCAAATTAGGTTATGAAGTCAGTAGAAGTCAAAATTTTTGTTTAAATTGCAAGTATCTGTTACATGTTGTTGACATCTCCTTCTTTATAGGTGGATCAACTACAAATCTAATGGCTAGCAGTAGCAAATTCGTGTAGTTTGTATTAGGACATTAGGTAACATTTTGGAAAACAGAGTAATATACGTTTATAGTCTCCCTTCTATTCTATTGTTTGGCTACTTAACACCTATATTTATAGTGAATGAACTTAAAAAAACTGCATATCTATACAGGATCTTACACCTCTATGTCTGCCATTGTGTATGTATATGCATAACGAAGAATTATGTTAAGGTGCTAATAATCTAATGACGATCTGTTTGTTAATGTTAATTCGGTTAAACTACCTAGGATTAAGAGAATTCTGATATTTAAGTAATCATACCTATTAGTAACACAAATAGAGTTAATACAAAACATGCTTGCATTCCCTTTAATCTAGATTTTGCATGCTAGTATTGTCAAGCACTTATTATGTTTAAATGTTCATAGGTCTTGATGCATCCCTATTTAGATAAGTTTACTTGCAATACGCATATATGAAAAATACATTATCTGTTTAGTAAAAATAAGTAATGTGAAAACACTTCCGACTAATTTTATAAGAAAAGAAATAACTATAAAAACAAATGACTTATAACTTGGATGTTAACTAATTTCATAAGCTGGATATTGCCATTACAAGAATCCGGACCTACACATTTGTAGGAGGTAGACATACAAAATTTTATTTATTGAGAATGAATCTATTTTACTTGATTTACAAATAAAGTGGGTCATTTATTTAAGTAAATGTTAATATTATGTTCTCACTTTTTAATGTCAGCTTCAACATCAACCGCATTGATTTGAGATGAATTTCACAAGTTTTTTAGGTGTCCACCTGTCGAAATGTTTTGGGGTGATGGATTTTGGGAGTTTTGATTTCGAGTTCTCCTATCTATTAATTTTTTAACACAAGTTCTTTAGCTTTGTTTGATATGTTAGGAATTTGTATTTAGCATTATTTTAATGGAAGTCAGGATTGCACGGAGAGGATGTCAACAAAATGGTGTTCTTTTTTATATTATTTAACTGTTATACCAGAATCTTTGATCCGATTTAATATTTCAGGTCATATTGCTCATTTGAATAAACCTTATGAACTCCTTTCAAACATGGATGTGATTCCAATAGTTGTGTATGACTTGTTGTAGAGGATTATAGCAGAAGCTTAAAAATAGATTTTAAGTTTTATATGTTGTATTACCTGAAACTTACAAATTAAAAATGAATGAATACTCGCGCTAAGCGCGCGAAAGTATACAACTAGTTTGCTTTATTTGTTAAGACCTTTCTTGTGGCCTGGTATAGATGATTTTGGGTTTTGTTTTTGTTTTTTTTCTTTAATTTTCAGTTTTCTAAGTGGGCTTTGTTGATTGCTAATTTAATGGGCGAATTCGATGTTGCATTCGATTTACTTTGCTAACTATGGCACACTTCCTAGTAGATTTCAAATTGATCAAGATGCAATCTGTTATAATGATTATAATGTGAATATTAGTTTTGAAATTGACCAAGATGCATATGTTTAGTTGATTTTATCAAGTTTTGTTTGAATATATGTAATATACTTGTGGGTTTTGTGAAATTGTATACGTGTAGGTGACTTTATCATGTTTTCTTTGAATCCAAGAAATATAGTTGTAGTTTTTTGTAAAATATATGTGTTGTTGATTTTATCATGTTTTGGTTGACTATAACTAATATAGTTGTGGATTTAAAAAAATGTATATATTTGATGACTTGGCTTTAACATATTATTGACTATAACTAATATAGTTGTGGATTTTAAAAAAATGTATATATTTGATGACTTGGATTCAACATATTATCCGTGTATCTGTTGGTATTGCGTTGGTGAAACTTGTATTCCATTTTGGTAAAATGGCATGCACCAAGGCATGGTAGCTCCATTTTGAGGAATGATCATGAACGAAGAAGCTCCAACGATAACGACAGTGACCCCTGTATGACACATAGAGGGTGTAGCACACCAGCTTGGGGGCGTAGCATATTAGCTAATAATAGCAAGCAGCATTTGGTACAAATTTGGAGGTTGGGGGTGGGGTATATGCAATGTACCCGCCTAGAAGCTTTACATCTATGCATTGAGATCGATGTTGATATTTTCTCTGGTTATGCTTGTCTAATCGAC
This sequence comes from Flaveria ramosissima, assembly GCA_025215565.1. Taxonomy (NCBI): domain Eukaryota; kingdom Viridiplantae; phylum Streptophyta; class Magnoliopsida; order Asterales; family Asteraceae; genus Flaveria; species Flaveria ramosissima. The sequence goes on from CM046044.1 coordinate 54,860,203, forward strand.
GAAGGTGAAGTTGTTTATCATGGTACACTGACCCATGATCTGTGTTGGAAACATGTTTAGTCATCACCTCCCATCAATCCCGCTCACCATTAGGAGATTGCAATAGCACCGATAATGTGTATGAAACTTAAAAATTATACGAGATTGCATTAGGGTCATTTTTCTAATAGCATAATGTTTAACTTTTTTAAAAAGATCCAAATACAACGTCTTGTTTTATTCTTTTTTTGGACATTACTATTCATATTGTATTGTTTACGAGTGTTTTCAACATAAAATGTATATTTTTTTCATATTTATTAGACAAGATATCTCATTAACTACACATGTGCAGAGTGACCAATAAAATTTAAAAACGACTCTTAAACATAAATAAAAGGAATTTAATTCTTGAAAACAACTCGGTACAGAAAAAAAAATAAACAAAACAACTTATTGTTTTCTTAAAAAAATTAAATATCGCCTCTTAATAAAGAAAAATAAATTATAGTTAAACTAGTTATTGTATAAAAAATTAATAAAAAGAATAAAGTGCCTCAGGGTGTAACGTTTTGCCAGGGATATCCACCCAACTTCTCAATTTTGTGAGTACCGAATAAAATAGTTGATATAATGATGAGCCTACTAATAATATAATTAATTATTATGAGGATGTGGTTTAGTTACAGAGTCAAACCTGTAGCAGCATCGAGGTTTGAAGGTATACGGTTGAAGTCCCGAAAAATTTACGTTAAAAATCTATCATAATTACTTACCCAATACTGAGTGCTTTTTCTAAGAAAATTAATAACAAAAGTAATTGGTTGTATATCTAACTTCCATATATAACCACATAAGAAGAGAAGTTTTCATGACACAATTCACATTGTAACATATATAGTTAACGACGGTTTCCTGTTTTTGTATTTATGTAAGTTATGCCACGCCTAATTCTGATTTGCGTTGTAGAGAGACTATTTAGCTTACTATATAATAGTGCCACTATAGTGGTCATTATTGAACAAGGCATATTTTACTTACGTAAGTATAAAGTTACTCTTTCATAGCAAGCAAAATGTTTGACGTAAGTATAAAGATACTCTTTCATAGCAAGCAAAATGTTTGAAATTTAAGTTATAAAGATTACACATGTCGAATGAAAATGACAATAATTATCTTCCAAACTCAACGAGTGACATGATAGTTTGTTGTTTTTAAGCCATGAGGCACGATCATGAACCAAATGACCCTCATGAAGGAAGTGTAAAGGTCACACCATTAGCTAGCTAGGTATAACAACTCCCATCAGATTTGATATATATTGTCATCGTTGGCTGCATGATTAAATTATAAGTCCTCATGTAGCGGTACATAATTGTATCTCAAACATGTTATTCACCACCCATGAGGGCATCAAAAAGATCATACCCTACAAGAGAATAGTTATATATGACACCGTGCCATCCAATGCAATCACATTGCAGTCAAGAAAAAGAATAGAATACATCATACACATACCCTATATCATTTTGTTTGGGATAAATGTGGATTAATGTTACACTTACATATATTTGAACTTGAGTACACACAATAAAAACGTAGATCATATAAATACTAACACAATTATTTGGCAAATATTAGCTACTAAGTTCATAGAGCTTCAAAGGAATGTTGCCAAAAGAGTTAGAAACATCCACCGTTGAAAAATTAAATTTCAAGCCAAAGTCGTTTCAGAATAACAAATTATGTACAGTTGATGAATTGCAGGGCAAATCTCCCTTGGCGGGTAGTATTAGAAAAAGACTTACTAGCTGCCAGAGGAGTAATTACCCAGTAATACATCCATACACTTAAACAACCTTCAAAAGCACTTGGTTGATAAAATTGTAATAACCTTTCCAAACCATTTATAGACCACAGTAAAGTATAAGCAAATTCTATCAGAGCATATACTTGGCACATTCCCTCTCTCCCTTACTCCATTTGTTCGACATCATATCAAGAATATTTGCAGATAATACTTTTATGCGATTTTACTTTTACTGACCTTTAATGATTTCAAAAGACATACAATAGTGACGATCAGATATGTGCGAGAGAAAAAAAGGTAGAATATATGTGTCATGTTCCATACGTTGTTAAAAGTTTCAACTCTTATTGATTCTCTGCTTAGTAGGCCAGTCTAGAAAGCCATACCAAGGTCTACAACATTAATGCAAAATGTTATCGACCAATATTACAAACACATAATTATGTTATTCTTATGTCACTTGCTAACAATTTGCCATAGTTGCTTATCAGTATAAGCATATACAAATCAAGATAACATATTTATATTATTTCACCATGGCCTAGAGGTTAAAAAGATTTGAGATTCATGTTGGTTTTTTAGAACTAGTAGATAAAAATATATGACAATCATCCATTACATTGTCATAAAAACCTTCCTTAAAAGCCTCTATGGATAGATTACTTGTAGATGTATATATGGCAAGAAAATGTTGTCGCTAAATATATTTTGGGACTGGAAAACCTGTTGTTGAATAGAAAAGTATTTTGCATATATGGGTATTGTTACCACACTAGCAGGTTACTCGCACTCCGGGGTGGCCGATATACAAAAGAGTTTGTTAGAAATTTAGAATAACATAACGTTATTGTAAATGTTAAAAAACACCCTAGCTAATTTTAGTTGGAGCAACTTTATCTTTGTATAATAATAAGGAGTTATACACGCATTACATGGCAAAGTAATGTTTTTTTTTGTAGAATCGTATATAGTAATATGTTAATTAATATTAACGGATGAACTCACCACTATATTCAACAAAAATTACAAATAACTACAAACACATGTCTAAACATGGATAAAAATAAACACATTGCTTATGCTCGGTTTTGTTTCAACTCTATTTATTTAAGGTGTTGAAGAAAAACAAAAGAAACAAACTTCAATCTTCAAGTGGACTAATAAAAGCAGAAACGTTAGCCATTGCTAATGCTCGGTTTTGTAAAAGCATAATGGTATTTGAGCCGCTACGCTTTGAAATAAAGTTTATATTGAAATGTAATTAAAAATGAACACGTTAAAATTGTATATTTGAAATTATAAGACCATTATATTTTAAAAGTTATAAAAGGTAAACAAATTTTGTTAAAGATAAATTATAAATGTTAAATAGAAAAACTAAAATTAGTAAAAACAAAAAAATAGCTAACAAAAAAATTGAATTTACATGAATGAAAAGTTTTAAGAACTCATGGCAGAAAATAAATAAATGTCAGGCACCCGCAACAATCATGAGAAAGTGCAAGCGAAGGATTCAATCATCACGTGAACCACTATGAGCAGAAAACTATTCATGACACACTTTTGTATGGGTGTGCAAGAAACTAAAATAAGCGAACTGTAACCAAAATAATCGACCCACCAATATAAAAACTGATGGTTTGAGTTGATGATTTTAAACTGATTTTTTCAGTTCGGTTTCGATTTTGTTTGTAACAAAAACCGAAAAAACTAAACCGAAACCACACAACCGAACCTGTAAATTTAGAAGTGTATTTATACACTTATAAACTCGATTAGCCTATTAATTTCTAAGGCCCCGTTCCCGGAAACCTCACAGTTGGTCAATCACAGCAGTTAAAACATTAATCATTATAATTATACAAACTTAAGCAGCGGAAATAATTTATCAAAAACCATTCATTTCATTTAAAACACTGTTGTTGAGCAATACATCATCGTTTAACTGATTACAAAAGAATTGTTTTACTGCATTACAAAACAACAGCACATAAAATACGAATGGATGTCAGTCTTTCTCTGCCGAGTAGCTTCACCCTCGTGCCATCCTCATCAATAATTACCTGCCAACTGAAAATGTATAAAAGTCAGCGTTGCTGAGTGAGCTCTAGGTTTAAAACTAATAAAATACTTTCTGTATGGTGTACATATGAAAATACTCTTTTCTGTAAAATACAACTCTTTACTGTATATGTGAGCACGCATTAACTATATGAACAAATACTGTTCGTTCTCTTTACTGTATGCCTTGTTTACTCTGCTTTCTTTTATCTTTATCTTTCACTGTCTGTATGGACCAATGAGCAATACCCCAACTATATGCGCGACGGAAGACGGGTGATGGGCCATCTATATCCCTCGAAAGGGTCAACTATATCCCTTGAAAGGGTCAACTGTATCCGTCGAAAGGGTGCTGTGTATTGTATACAAAGCCGACCCAATTACCCAGGGTACACTACAAAGGTCCTGCCAATCTCCAAGACTGGCCCTGTGTGCATAATAGGGTAGCTAACCCGCAGCACAATTGAGCTAACGACAACACGGTCGTGTACCTCCTATAAGCTTGCAAGACTTGTTAACATTTTATTAATGTTCCTCTTCTTTTCTTTATTGCTCTTTCTCTTTATTATTACAATATACTTTACGTTACGATAATAAACATACCACGTAAAGTCACATTCTATAGGTAATAATAATAATAGCAATAATAATAATAAGGAACAATCATAAGGCAATCATAATCAATCATAATCATGCATGAAACCCATCATTAATAAGCCCTAGTCAACCTTGGTCAAAAACCTTAAAAGCACAGACTCCCAAAAATTCTGTAATAAATTCTAAGTGTTTAGGCGCTTGACACTATTTGGGCGCATGGGCTTTGTTTGGGCGTATGGGTACTTAGGCGCATGGACTACTTCAAACGCATGGAAACTTAGGCGCATGGACAAATTAGGCGCATGGTCACTATTCGGTCGTATGAACACTTAGGCGTATGGATCACTTGGGCGCATGGGCCACTTGGGCGCATGGGCCACTTTGGGCGCATGGGCCATTTTGGGCGCATGGGTTGTTCTTAGACTTTTCTAAGGAAATTCTCAGGCGTATGAGCTACTGTTCAGACGTATGGATTACACTTAAATTTCTCAAAAGCAGTTCTAGGTGTATGAGCTTATTCTAGGCGCATGGACATTCTATTCAACTTGTTTCCAGTATGATTTTGAACCCGATCCTCATACCTATCTGTTCTAAGCTTAACATAGCACTTCTAAACATGAACAATCTATAAGCATTTAAGAACCCACATCCAACATGCAAAATACATACGGGTAAACATACATAACATTGTAAAAACGTTTTAAATACATTTTCAGCCCCAAAGATGTGTAAAACAAGTAGAAACCGGGGTCTAGAAACTCACCTGATGCAACTTGGGTGTTTCTTCCTTTCTAACCCTTTTGCAATTGAGTTCAAACACCTAAAAACACCACCAAACACACACACCCGAGCACATACACGAACACATAAGCACATAAACATATAACCGGAATAAAACCCGTCATAAACAATTAAAAACCTTGAATTCTTACCTTGAATTCACTTTCTCTTCTTCTTCTTTTCTCCAACCGAGAGTTCTGCTCTCTTCCTTTCTCTCTCTAAAATCCGATTTGCAAAAAGGTGAAAAGTAGCATGGTGTGGGCGGCCATGTTGCTTTTGTACCAACTTTTATCCTTTTTACCCTTTTGACACTTTTAACCCCTCATCTTGGGTTAATTGATGTTTTCTTTCTTTTTATTTCCTTTATTAGAATAACCGGGTGTTACAAGTCCACCCCCTTATATAGGTTTCGTCCCCGAAACCTGTTATTCCTCAAACAGACGAGGATAATGATGCCTCATTTCCTCCTCAGTCTCCCATGTAGATTCGGATCCCTTCCTGTGCTTCCACTGTACATGCACAAGAGGAACCACTTTATTCCTCAACCTCTTCTCTTTACGATCGATGATTGCCACTGGTTGCTCTAAATAAACGAGCCTTTCGTCTACTTCGATATCCTCCAGTGGAACAATCATATCTTCATCAGCTAAGCACTTTCTCAGGTGAGATACATGGAATGTCGGGTGAATTCCACTTAACTCATCTGGTAATTCCAACCTATAGGCCACCTCTCCTACTCGAGCAATGATTCGGAAAGGTCCTATGTATCTCGGGCTTAGCTTACCTCGTTTCCTGAATCGTATGATACCCTTCCAAGGTGAGACCTTCAACATAACCGACCGCCCACCTGGAACTCGATCGGTCTGCGTCGTTTATCGGCATACGACTTCTGTCTATCTTTGGCTGCCTTCATAAAGGCCTTAATCTTTTCTAGCTTCTAGGTCATAGCCTCGATCACCTCGACGCTCCCCAATTCCTTCTGACCAATATCACCCCAACAAACGGGTGTTCTGCATCTCCTACCGTATAACATCTCATAGGGTGGCATACCAATACTGGCATGATAGCTGTTGTTGTACGAGAATTCGGCTAATGGTAGGTGGTCATCCCAACTTCCCCCAAAATCAATCACACATGCCCGAAGCATGTCTTCCAGTGTCTGAATGGTCCTTTCTGACTGACCATCAGTTTGGGGATGATAGGCCATGCTAATGTGTAATCTCGTCCCCATAGCGTCGTGGAATTTCTTTCAAATTTTAGAGGTAAACCGGGTGTCACGATCAGACACGATAGACACTGGCACACCATGAAGAGTTACAATTTCCTTGATGAACAGGTCAGCCAACCTCTCAGATGAATATGTCTCGCGGATCGGTAGGAAGTGGGCACTCTTCGTCAAACGGTCATCGTATCCTTTCGGAGTACGCGCCAGCTTTATAATGAAATCCATGGTGATGTGCTCCCACTTCCATTCCGGTATATCCAAAGGTTGAATCTTCTCATACGGCTTTTGGTGCTAGCCTTCACTTGTAAACAAGTAAGATACTTACTCACATACTCCATCACATCCCGCTTCATACCCGGTCACCAATAATCGTTCTTCATATCCTGATACATCTTCGTGGCACCAGGATGAATGGAGTATCGAGTCTTGTGAGCTTCATCCATAATCTTCGCCCGTAGATCCCCAAAACGAGGAATCCACACTCGTCCAAATCAGGTTCTAACACCGAGTGTGTTTTCACCCAATTCCCCAACCAGACCTCTCATTCTTTCAGAGTTAAGATGATCTTCTTTCAGTGCCTCATCTTAAAACTTTTTAACTTGTTGCATCACATCAGAGGTCATGATTAGTTGATAAGCTTTCACCTGAATCGGCTCGGGCCTCTCCTTCCGGCTAAGGGCATCAGCCACCACATTGGCCTTGCCCGGGTGATAGTGGATCTCACAATCATAATCCTTTATAAGTTCCAACCACCGTCTCTGCCTCATGTTCAGATCCTTCTGCTCGAAGAAGTACTTCAAGCTCTTGTGGTCAGTGAAAATGGTGCACTTCGTCCCGTACAGATAGTGCCTCCAAATCTTTAGTGCGAAGACCACTGCTGCTAACTCCAGGTCATGAGTAGGATAATTAACCTCATGCACCTTCAGTTGTCGGGATGCATAGGCTATCACCTTACCTCGTTGCATCAACACGCAACCCAACCCCGAGTAGGAAGCATCTGAATAGACCACCAAATCCTCGCTTCCTTCGGGTAATGACAAGACAGGGGCTTGGGTCAGTCTTGCCTTTAACTCCTCAAAAGCCCTTTCTTGTTCTTGACCCCACACGAACTTCACATCCTTACGGGTCAACTTAGTCAACGGGGAGGCTATCTTGGAGAAGTCCTGAATGAACCTACGATAATATCCCGCCAACCCCAAGAAGCTGCGAATCTCGGAGGGCGTTTTCGGAGACTTCCATTGCATCACTGCTTCCACCTTTGCTGGGTCTACCATAATCCCCTCGGGATTTACCACGTGACCTAAGAATTGAACTTCCGCAACCAGAACGCGCACTTGGAGAATTTAGCATACAACTTCTCCCTTCTTAAGGTCTCTAACACCTCCCGAATAAGGACGGCATGCTCTTCTTCGCTCCTCAAGTAGATCAGGATATCATCAATAAATACAATCACTGATCTATCCAGTATTGGCCGACACACTCGGTTCATCAAATCCATAAAAGCAGCTGGTGCATTAGTTAGACCAAAAGACATAACGAGGAACTTGTAGTGTTCATAACGCGTACGGAAAGTTGTCTTAGGAATGTCTTGTTCCCTCACCTTCAATTGATGGTAGCCAGATCATAGATCTATTCTTGAAAACCAACTGGCACCTTGGAGCTGGTCAAACAGATCATCAATTCTTGGTAAGGGGTATCGGTTCTTCACCGTCAACTTGTTCAGCTCTTGGTGGTCAATGCACATCCTCATACTACCGTCTTTATTCTTCACAAACAGGACCGGAGCACCCCAGGGAGAGATACTCGGTCTAATGAACCCCTTATCGAGCAGCTCGTGCAACTACTCCATCAGCTCTTTCATTTCTGTCGGAGCTAACCGATACGCTGCTTTAGCAACGGGTTGAGCATCGGGTATCAGATCAATTTGGAACTCAATCTCGCGGTCCGATGGCACGCCAGGTAAGTCTTCCGGGAATACGTCCGAAAAGTCACACACCACTGGTACCTCAGGTAGTTGTGGTACCGACGCATCCACATCTTTTACGTAGGCCAAGTAGGCACTACATCCACGTCTCATGCACTTCCCCGCCACCGCCATCGAAATCATCTTCGGGATCGTAGTAACGCGATCTCCATGAATCGTAACCAAACTCTTATCGGGCGCAACTAATCGAATCATCTTCTTTCGACATACGATGTTTGCTTCATAGGTTGCTAACCAGTCCATCCCTAGTACTACATCAAATCCACCTAGGGGTATCACGTGCAACCTAGCAGCGAACCTATGGCCTTCTAGTTCTATGGCACAGTCCTCTATCACATCAGTAATTCTAGTGGACTTACCAATAGCAGTTTCTACATCGAATGGTTCACTAATCTTTCTACTACTAGCAGGCAACTTAGCACAAAAAGTAGTGGAAATAAAACTCCTGCTAGCACCGGAATCAAACAATACAGAGGCATAAATTTGGTTTACTAGAAACATACCTGACAAAACATCAGGATCAGCTCTGCCTTCCTCCCGGGTCATAGTGTAAGCTCTAGCACTTGCCCTCTGCCCTCCTTCCTCCGGCTTCTTATTCCCCGCTCCCGAGCTCTCTGCCCTCGGCTTCTTGCAGTCTCTAGCGATGTGGCCAGGCTGGCCACACCTGAAGCATACGTTCATCCCCATCCTGCACTCACCAGTATGCTCCCTTCCACATTTGCCACACTTCTTCCACCCTGCACTAGATGTGACCACACGTCGGTCACCCACCTTCGCCACCTTATTGTTTGGAGTGGCTCCACCACGTTCGAACCGTTTCCCATTCCAGTTATGGTCACCTCCACCCTTCTTGTTCACCTCAGCCACCACCACCTCGCGCTCATCATATAATCTACCAGCCAAATCAACCGCCGATCTAAAGGTGCTCGGCCGGGCGGCGATCATATGCCTACAGATATCCGCCGGCAGCCCCTGGATGTATCTCTTAATCTTTCGTGATAGTGGTGTCACTTGATCGGGCACTAGTCGCGCCATTTCATTTAATTTTGTGGTGTACAGCTGGTGTGTCATCGTTCCCACCTCCAGCTGCAGGAACTCCCTTTCCACCTTATCCATCTCTATATGGGGGCAGAATTCCTCGATCACTAACTTCTTCAGTTCAGGCCATCTCATTCTCCCAATGGCCCTGCTACCCTCGTCTTGGACAATGTTGTCCCACCAACACAAAGCCAAGTCTACAAAGGAGTGGGTAGCGAATTTCACCGTCTGATCTTCACAACACTCACTAATATCGAGAACGGCTTCCATTTCCCTCACCCACCGGTGAGAAGCAGCCGTAGTGCCGTTTCCATCGAAAGTAGGGAGCTTGCATCTCATAAACGCCCCATAGTTACAGCCTCGGGTCGCCTCCAGCGCAGGCTCTTCTTCTTCCTCCTCGTCATCAGAGAGAACCGTTTCCGGCTCTAGTTGCTCCTGTCCTCCCGAGGACCTGTTTCTTTCCTCTTCCTTTAATGCCTTGATCACTTCGGTCATCACAGACGATAGAATCGTCTGCATGACCTGATGAACCTCTTCCACCACAGCCTCCTTTACTGAGGCTCTCAAATTGGCGCTCTCGTCGCCACCCTCCGGATGAGGGGTCTCTGGTCCCTCATGAACCACCTTCTCGACTCTGGGTCTCCCTCTCTTAGGTCGCGGAGCAGCACCGTGACCTCCACCACGAGAGGCCTTTGAAGATCTACCGCCAGCCATCCTCTAAAGCACACTATAAGATTCAAACACTAACGCGGTCATTCAAGGTAATAGCTCAGTTTATGTTAAGTATAGTAAGTCCCTAATTACAGTGGCCAGTTGTGATTAGCCACTTATTTTACTCTTCATACCCCAAGCATTTTCTATCCTGACTTAATCAGTATCTAAATCTACTAAGAACACATAAATCAAATAGCATGCGCACATAATACCGGTTAATATTAAGAAAAGGCATACCTGATGGCACGTAGCTACCCGGGCTGACATCTCTCCATTTGTCCCATTTTCAGTTTAAGTTTAGGTTTTAAAAATTTTGTTTAACCCAATTCTCTTAAACTTTGGCTCTGATACCAACTTGTAAGGCCCCGTTCCCGGAAACCTCACAGTTGGTCAATCACAGCAGTTAAAACATTAATCATTATAATTATACAAACTTAAGCAGTGGAAATAATTTATCATAAACCATTCATTTCATTTAAAACACTGTTGTTGAGTAATACATCATCGTTTAACTGATTACAAAAGAATTGTTTTACTGCATTACAAAACAACAACACATAAAAAAGGAATGGATGTCAGTCTTTTCCTGCCGAGTAGCTTCAACCTCGTGCCATCCTCATCAATAATTACCTGCCAACTGAAAATGTATAAAAGTCAGCGTTGCTGAGTGAGCTCTAGGTTTAAAAGTAATAAAATACTTTCTGTACGGTATACATATGAAAATACTCTTTTCTGTAAAATACAACTCTTTACTGTATATGCGAGCACGCATTAACTATATGAACAAATACTGTTTGTTCTCTTTACTGTATGCCTTGTTTACTCTGCTTTCTTTTATCTTTATCTTTCACTGTCTGTATGGACCAATGAGCAATACCCCAACTATATGCGCGATGGAAGACGGGTGATGGGCCATCTATATCCCTCGAAAGGGTCAACTATATCCCTCGAAAGGGTCAACTGTATCCCTCGAAAGGGTGCTGTGTACTGTATACAAGGCCGACCCAATCACCCAAGGTACGCTACAAAGGTCCTGCCAATCTCCAAGACTGGCCCTGTGTGCATAATAGGGTAGCTAACCCGCAGCATAGTTGAGCTAACGACAACACGGTCGTGTACCTCCTATAAGCTTGCAAGACTTGTTAACATTTTATTAATGTTCCTCTTCTTTTCTTTATTGCTCTTTCTCTTTATTATTACAATATACTTTACGTTACGATAATAAACATATCACGTAAAGTCACATTTTATAGGTAATAATAATAATAGCAATAATAATAATAAGGAACAATCATAAGGCAATCATAATCAATCATAATCATGCATGAAACCCATCATTAATAAGCCCTAGTCAACCTTGGTCAAAAACCCTAAAAGCACAGACTCCCAAAAATTCTGTAATAAATTCTAAGTGTTTAGGCGCTTGACACTATTTGGGCGCATAGGCCCTGTTTGGGCGTATGGGTACTTAGGCGCATGGACTACTTCAGACGCATGGAAACTTAGGCGCATGGTCAAATTAGGCGCATGGGCACTATTCGGTCGTATGAACACTTAGGCGTATGGATCACTTGGGCATGGGCCACTTGGGCGCATGGGCCACTTTGGGTGCATGGGTTGTTCTTAGACTTTTCTAAGGAAATTCTCAAGCGTATGAGCTACTGTTCACACGTATGGGTTACACTTAAATTTCTCAAAGGCAGTTCTAGGCGTATGAGCTTATTCTAGGCACATGGACATTCTATTCAACTTGTTTCCAGTATGATTTTGAACCCGATCCTCATACCTATCTGTTCTAAGCTTAACATGGCACTTCTAAACATGAACAATCTATAAGCATTTAAGAACCCACATCCAACATGCAAAATACATACAGGTAAACATACATAACATTGTAAAAACGTTTTAAATACATTTTCAGCCCCAAAGATGTGTAAAACAAGTAGAAACAGAGGTCTAGAAACTCACCTGATGCAACTTGGGTGTTTCTTACTTTCTAACCCTTTTGCAACTGAGTTCAAACATCTAAAAACACCACTAAACACACACACCCGAGCACATACACGAACACATAAGCACATAAACATATAACCGGAATAAAACCCGTCATAAACAATTAAAAACCTTGAATTCTTACCTTGAATTCACTTTCTCTTCTTCTTCTTTTCTCCAACCGAGAGTTCTGCTCTCTTCCTTTCTCTCTCTAAAATCCGATTTGCAAAAAGGTGAAAAGTAGCATGGTGTGGGCGGACATGTTGCTTTTGTACCAACTTTTATCCTTTTTACCCTTTTGACACTTTTAACCCCTCATCTTGGGTTAATTGATATTTTTTTTCTTTTTATTTCCTTTATTAGAATAACCGGGTGTTACATAATTTCTTATATAACTTATGTCATCTAAAAAATATTGAATAGCTAGGTTTCAATAATAATTTTGAGTTGTATTTATTGATTTTGTTATTGTATTTTATGAGTTGTAATCAATTTTGATATCACGTAATTGATAAGAACTAGTTGAAACCCCGCTCACACTGTAAGGGTAACTTAAACGCGGATATAAAAACAAATCGTAAAAGCTGCAATGCCGACCCAAACAAAAAAAAGTTAAAAAATTTAGATGTTGCTTAGTGTTATCTATTGCATGTGGGATTGACTTGGAAAATCAATTCTTTTGTGATAGTCTCATGCTTATTATATTTTATAGAAAAAAAGCTTGGTCTTTCACTAAAAAATAATAAAAAAGACATAAGGTGAATATTAAAAATATGTAAAACACTTGTATTTTATAATCCGAATCTCCTAATTGTAGCTTATATAATATATTGTTGGATTTCATAATACTTAGACAGTGTAATTTAGTAATATAAAGATTATAAATGGTTTTAATATGTATTTAGTTACACGAATAACTACTATAAAAATAAATTTTACAAATATAATTTTTATTTTCTATCAATAATAGTAATAGAAAAAATACATCTTAACTTACCAAGATAAGAAATGGGAAGTGCAACCATGGCCACTACCTCTAACCATAGTTAATATTCCGTAACCCAACATTTTATTTTATACCCACAAATTATTTTTTCGTCATCTGCTTCATCCTCCAAACCATCATAGCTTCACCTTAAACGTTCAAATTCTTTGACTCAAATAGATTATTTTGTTTCTTATTTTTCTTGCACACTTCAGTTTACCACCATCATACATCACCACCGCCATCGGAGACCACCAAACCCCACCTACGTTTTCCTCCAATTCCTCACGTTCACGTCATAATTTATGTTCCTTTTTCTCAAACCAGTATTACAACTCATCTTCAACATAAACTCTTACTTCATGTCTTCAACACCTCTGATGCCTCATTGTCGTGCCACCACGTCAGTCACCATCTACAACAACAATCAACCACAGCCTCGTAAGGGATTTGATTTGAGACATATATTAGAGGTTCTCAGTTGTCTTCAAGCGGAGGTGGTGGTGTTCGGCAGGTCACCGGAAGAGATAGCCGACAAAGTTGTTGGTGGAGCTCACCTGTGAAATGGTTGTGGACAGGGGCGGAACTAGGGTATCGAGTACGGGTCAAGTGACCCCATTGATTTTTGAACCCGTAGTATAACGTATAATGTCAAATTTTTAGTGAACTCTAGTTTTATAGAAAATGAACCCATTTGTATATGAAGGTTGAAATTATATCATAAAAATGTTGCTGGTTCGGTGGTAAGTCGCGTGCTGAATCTAAAATGAGGTCACGAACTCGAATCTTTGCAGCAACCTTTTTTCCATTTTTTCATTTAGGTAAAATTACTAAAATACCCTTATTCTTATAACACAAAATAAAACCATAACCCTAGCCCCATTAGTTTTCCCCCATACTGTCACATCCCGCTGGAAACGTGAGATGCTTTGGATGTGACTTGCTTGTTAAGAACTCATTGATTTAAAAAAATAAACAATTCAACATAATATAACACAACATAACATAATACATCACGTAGTCATAGATAATATGATCCTATTACAAACATAATATCTAACTGCTACATCTTCAGTAATAATGGAAGTGTGCGTCCACCGATAGGCTGAGATCGTACATGTTAACAGTTAGATTCACTCAAACTTTGTCCATAATTTCTCCCCAGCCATTATAAACATCAAAGGAGAACATAATGCTGTTAGACATGTTGCTTACCTAAAAAAGCATACTCAAAATGGTCAACATAAAGTTGGTGAGATCATAGGTTTAATCTTCAAACAAAATGTTTTTGATGCATCAAATACAACCAAACCTTACTTAATAGCCAGATGATTCATAACTGTCATAACATAATTCATAAAATCAGATAATATAGCATCACAACACTCATCCTGTTGGTGCAGGAAATATTTTCCCAAGTAGCGCTACTTATATTATTCAACGGTTCCACATACGAATTAATGGTTGTAACATAAATGACAGTAATACTCAAAAATCTTATATGCATCAATCTAAAAATAGTATGCTTTTTCCCCTAAAAACTTATAAGTATAAAAATGGGGCTATGAGTCTCACCTTTTACTCCAATAGATTACCTAAAAATAAAATATTTAAAGTTTAAAAAATATATCTTTTCTTTAAAAATTTAGCACCTCCGAATATAAAAATTCATTACAAAAATTATAATCAAACATATATCACGAAATTTTCACAACAAGTGAGTCCAAAAATCAGATATAACATGTCAAAATTCCATACATCAATTAATTACAGTTTATTTTCTAGAAATTTTATATTATTTGCATAAATTAGCAGAAACACCTACGGGCCTCTAAAATTTATCAAATTTTGCCAGGATATATATATATATATATATATATATATATATATATATATATATATATATATATATATATACACATACATATATATATATATAAATACATATATATACATATATATATATGTATATATGTATATATATATACATATATATATATATATATGTATATATGTATATATACATATATATATGTATATATGATATATATATATATATATACATATATATATATATATATATACATATATATATATATAGAGATATATATATATATATATATATATATATATATATAGATATATATATATATATATACTATATATATATATATATATATATATATATATATATATATATATAAATTATTTTACCGATTATATTTGTACCAAAATTTGCATAACTTTAATTCTTAATATTTCTAATATATTTATCAATTTTATTCCCACAATCACAGCCATTTAAATAATATATCGAATTTACCAAGATTTTACATAATTTCAACCCTTTATTTGAAGTCTTTTTGTTTAATTTCATAGTTTATCATATTTCTCAGATTCTCAAACCTTTCTCATTGATTTTTGAATAGAGATGAAGTGGTTTATAAAGTTTAGTGAAAACTTTAAAGTTCTAATCAAAAGGGTTGATATGTGTTTGTTTAAACACATATAACTTATAATCTTAGTTAGTTTAAGAGTTGAAACCTTGATTTTTATAATGAAAGAGTGTGAAGGGTAGCTGTTGGTAGCTTCTTTCCTTGTTGATTCGGCTAGAATGATCCTCCTTGGACTTGATCTCCAATGGTCGAAGTTGTTGGTGTTTGATAGTAGTTATGATAACCGAGTGGAGTGTAGAAGTGTGAAGATGGTGGTAGTTTCTTGTGGTTCACGGTGGTGGTGCTAGTAAATACCGAGAGTTAGAGGTGGTGGTGGTCGAAGTGTTTGTAGTGGTGTGATTTGTGTTTGCAGCCCATCGGCCGAGAGGTGCAAGAAGTAGTGGAGTAGTTATGATGAACTCTAGGCTTAGAGGTGTGATGTGGAAATTATAGGTAGTATTAGTCGGCCTCTAGGGTGCTAGGTGGCGGATTTTGATCTTGCTTGGTGTTATAGTGAAGATAGGTGTCAACCAAAGGGAGTGAGTGAATCATCGATTATTAATGAGATGTTTAACTAGGTTTAGGTTGTTAACCGGGTTGTTTTGTTACCTTAATGAACCAAAACTAGAGCTTAGGTTATGCTTTTGTTGAGATTTAGGTGTTTAAGGTTTGCTTATTTTTGTTTTGATGCTAAGCTTTCCTTGATGTTTCATTGTATTGTGGTGTTTGGTGTCACACCCCAACCTTGACGGCGGAAACGTCGAGATGTGAGGGTTAAGATTGTTCACAGCCACATAACGCTATTATTAAATCCAAATATATTATACATAAGTTTCAAAATTACATTACAAGCATAAGTCTCAATAATGAAATAAGTTTCAACATGAAATAACAAACATAATCATTTTGTTTATTAACTAGGTCCAAGTCCTAGAATATGCCAGCAACATAAGTTCACTTCAAAACTTGGGGGTTTTCCTGAAACATGATAAAAATAAAAGGTCAACTATAAATAGTTGGTGAGTTTCCAAGGTTTTCATACATAATATGAAAAAGGTTACAAGTAGCAATTCATGTCATAGGTTATAAGCTAGTAAGGTTATAGAACACATATCGTTACAACCAAACCTCGACTTGATTACAAGTATAAAAGATTGGCTAAGTGTATTTGGTTCCCTAGTGCACAAGCGTACGGCCCCTAGGAGTCGGCAATACCTCGACTTTAGCACCAAATAGGCTTGTCAGGCCCAAAGATCTAAGACGTCGCCAGGCTAGCAATAGTTAATGATTGTAAACAAACTATGTATCTCATATAATCACTTACATTACACAAATAACCATGACAAAATAATAAGTTGAATTGCATGTGATTTACAAGTCTCAAACGTTTATAAGTGTATGATGTATAAGTATCATGTTTCACCCCAAAATAGTGTGAAATAAAGTAAAAAGGGGACAAGGAAAACTCACTTGATCAAATGTATGTAAATGACGTTTAAAAGAAATAATAATAAGCGTTGTTCCAACGTAATCCTTCACAATGCACCTATATATATATATATTTTACAAGTTTAAGTTTAAATAATAAGATTTACGTTTCAATGCGAACTAGGGTTTCAGTTGGGATTTGGGGTTTTTAATAATTACATTTAATAAAAATATAATTATACCATCGTTTATGTTTTGGTTTTAAGAAATATTTAAAACCAATAATGATATTGAATGATTCAATGATTTAATTTATTAATTTAAGAAAAAGTAAATACGAAGTGTGAAAAGAAATAATTAATAAAGTTTTGAACCTTTAAGTGATTTATTATGAAGGACTTATAATACAAAACCTTAAAAAAAAAATGAGAATAATGTATAATAACAAATTATATTGTTTTATAAGTTTTAAGAATTTAAATAAACGTTTAGAGAATAAATTTGTTATCTATTTATATATAACATGGTTAAATGAGTAGATGAATAACTAATTATTTAAATAATTATTTAAATAACTATTTGAATAATTATAAATTTGACAAATAGATTTATAATGTTTTAGATTAATCTACATTTAAACCATAATAAGTTTATAACATTTAAATTACATAAGAAAATAATTAATAATGTTTCTGTAATCTTAAAAATAATTTAATTATTTCTGAAATGTTTTAATTCACAAATTAATTTTTACTTTTCAATAATATATTAGTATAATTTATGGAGTTTAAAATATTAAAAAAATGGCTTAAAAAAAATGAATGCCGGAGGCTGGGTTCGAACCCAAGACCTCCGGTATAGAGTGTTAGAGTGGGAACCAGTTGAGCCTAAGCCCGAATCTGTTTAGAAATCGTTTTAAAATGTTTTAACCATTAATTACTGAAATCCCCCAAATTTAACATAAACCCTAGAATTGATCTTCTCCAAATTAAACCCGAAATTGATGTTGTTAATCAAATTAAACATAGGGCTTTGATTCCCCATGTGAAATCGAGCATAATGATATGTTTAACTTACATGCTTGTATTCGAATTGATGATGAACCATAAAAGATATAGTCGCGACTGATGAGTTGAATTCGTTCGATGAGTAATCACTGGTGAAAACCGAATTAAACTTGTGTGAACCTTTGTGTGATACTCGAGAATCTAAGCCCTCTGTCAATTTGTAATGAGATTGTATAGAAAGTGGGGTTCGATCATGCTACAGGTTCTCGATGAAACAAGAATCAATTGCGAAGTTCTGTGTGTTTCCAGGTGAATTTGGAAATGGTAATCGATTAGAGGTGCTTAAACGATTGTTTAGGTTCAATTAATTGGATTATTATTGTGTTTTAAAGCTCAAACGGTTAAATGATTATGGTGCTTCGGTTATTCATTTGGATGGAGTTGTAACCGACGTTTAACACAATTAAAGTGGGTGTTTAAACTCGAAACATGTCCACGAAGCGGTTTAGAACGATTTGGCTTCAAAAACCGGCCGTTTCAAGTGGTTTAGGGGGTTTACCGGCGCCGCGCCGGAGTTGGCCGGCCGGCGGCCGGATTTACGGGGGAACAGAGAGAAGGTTTTTTTTATTTTTTACACAAATGGTCCCTGTAGTTTGTGTTTTGTTAAGTTGATTTCAAAGTTTAGTTTTTAGTTTAAACAAAATTACTATTTGGCCCCTGAAGTTTAAAGTGTTAATATTTTATGTAATAAACATATTAATTACAAGTTTAAAGTTATATAACTTTATTATTTTCAATATTATTATCATTTACATTATTGTTACTAATATTATTATCATTAATATTATTATTATTAGTGTCATTATTATAATTGTTATTATTATTGTTATAATAATAATAATTATTATTTTTAAGACTAAAATCACTTTAAGTGTTTAAACAACATTACAACCCTTTTAATGCTATTGTTATTAATTATCAACCATAATAGGTCCTCAAGGTTTCAAAATGACATAAAAGGTCCTTTTAAAACTTAACGAAGTTAACCTTTTAAGTTAACAAAATACGGGATGTTACAGTCTCCCCAACTTAAAAGAATTTCGTCCCGAAATTAAAAATGAACTTAGATGAACAAAGGAATTATAATGAAAGGTGAGTGTTCAATGAACAGTGTTTGACGTTTGATTACAAGTGGAACGCTTCACTTTATGTAATCTTACAAGATCTATAACATAATAAACGCGAGACGTTTTGAGATGATACGTTGGAAACGATGACAAGTTACCGTGGTACCTTAGATTTATAAGTCACAACTTCAAGAATATAACTTCGTAGTATCATGATGTCTAGAAATCAATAAAAGACTAACAATGATAAGAAATGTTAACCGTCAGGATTTAAGAACCCCAAACGTCACTATATGAAGCGATCTTAACGCATATCTTGTGAATATGTAACTCTCGTTTGTCCAATCATCGGTTTAAGAGTAATACGATATGCGAAGATTGTGAAATAAGTTCACGACGATGGTTAGGAATATTATTAAAAGTAGAAAATGAATTGATCATCCAAATTAATGATCGATATTTAACGACATACCACGGTATACGACTATTTGAGATAGATACCAGCAAATTTCTCGACCCGTTATCCCGCATGAGTTGATATGCCATTAACCAATCGGTCTATAATGCCCCAATTGTCATCATGACAGCTAAGATAAGAGACACTTAGTGAATGAAAAGTTAAACTGGAGATCCATAGGATCACGAATGTTAGGTCTTGTCATATGTGAAGGCAAGACTCTTGGATACATACCAAGTTACGTCTTTTCCTTTATGCCAAACCCATGACTACAAGTTACGAAGGTTTATGAACCTTTATATCCGCGTCACAATGATAAGATTTCCAAAGTTACGTCTCGTTGATCGAAGTCAAAAATAGAGTTTTAAAGATTTCCAAAGTTAAGGATTCAAAAGCGATTCAAGAAGTAACGCAAACGATAAGACATGCGTTTGTTACCATGTTTTGCAAGGTAACAAATTTCCAAATATAGATTGCATACGTAATTCATCAAATCCAAAGTACAGTCGAGAACATTCGTATGACTAGGAAGACATAACCACAAGTTGATAATGTCTTTATTTAGTAGAAAGATTGATTAAGAAGGCTACCATCACACAATCATGTGTTGATGATATCTCAAAATGAAAGTTGATATGTAGGGAATAAATGGTTCGATATAGCTAGATCAAATCAAAACATAATGATAAAGGGAAAGAAATCAATTTAAGAATTTAACTGTTCCAGGCTTGGAACTAGGGTTACCCCAAAGTAACAACGACCCCTTTTGAGTTCAAGATTCATGCTTTAGCTTAATTGGCTGGAACACTATCGTCGGTAAACCAGATAACGTGTTCACCCTTCAAGTTATTACATGTTTCTTGTCAATTGAAATCTTAAAACCTTGGTAAGTTGGAGATCAAGAAATGAGAATAGTCATCAAGGTGTGGTTTTCACTCCTAACTTGATGGTGTATTCCCAAGGTATGACCACTAACTTACCAATCAAAAAGTTCGATCCCAACTCCTTGTTGAGGATCCACAAAAATAAGAAGAGGTAACTCACCATTAAGGTAAGGGAAATCACTCCTATCTTAACGGTGAAGTTTTACAAAAACAAAATATAACAAGATGAACTTCTTCATCAAAATCCAGAATTCACTCCTACTTTGATGAAGTCGTCTCATTTGAACAAATACAATTCATAAAGATGATATTATCATCAAGGTATGGAATTCACGCCTATCTTGATGATAATAGCAAGAAAACAATCGAAGATTGACATTTGTCACCAAAGTATGGGTTTCAATCCTATTTTGGTGAGATCATGTCATTTGTGAAGTGTCATTCCAAAGAAAATAATTGAAGTCAATCCTCGGGATAAGGAAATCACCCCGATCCAGAGGATGAAATTTTTATAAATCACAATTGGAAACCATTTATCGAAACGAATAGAGAATCATCAAAGTAAGGGAATCACCCCTGTTTTGATGAGTTAGAATCATTTAGGAGATACGGGTGTTCTTAGTCATAGGTTGACTTTCAAACACTAGCATCTCTCACGGTGCTGACGGTACGGAGTTTGACTTAACGACGAAAGGAAAATAATATCAATTAGAAATTCGGAAAATTTCAAGTTACATCAATGTAACAAAAGGAAAAATCATGCTTACAAGCTTAAGATCAAAGTTCAAGATAACAGAAGTTGTTGTGGTGTTCAAATCTTGGATGGTTTCAATCGGGAAGACGAAATTAAGGGCAGGAAATTATTCAACGCCACAACGAGATGTGAACGTTCGATTCACAATCGAAAGGAATACACGGACTTCTCAAGATATGAGGTCAACCATAGTCTTATTGAAGACACACGTACTTATAAGTGATCATTCATCTCAAGGGTTTCGAGTCAAGTAATTGGATTCAATGATCGAGTCAAATCACCATTTACACTTTGCCTAGACAAAGTATCTCGAGATGTAAGAATTCCGCTTATAGCATTGCATGTTCTTAGTTAGGGAACACATCCTTAAGAAGACTTGAGAACCATAAGTAGCGGTTTAAAGTTTTTGATGACCATTCGGTTTAAATTCCCAATATCTTTGGGTATATTAAGATTCATGTTCACGTTGGTCAAGATATAGAAATAGTTACATAATACGCTCGACGTGTAACGATGTTTAAAAGTTGAAATGTAAGATGGGTTCAATTTTAACAGGAACATTATGTATGATAAGAATGAAGAGATACCAGTTCAAGGAATCAAAGATTTTTAAGATACCAAGAGGATGGTTCCATTTGGTAACGCATTACCATTTGGAATCGTTGACACATCAAGGTAAATTGACCCATTTGCCATAGAGACTTGTGTATGTTGACCATAGTTTATCACTCATCCTAGAAATCCCCAGGTAAGCATAACTGGTCTCACAATGAGATTTGTACGATATGCTTGCCTTAGCCCAAAGGCCTTTTGCCAGGAAATCCAGAATACAGGTGTCTATGTGTCATACAAATTTCTTTGGTTTATGAAATCAAAACCTTGATGAGATTTTCATAGAGTCTAAGGAATTAAACCCACGATGATAAGTGTAGATTCCACATGTCGTTAAGAGTAAGTTTAGGAAGTTCATTTTGTCGGGGAGAGTCAAAGAGTCAAAGTTAAGTTTAGGGAGACATATAACTAAGTTTAAGCATACATAAGGCAATCCTATGCTAAGGCATCAAGTTGCACATAAGGCATAGCATTATGTAGCATGCAAACAATAAGTAAGCACAAAGTATAATGATCTTTCTATGAGGTTCATGCAACTATAGTCTAGGTCACCATTTCTAATAACCTAAATCCTTATAGTTATGGGCTCTGATACCAATCTGTCACACCCCAACCTTGACGGCGGAAACGTCGAGATGTGAGGGTTAAGATTGTTCACAACCACATAACGCTATTATTAAATCCAAATATATTATACATAAGTTTCAAAATTACATTACAAGCATAAGTCTCAATAATGAAATAAGTTTCAACATGAAATAACAAACATAATCATTTTGTTTATTAACTAGGTCCAAGTCCTAGAATATGCCAGCAACATAAGTTCACTTCAAAACTTGGGGGTTTTCCTGAAACATGATAAAAATAAAAGGTCAACTATAAATAGTTGGTGAGTTTCCAAGGTTTTCATACATAATATGAAAAAGGTTACAAGTAGCAATTCATGTCATAGGTTATAAGCTAGTAAGGTTATAGAACACATATCGTTACAACCAAACCTCGACTTGATTACAAGTATAAAAGATTGGCTAAGTGTATTTGGTTCCCTAGTGCACAAGCGTACGGCCCCTAGGAGTCGGCAATACCTCGACTTTAGCACCAAATAGGCTTGTCAGGCCCAAAGATCTAAGACGTCGCCAGGCTAGCAATAGTTAATGATTGTAAACAAACTATGTATCTCATATAATCACTTACATTACACAAATAACCATGACAAAATAATAAGTTGAATTGCATGTGATTTACAAGTCTCAAACGTTTATAAGTGTATGATGTATAAGTATCATGTTTCACCCCAAAATAGTGTGAAATAAAGTAAAAAGGGGACAAGGAAAACTCACTTGATCAAATGTATGTAAATGACGTTTAAAAGAAATAATAATAAGCGTTGTTCCAACGTAATCCTTCACAATGCACCTATATATATATATATTTTACAAGTTTAAGTTTAAATAATAAGATTTACGTTTCAATGCGAACTAGGGTTTCAGTTGGGATTTGGGGTTTTTAATAATTACATTTAATAAAAATATAATTATACCATCGTTTATGTTTTGGTTTTAAGAAATATTTAAAACCAATAATGATATTGAATGATTCAATGATTTAATTTATTAATTTAAGAAAAAGTAAATACGAAGTGTGAAAAGAAATAATTAATAAAGTTTTGAACCTTTAAGTGATTTATTATGAAGGACTTATAATACAAAACCTTAAAAAAATGAGAATAATGTATAATAACAAATTATATTGTTTTATAAGTTTTAAGAATTTAAATAAACGTTTAGAGAATAAATTTGTTATCTATGTATATATAACATGGTTAAATGAGTAGATGAATAACTAATTATTTAAATAATTATTTAAATAACTATTTGAATAATTATAAATTTGACAAATAGATTTATAATGTTTTAGATTAATCTACATTTAAACCATAATAAGTTTATAACATTTAAATTACATAAGAAAATAATTAATAATGTTTCTGTAATCTTAAAAATAATTTAATTATTTCTGAAATGTTTTAATTCACAAATTAATTTTTACTTTTCAATAATATATTAGTATAATTTATGGAGTTTAAAATATTAAAAAAATGGCTTAAAAAAAATGAATGCCGGAGGCTGGGTTCGAACCCAAGACCTCCGGTATAGAGTGTTAGAGTGGGAACCAGTTGAGCCTAAGCCCGAATCTGTTTAGAAATCGTTTTAAAATGTTTTAACCATTAATTACTGAAATCCCCCAAATTTAACATAAACCCTAGAATTGATCTTCTCCAAATTAAACCCGAAATTGATGTTGTTAATCAAATTAAACATAGGGCTTTGATTCCCCATGTGAAATCGAGCATAATGATATGTTTAACTTACATGCTTGTATTCGAATTGATGATGAACCATAAAAGATATAGTCGCGACTGATGAGTTGAATTCGTTCGATGAGTAATCACTGGTGAAAACCGAATTAAACTTGTGTGAACCTTCGTGTGATACTCGAGAATCTAAGCCCTCTGTCAATTTGTAATGAGATTGTATAGAAAGTGGGGTTCGATCATGCTACAGGTTCTCGATGAAACAAGAATCAATTGCGAAGTTCTGTGTGTTTCCAGGTGAATTTGGAAATGGTAATCGATTAGAGGTGCTTAAACGATTGTTTAGGTTCAATTAATTGGATTATTATTGTGTTTTAAAGCTCAAACGGTTAAATGATTATGGTGCTTCGGTTATTCATTTGGATGGAGCTGTAACCGACGTTTAACACAATTAAAGTGGGTGTTTAAACTCGAAACATGTCCACGAAGCGGTTTAGAACGATTTGGCTTCAAAAACCGGTCGTTTCAAGTGGTTTAGAGGGTTTACCGGCGCCGCGCCGGAGTTGGCCGGCCGGCGGCCGGATTTACGGGGAACAGAGAGAAGGTTTTTTTTTTTTACACAAATGGTCCCTGTAGTTTGTGTTTTGTTAAGTTGATTTCAAAGTTTAGTTTTTAGTTTAAACAAAATTACAATTTGGCCCCTGAAGTTTAAAGTGTTAATATTTTATGTAATAAACATATTAATTACAAGTTTAAAGTTATATAACTTTATTATTTTCAATATTATTATCATTTACATTATTGTTACTAATATTATTATCATTAATATTATTATTATTAGTGTCATTATTATAATTGTTATTATTATTGTTATAATAATAATAATTATTATTTTTAAGACTAAAATCACTTTAAGTGTTTAAACAACATTACAACCCTTTTAATGCTATTGTTATTAATTATCAACCATAATAGGTCCTCAAGGTTTCAAAATGACATAAAAGGTCCTTTTAAAACTTAACGAAGTTAACCTTTTAAGTTAACAAAATACGGGATGTTACATTTGGTTGTGTTGTATTTTGGTTCATTTGGTGTATGATCTTATGTATGTTTGATGTTATAATGTCGAGATATTTGATCATGTATTACTTGGTATCAAGAACTTATACATATAAATACATGCACACATAAAATTCGTGCATGCATGCAATCATGCATGCGTACAATACACAAAAACATATAAAATTCATATAGGGTTAGTCAAATATAGAGTAATATATATAAAGGTTTATTAAAAATATTAACGTATGTAACCTAAATTTTAGGGTTGTCACACATACCCACCATCAAGGCATCAACCTGTTGCTTCAAAACTCCAGCCTCCACTGCTTGACTGCCCCCTGCCCCCACCCCCACGTCGCCTGCAGGTTGCAGCCGCTCGACCGACTTTAAGGTTATTATCAAATGTAAGTTTTATTTGATTTCAAATAGGTATTATATATTTGTTATCATGGTAGGGGTGACATACAAGACCACCCCACCCACAAAGCAAAAACAATTTAACGTATTACAAATTCCGTTCTTGTGATATATGCATACTTTATATGTATGTTTCTTACCTCGAACTTGTTGCTCTTTTATAAAAAAAATAATCATGTGTCTATCATACGAGGTCATTTATGTATTTTAAATTATTCACTATTCTTAACAAACGTTGTTTTTCATTCTTTCTTTAACTTTTGTTTCTCTATTCTATCTTTTGTAGTTGGCACAAAAAGGTGATATATTTATGTGGTTTTCATGTTTTAGTTTAATTATATGATGGACATCTAAAAATATAGGTAGTGAATTTTGGGCCAGTGATATCTAGGTAAATTAATAATTTATTAACATTTTCAATGCAATTTAATTACATTTCGAACCAACCCGACCCGACCGGACAACCAGAAAAATTTTATATTATTTTGTTACAAAACGAATCACCAAAAAATAGTGACCCATTGAGAAAAAATCTTGGTTCCGCCACTGGTTGTGGAGTGGAAAGGAATTGTACCTAATGCATCAAAGGTTGGTACCTTGTGTTAACCCCATATCCCTCCGGCCTATGTAATAAAGAATTGTACATAATGCATAGAAATTTATATAATATTGTAGCTAACACTTTCCTATTATATAGATAGATAGTGTATTTATTATATTTGAATATCAACAAAATGATATTACACAAAGCTTTTAACTTAAATTCATTACTTTGGATCAATATTTTCTTGAAGCCCAAATGGTAAAACCGAAAAACCCAAACCAAAGTGAAAACTAAAAACCAAACCGAACGGTTTTAGAAACCTAGAAACTGAAATAACGGTTTTTGGTTTTGGTTTAAGGCTAAATCCTAACCAAACCGATCCCCACACACCCTTAATGTATGTATTAGAATTCCTTTGTACCTAAATTAAAGTAAATAAAACATAAAACTTGAAAACAAATTCAATTTTTGTTGGGTGAGTTATTAATTGATACGTCATTCTGAATAAAACTATGTGTTTAATACAATTTAAATTGATATATAGATAAAACTAAAACAAAACAAAAAATAAAAAAAATTATGTGTTCCATGAGTTTTCAAAAGATAATTTATTTTGAAAGTTGCTTGATTTTTAATAAAATATATGGTAAAACGTAGACAAAATTAAATAACAAACTAATAGTGTTCGGATTTTTTAAAACCCATGTATTTATTTTGAGCTAGCCATCTTTATAGTGTACAAAAATACAAGATATATACATACTAGTGTTTACCTATATATAAAAAAACTAACTTCATAAATAGTGAAAAAAGGTATTTAGGTTATTTCCGTTTGCCTACGAAAGGTGATTTGGTCTTTTTGGATTTCTCTCCGTTTAAAGTCAACCATTATTTAGAGAGAGAGAAATTATAGATTGAGGGGAGATTGGACGTTTGGACTATCGTCAGCGCCACTAGCGGCGCACTAACACCGACGCCGTTGACATCGGTTACACTTTTTCGGTTTTCTCCATTTAAATCCTATTTCAAGAGAGGCCAAAAATGAGGTGTTCACTGCCTCCGCCGCCTCCGTCGTCTGCTGGTCACGCGAGGTCTATGTCGTCGGTGGACGGTTGCTGGTTTTTTGTGTAGGTGGTGACTGTAATAGACCAATGTATCGCAACCGTTTATGAATGGTGGTGAATGTTGAAACCGGCTTAGATCTGTCGATTTTAACGCTAGGTGGCCTGTCGACCGCCTTTGGTGGTGTCTGTATGACCCTCACATTCGGTTCTTCCCATATTTTGTTCGATGATATGGCACAAGCACATCTGAACTTTAATGATGTGCTTTAGTCGTCGGCGTTGGTGATGTTACTAGATATGTTTATTGTCGTTTCTGTTTTTCTGATGGTTGTTTAAGAGAGATGTTTTGGTGGTCCTACAACGCCATGGCTGCCGGCCACCATCCAAGTATGGTGATGCATGCCGGAGATGGTCATCGCACATCTGAGACCCCTGGTTTGGTGTTGATGGTATAGTTTAATGGCGGGCATTGTTGATGTTTCCGCATGTGTTTGTTGTTGTTCCTGCTTTTTATGGTTGTACGGGGATATGGGTTTTTAGAACTTTCAAAACCTACTCTTTGTTATGTTTCTATACATATTGACTTTAGGGGTCAAAGAAATTGCCTTAGGGCTTTACTACATTCAAGTGGTTTTGCTCCAATGCTTTGTTGTTTTTGGTGGGAATCTGATCATGTTTATGTCGATGATGCGAAGATGTTTTGGTTTATCTACGGTTGTGATGAGACAAAAAGCAGGGTCAGTTGTCTTGGCTTGGCAGCAACAGCCCGTTATGGATGGTCGTTATCTTTTTCCGTTAATTCATTGTAAAATGACCAAAATTCTCTTGAGTATTAAAAAATCAATATTTAAGGACCCATAACTTCATCTTCAACCTTAAATTCTAATCACCATTACTCTACGAAACCACCACCACCCTACTAGACCATAATCACCACGCCCCATTGCCTCGGCCCAACTCTCTCTCACCCTCACCACCACAATCCCCTCCCCTCCCTTCATCCTCATCTTCAACCCATAACCACAGTCCACCATCGTAACCAACCACCACCATTTCTTAGTCACCGGAACACCATAAAAGCATCACCTAGTATATCTGTGGTAACAAAAGCATCACCCCGTTACCACTATTGCAACCCTAACCTTGATTGTATTCAAGGTGGCGACCCGTGGTGTTGGAGATGGTGGTTTTAGACCAGTGGTGGTGAGATGGTGGTAGAGTTCCAATGGTGTTGGTATGGTGGTTGCAAACCTTTAATGGTAAGTCACCGGAGTTGTCGCTAGAATTTTTATGGTTGTTCGTCGGAGTTGAACTTGAGGAATAAGAAGAAAAATAATTTTGTATTGGAGTGCAGTAGGGTGGGTAAGTGTTGGGGTGTAAGTTTTATAATATATACGTATTTTCACAAAGGGTATTTTAGCCATCTTTAAAAAATTAACGAAAAAAGTTAATTGTCATCCACATCAGGGACCTTTTGTGTTACGTTTTGACAAACATTTTGACCAACCTTGTAACTTTCGAACCTCGGCACCGAAAGTGAAAACATGCCCAAAAATAGGGACCATAAATGTAATTAACTCAAACAATTAAAATGTATATAAAAAGTCTATCAAACGTAACACTACTGAGCCAATCAAATAAAATGGTATTAACTTTTACTAATGACTTAATGAGTAATGAGTTAAAATAACTAACATGTTAACAGGCTTTAATTTTCAGTAGGCAAAAAATAATTAATATATTAATGGGTTTGTTAATGAACTAATTGGATACAATGTGATAGTAGGAAAAATAGAATGTTACTTTTCATTAAGGATAATAATTAGTATAGTAAATTTTGTTTTTGGTTCTTGAGGTTTGGCCTATTTAACCGTTTTAGTCCAAAATCACCTAAACACACTTTAATAGATTTAATGTTGATGATAATTAATTTAGATGGGTCAAAATCACCCCAACACACTTCAATAAAGTTAAATGTCTATGCATTTAGTTTAAATGATTCAAAATCATCAAAACATATGTCAATAGATTAAAAGTGGATATTATTACTTGTATTGTTGATTTATTGAAACTTAAGAATTGTTATCTTATATATACTTATGATTGAAGAAGATTATTTTTTTTCTTTTTACAGTAATTCTGATGCCGAATTATCGTAAAAAACTTAATAATTTTTGTTCTTTAATAATGCATTAAAATTGAAAATTAATGCACCCAAATGGAAACGCAGTCAAGTGAGATGCACGTAAATGAGATAGAATATTGCTTGGAGCTCACCGGAGGACAAAGGTGTGATCATTGATGGCTGAAAAGTATAAAAAAATATCTTGTTATGAACTATTAAGCGGGTCATCATCGCATTATGATAAGGAAATGGAAGCACTAAGGAAACAAATCCGTGAAATGCAAAAATGAATGAATGTGTTTAAAAGAAGGAAATCAAATCCCGATAATGATAAAGAAGATTAAGATAATACCAACTATATAGTTAGTTTGTTTCTTTATAAAAATTTAAAATGATGTTTACATTGATAGTTTCGTTTCTTTGGTATATAATAGGAATCATATTGATTTTCAGTTAGGTATTCGTAATTTAGCTATTGTTTTACTATACAAATCTGTTTCAAAAGCTGTAATTAGGTAAAAAACAAGAAAATAAAAAAAATTAATAATAAAACAAGAGGGTCCATATTGTCACCATAAAGTTTCCCATAAAATCTTTAAAAGGAATTAAATATTATATTTTAATTAAGATAATAATATATTTTCAGGACCCATGGTGTCGCCATTGCCTATAATTATCTTTTTTAATTTTAAAAATTACATGATAAATTTTATGCCGAAAGTCTTTGGCGACGACTTGTCATTGAGATAGACTTCTATGGTGACCAAGGTTATGACGCTGATAAGATTTTGACCTATAGCGACAAGTATGTGACTACTAGGCCTATGGTGAAGACACTGGCAACTATCACGACGAAAAATATCATCACCTTAATCTATTACTCTTGTAGTGACTCTCACCTTGTCTACTACATACATTAAAGAGAATTCCCATCAATCATCCCGCATTCCATGATCTAGTCGATCTAGTCATGTAGTTGTAGTTCTATAAAATTAGGTGCATACATGTCTTAATTTTTTAGTTTGCTTTCTATCAAATATCATAGCTTATTAGTGTATTTATTTTTCATTATAACAACTTTCTAGATCACGACACCATCCCACCGCCCAACCCTAACTTCGCCTCTTACCTTGACTAGGACGACCTACCATCTGAGTCCACATAAGTATCTCAACCCACTATGCCTACCTCCATAACAACCCAAACACCAGCCTAAAATCCAGCCCGCTTTAGCATTCACTAAAATTGAGTCAAGCGACCAAATTCCGACCTAGCCGAGAACAACCAATAACCCATTGTTCCACCGGCACCTTCCTAGTTCGCTACTCTCCACCATCATGATCATACATTCAAAAGAAGTAGTTTTAAACCTCAAGTGACTTAACCTTCACACACAAACGAATATCTATATGTCACATTTTTTCACGTCTCACCTTAAAACCCTCCTTAATCCAAATTATCTAGGAGCCATGAACAAAAAATATCGGGCCTTATTGGATAATAACACATGGTTTCTTGTACCAAGGCCTCCTAATGCAAAGATAATTCGGTGCATGTGGCTGTTTTGTTATAAATTTAATGTAGATGGTTCTTTGCAAAGGTATAAAGCTCGCTTGGTTGTTAGTGGTAAAAGTCAATAGATTGGTGTTGTTTGTGATAAAACTTTCAGCCCTTTGGTTAAACTCACAACTATTCGCACAAATTGGTGTTGACTGTGGCAAAACTTTTGCTTTCATAAATTCGGTAAAAACATATTCTAATTCTTGTCATTAGGATAGACCTCTGTTCTAGTTCCATCAAATTAGGTGCATGCATATTTTAAGTATCATTATCATTCTCATAATTATAGATTTCAATTCTATTGTTATTTGGAGTCTCTTGCATTGTAATATCTTGAGATACTTATTTCTAATCATAGTTTGCATTCTTTCCTGTATATTGTACTTATGTAAAACCTTTAACGTCAAGAGATAGATAAAGGTATGATTCACTTTTTCTTACCTGCTTTAAGGTACAAAACGCGTTTTGCTAGTGTATACCCAATTCTAATTTCCATTTTATGCATCAATATAAGAAAATCCTTCTTTCATCCATAAATTTTGATATTCAAAATTTCGGATTCGGATTCGAATATCCGAGTTTTAAAAAATATGTATTATTTAATAATTTTCATAAAAAGTTAATTTTTTATTAAAAAGATTTTCGGATATCCGAAGTTTTTATAAAATTATCCGAAATTTATATTTAATTTTATTATTTAATAAATATTAGAAAAATATTTTGGATAATTCGGATATCCAAAAATCATCAAAAACTCTATCCGAATCCTATATCCAAGTTTTTGAAATTTGGATATTCGAAATTTCGGATATTTCGGATTCGATATCAGATCCGGTTTCGGATTCATATATTTTTTTAACACCCCTACATATAATTACAATACAAAAAACTCTAGGTTTGCTACATACCATTATCTCTATCAAACCTCTACTTAATGAATTATCTTGTGGGTTTGTTGCTTGGAAACATAAATATGGTGCCATTGGCAAATTCTGCTTCATAGCCATGGAAAATTACTTAAAAAAATACTATCTTTAGTAGGATTTTGCAAGACACGCTTAATTTTGAGTTACTACAGCAAGGAAATTCATCTATGACTTCGTATTGTGATCGAGGCAAGAAATTGACTTATTCTCTATTTTCATTATGTGATCCAATGACCAAATATAATGTTGATCTTCGTGTTATCCATCGTCTGGATCTAATTTTAAACATGTCTGTCCTAAGTATCAAACAAAAACATAACCTACATTTTTCCAACTTTGTTCCAAATTGCTTGTATTTAAGGAATGAATCACTCAACCCATCACCGTCGTATGGCTTTACACCCGGCTCATATCGAGTTGTGGTAGGCAATGGTACATATCTTTCATCACAAACATTGATAACGTTGTGCTTACTTCCCCTCACACTACTTCATTATTCTTAAATATATTATTATTGTGCATGGTCTTACTTAAAATCTACTTTATATTACTTAACTTGTTCTTGACCATTCTATTTGCTGTATGCTTCAAGATAGTATTGCAACATAGATCAAAACAACTTTACTGCCTCTTCACCACCGTATCACCCTCACACTAAGATTTGTGGCACACTCGTCTTAGACATTGATGTAGGCGGAATCAAAAGGATAAACAATTGAACCTGTTGATTCAACGAGAATACCAGGAACAATTCTTCTAACTATCATTGATTCACAAAGAATGCCGATAATCAGGAACTCACACTAACACACATTGTGATAGAGAGGAAAAAAGAGTTTTTCCACCCATTTCTTACATGCATATAAAGAAACAAAACAAAAGTCGAATGAGCCACAAAACATAGATGGGCCAAAACCTAGGCCAAATGTAAAGTCCAACAAAATCTAAAATAAGACAAAAATTAAAATAACTCATAAAATAAACCGTTTTTTGGGCCGAAACGCCTCGGTCCAACAGTCGTTTCGACTGGTCGCATGCCCAAAACGGAGACTTCTAGCCCAAGTTATAGCATTTCAGTGAAGTCCCATTTGACAAGCGATCTTGGGCCTCCAAAAAGGCTATAGCTTGCTCCTCTACACTTGGGCTCATATCAGACATCCACAAACTATATCCTTTTACATAAG
The DNA here is from genome assembly GCA_025215565.1 of Flaveria ramosissima. Classification (NCBI taxonomy): domain Eukaryota; kingdom Viridiplantae; phylum Streptophyta; class Magnoliopsida; order Asterales; family Asteraceae; genus Flaveria; species Flaveria ramosissima. The sequence continues at coordinate 54,893,268 of CM046044.1, forward strand.
TTCAAGTGTTCATAGTCTTGGTAGGGGATGAGAAAGAAACTTTAACAAAATGAAAAAGGATATGGAAGAGGCACGGGTTAAGGAAGAAAAGACAAAAGCAAGTTAAATGTTATGAATGTGGAGAACATAGTCATTTCGCAAACAAATGCCCCAAATAGAAGAACCTGAAGAATTACTAGCCTAAAGAATCTAGACTCATGTATGACGTAGAACCAACGCTGACGTAAGATCAAGACAAGAAAGTTGAAGACCACACTTAACTATATATTTTATTTAAGGGTGAGTGTTAAAAAGTTATAAGCTAAATATTAAGTATAGGGGTCTATGAGTCATTTCTAAAAAGTATATTTGGAGCCTAGATGCAAATTTTTAAGTATATAAGGGTCACATGTGTACTAGATGGAAGGATAATGGTCGTGTCGTTTAATCAAAACGACACCGTTGGTTCTAGAGTTATAAAATCAACCTTTTGTATGTATCGATGTAATAAGTAAAGTCAGAATTTCAAGCAAACAAATATCAAATTCTGTGTTTGTTCATCAAGTTTTGGTGTCTGATTTACAAAAAGTTTTCTCAACCCTAGCTAGATTTAATAAATTGTACAAGAATATAGATTCAAAATGAAAAGAAGAAAGAGAAGTTGTAACCCCCCACCATTTGCTCAATACTAACTACAACTCCACACTACTGGGCCTAATGTTCTTCCGCAACAAATATAACTATTCTTCTGATCAGACAAAGAATACTCAAGGTCCCAATCAACTTTTTTAAGACGTGACAATAATAAAATTTTTACATGAGGAGATCAACACTTCTCATTATAATAAAACTTAATTATTCAAATATCTGGGACAGTTATGTTATCAAGGGCAAGTAATTATATTTGCAGAAAAACTTAATTACTCCAAATAGGCTGCATTTCAAGCACATTAAAGGCATGAAACAGTAATAAAATAGATAACTTTGTATCATGTCTGTTGAAAGCAAATGTGACATTCACAGTCAATATAACAATAACTACAAGAAAATATATTTACACGTATTGCCCACCTGATCACCGAGCTAAACTTACTAAATCAATATAATATGTATTGCAAAATAATTTCATATAAGTATGCTGACTTGTACAGCTGAATTGCAGGGCAATTCTCCTTTGGCGGTTAGAAGCATTATGGTGCAAATTAACTGCCTAAAGAGTAGTTGCCCAGTAATGCATCCATACACTTAGGAAAGGCACAAGGCCATAACGAAAACATTATACCTTTGAAACGCTTATATAGGAAGCAAGAAATACTGTGTTTTATAATGCATATGGCATATCCTAAGCACATCCTGTGTCTCGATCTCCTGCTCTAGATTCTCATGGTATCATATCGACATACTATGACCACTATAGGTTCATATTGTGTCTTGCAAATCAAGCATTTGTGCTAGTTATTATTTTGACTGGCCCTTTGAGGTTCAAAGAGACATGAAGGAAAGATTAATATATTAACCATAGCTTCGGATTAATTACAATGTAGGCATTTACATGGAGATTTTAATGCTAGCTAAAATTTAAAGAAAGAGATATATGTTTATTCTGTTTGAATGTCTATCTTTAAATTTCCTTTATGATAGGTTTTTTAATTAAGTACCTTAATAGGTGTTTCAATGAAGTAAAAGTGATGCTGCAATTTAACAAGTGAATTTTTTTATCTTTATTAGCTAGCATATTTTAGCTACAAGCTGGAAGAAAGAGTATTGACTTTGAAAATAATAAAAGATGATTATTTCCAATACGTAAAAAAAGTTAAGATCAAATCATAAAATATGATTCTTTTTCAACGCATTCAGATTAATTACTCTATTTTCTCCTTCTCATTGTTACTTACTTACTGTTACTTTGTCAATTCAACAATATGAATTAGTATACAAAATAATCAAAGACTTTAAAAATTAACACTACCTACATATAGAAGGACTCATTCACATTTCAAAATTGTTTTAAGTAAAAGTTACAAAAGATGTAGAATATATTCACGATTTTCAGCAAAAGTTGGATGGTACTTTGGTCAAGAGTATGCTTTTTCTTTCTTTCTCAAGGCATATCCAATATCCTAAAAGAATCCAAGTTCAAGGTGGCATATGTTGTGTTTTTATAACATAAACTACTAACAAAAGACATACGTACATACATATAGTATCTTTTAAGATAATCCAGTTTGTTGCAGAAGAAACTCCTTTTTAAGTATAAAATAGGGTTTCATATTATTAAATATAGTGTTTCTTCAATTCAACACATGTTTCAATACTTTTTTTATAAGAGACTTCATTGTTGGTAGAAAATTAGTTCTATACACAGTTACATATTGTCCACTTGTACCTTCTTGTCTTTCTGAGTCCCAAAATATTTAAGAAATGAAAAGGTAGAGAGTATAGACCTCGATTCACACACTCCACAAGTAAAACCCGAGGCAGGACGTCGGGACCTTGAAAACGGTTATGGACACATGGCAGCAAAATAGCAAATATCTCATCCTGACTAGTAACAAACAAAAACCATAACAGAATGGTGACAATAAAATCCCCACACAATCATCGAAGGGAATACCCTAATGAGAAGCTATAAATAGTAAAGGATGAGGTAAAGTATTTTCTCTATGTCACTCATGCATCACACACCAGTATTTCATCCTCTATGGGAAACTCAACATAAGTTAAGATTTCCTAGAGTTTTTTTCCCAAAATGGGGTAGGTGAGAATATTATTTACCAAAATGGTGTAGTTAGAAAATTATTTACCAATATAGTGTACATTTAAAACTTTATTGATTATCTCTTTTGTATTCATTGGCTACTTTACTAAAGACTTTCTTTAATGTTTATAAATTCTTATAAGAATGATATCTTTATATCATTAACTTTTAGAAATGTTTAGTAAATATAACTTTTTCTAGTTTTCCTTAATTTAAATTTAGAATGTTAACAAATATTCTTTTTAGTATTTAATCATTATATATAAGCAATGTCATGTAGTAAGTACTTTTTTAATATGATTTGAATTTTTTTTCTTACCTACTTTTACAAAACAAATTAACAAAAAACTTATTTTTGCTTAATGCTAGACAATAGTTTTCCACCCGAGTAACCCACCCCTCCACCCATTTTTTTGCTTTTAGAGGGAGGTGGATTTCATTTGTTTATTGTTTAAATTTTATTCAAGTACAAACTACGGTAAACATGTTTACTCACAGGTCTTATTTCTTAAAATTACTTTAATATATTTTTATTTTTTTATTTATAATCATTTTTATACACATTTTGTTTTCTATGTATAACTTTTAAACATAATGTTCTTGTATGCTCCGAATATACTGTTATGTCATGGTATTTATTTGTACGTTTTGTTACAAGTTTTATTCAAAACAAACTTTACTCAAAACCGAGTTGGGTGAAATATGATTTTTTATAATTTTAAAATACGCTTTCTTATTTTTAATGCTTACTTACAATGACAATTTTTTTTTAATTTCCGGGTATACATGTGCAACCCACCCTTTTATATATAAGTATTGATATCTAGAATCAAGTTGACGCAAATTTATTCAAAACAAACTTTACTAAAAAATTGTAAAAGTAGTTACTACACTACTCACATTGCTTATATATAAAGATTAGACACAAATAAACTGAAAATATATATTTGATAAATATTCAATCTAAAAATTAAAGATATCATCCTAAGAGAATTAAAAACATTAAAAAAAGCTTTAGTAAAGTAGCCAATAAAATATCAAACTATTTTGATAATTAATTTTCTAACTACATCATTTTGGTAAATAATTTTCTCAACTATACTAGTTTGGGAAAAAAAACTCGATTTTCTAGTCAGATAACCAACAGACTTATAGGCCGATTACTTATTGTATATTTCCATGATAGATAATTGAAAAGATATTTACCTGCACATACTATCATTAATGGATCCAACGACTTTTTCACTAATAGATAACACATGGTTTAATCTATACTAGGTTAGAAAACCGTATGTTACACAGGTTGAATTAAAAATAATAAATAGTGGTTATTAATGATACTTTAAAAATATAAAATGATTAAATAATTTAATTGATGATAAACAAATTTTGAATTCAAAATTTTGTAACCTGAAATACTAACACCTGTCCCACAAAACTTTATTTAGAGTGAATTATTATTTTCCCTGTTGTTTAATTACACATATCATGTTCATTCAAAAAAGTTTTTTTTTCATATCCAGCTCCTCAATGTTTTACAAGTTATCATTTTCATCTAAAAACGTTAACTCTTTAATTTAAAATGTTAAACAACGATCTAAAAGAGTAATTATGTAATTTTGCATATAAAAACAAAATCTTGATGAATGTTTACGTATTGCTATTAAAATTTCATTTATGTATTATTGTTTAATTGATTCACAAAACCCACATCCGAATTTTCATCTTTCCATCTTTGAACCTTTCATTATCGACTGATTCTCTAGATTGTTGACTTCATTGGTGGGTAAAGAGGATGGAGATGACTCTACCCGTAGCGAAAAGGTTTTATAATGGAGAGCATCGTCTTTAGTGGTACTCTTTCATATATCGTGATTATATCCCACTTGATTAGGGTTATGTATGCAGGTTCTTGTATAGTATTTCAAAAGCTAATTTTGTCAATTTATATGTTTAATATTTAAAAATTAATAGAGTTAACGTTTTATGATTAAAAATAAGAACTTTTTAAAACTTTGATGAGCTATATGCAAAAAAAAAAGAAAAAAAAGAAAGAAAATGAAAAATGTGACTAATTCACAAGGAGGAAAAATGGCAATCCACCACTAGTCCTTTATTTATTATATAATATAGTGATAGTTCATTTTAATTAAAAATAAATAAATAACGTTACTTATGATTTTTCTAATTGAAATAACACTTTCTAGTAAAATAAAGATCCTGTAAATTCCTCTTCTACAAAATCTATACTAAGTTCATTTCGATCAAATATGAAACAAACAATCTGCATACAATTATAAACTTTCTAGATAGAAATTGTGGTGGGGCTGATATTTCTCACTAGTGCTCGCACATTAAAATGCTCCACACACTCGGTCGAGTCTTCTCCATCATATTTTTTAACTAAATCCGCCTCGTACGCCTTAACTTCTTCAAAACATTTTTGTTCAACCTCTTGTTGCACCTTGAGGTCTATAGCATGCTTCGATTTAGCCTCTAGTTTTGCATCCTTTTTATGCGTGTGCCAAGTATGCATTGTAACGTCCGAAAATTTTCTTTGAAGCCGACGAAAGAAGAAAAATAAATAAAGTCTAAAGTCGAGGGACCAAACTCGCCAACGAGAGAAAATTCGATGAATGGGAGTATAAAAGGGGGAAGACACCCCATTCTTTCCATTTTCAGCCAAGAGAGGAAGAAGAGAAGGAGAAAAAGAGGAGAAAAGCTTGGTTCGGGTGGATTCGAGCGTGGAAATCGTCGTGTAGCCGGTCAAATCGAAGCTCTACTCGACGGGATCGTTTGTGTGAGTTCTAGGACCCCTCTTTTACACGTTTTTGAATGATTTTGGGGCTGAAACACATCTAAACACCCTTTTTCGAGTTTTTGGGTGTAAACCCGTTTATGTATGTATGTGTATGTGTATGACTTAATTGGGGCTTGATTTCATGCTTGGTTATGCTTGAATGAGATCGTGGTATGTTTCCCTAAGGTTTAGGATGGTTGATTTGGGCTAAAATCGAGTTTGGAAGAGTTTGGAGGCCGAAATCGTCGGCTGCAGTTCGGGATGAACTGCATTCTGCGCACAGCTAGGGCTATGCGACTGGAGGTCCATGCGACCGAATGGTATGCGACTGGGTCCATACGCACGACAGGAGCGCGATTGAGGTTCATTCGTATGTGAGTAGTGCGACTGAGGGTCATACGTATGAGGGCTATGCGACTGGAGGAAATGCGAATGAGGGTCATGCGACTGAATGAAATGCGAATGAGGGTCATGCGACTGGAGTCCATACGCGGCTGTGAGTCATGCGACTGAGGTCCATACGTACGAAAAGTGTGCAACTGAGGGCCATTCGCATGAAGGTCATGCGACTGAGGTCCATACGCCCAGATGTCATGCGATTGAGCTTCATTCGCATTGGAAGCATGCGATTGGAGGCTATGCAACTGGAGGTCCAATCGCCTGAGTGTCCTCATAAGCAGGAGAGACCATGCGACTGAATAGGATCCATACGCCCAAATGACCATAGTATTGTCTGACTTTCGGGAAGTGCAGATGTAGGCTCGGACCTTTGGGGTTGTAGATGATGTGATGGGCATGGATGTTGTAAGATGATTTATGATGATGATGATGCGATGCATGATGGCGTGTAATGCCGTATAGTTATGTATGATGCGATGCGCGTGATTCGTGTGATGTTTGATGTGGTGTGATTGTGCGATGTTGATGATGATGTGATGTATGATTGATGCGTATATATGATGATGCCCTGTATGGTGATGTGTGTATGTTTATGTTTATGTTCCTGTTATGTATATGTATCTTTCCATGGCTTTACGTCGAATGTTAATGAATGAAATGAAAGTATTATGTAACGTAAAGTGAAAGATAATGAAAAGAGGAACATGATAAATGAATGAATGCATGCATTAATGAACGAATGGAAGTATGAAAGGCTTGCAAGCATTATGGACAGGAGTACACGCGGGGGTTCCAGTCTTTGTGACTGACCAACGTTGTGGTACATAGTGTGTAGTGATTACTCACCTCGGTGCTGGTGCCAGGCTATGTGCAGTGTGGAAGTCATTTATGAACTTCGGCCCAGTACTCGAGTTATGCATATCGTTGGGGGTGGAGTAGTGATTACTCACCTCGGTGCTGGTGTCAGGCTATGTGCAGTGTGGAAGTCATTTATGATCTTCGGCCCAGTACTCGAGTTATGCATATCGTTAGGGGTGTAGTATGTGGATGGGATCTTTGTCGCTCACCTCGGTGCTGGTGCCAGGCTATGTGCAGTGTGGAAGTCATTTATGATCTTCGGCCCAATACTCGAGTTATCGCTTACCCCGGTGCTGGTGCCAGGCTACGTGCAGTGTGGAAGTCATTTATGAACTTCGGCCCAGTAGCCATATTGTTGGGGGCATAGCTGTTGACACTGATCCAAAACGTGATGATGTAATAGATGTAATGATCCTGAACCTTATCCTAGGTACTGTGGCCAGAGGTGCTGGGCACCATGAATGAAGGTCTATGATAGGCTTAGGCCCAGTTCATGAGCATGAAGGGTAAAATTCATGGTGTTGACAAAAGGAAATGATGTAATGATAACGAACGAATGAAAGTAAGAAATAAAGAACGAACAAATGGAAGTTAATGAATGAATAATGTAACGAACGTAATGGAAGATAATAATTATATTATCTATGTGTATGTATGTTGTGTGATCGCTTATGAACGTAACGAATGGTTTTATAAAGGAAGTAAAGTATGTTTTATTTAAAACTAGAACTCACTCAGCAACGCTGACTTTGATGTGTTTCCAGTTGGCAGGTATGTTGCTGAGGATGGCACGGGGCGGCTACTCAGCTTATTTCGGATGACATTTTTTTGTTTAATGCTTTTGTAATGTAATGAATCAAATATTTTTTAATTGGGCAACGATTTATCATGTTGCAAAAGTTTTTATGATGAAATGTAATGATGTTTAATGTTTGCGCTGCAACGTTTTATGAAAGTTAAATGTAATTATATCTTTTATGTGCGATGAGAATCCAACTGTAAGCGTCCCGGAAATGGGGCCTTAAAAGTTGGTATCAGAGCCAAAGTTTAAGTGAAATGGGTAAATTTTCCAAATAAACCTTAACTTAAACTAAAAATGGGACGGAATGGGAATGGGATGCCAATCTGAGTAGCTGCGTGCCATCAGGTATTTTCTTAATGATAACCGGTATTATGTGCGCATGTTATGTGGTTTATATGTTGTATGTAGATTTAGATACTGATGTACTCAGGATAGGTAATGCTCGGGGTATGAAGAGTAAAGTAATTAAGTGGCTAATCACAACTGGCCACTGTAATTAGGGACTTACTATACTTGACATAAACTGAGTTGTTCCCTTGAATGACCGTGTTGGTGTTTGAATCTTTCAGTGTGATAGAGAATGGCTGGTGGTAGATGACCATACGCACGATTGGATGTTCATTCGCATAGATGACCATCCGCATGGGTCCAGTCGCATGATGTTCAGTCGCATGGAGGCCATGCGACTGAAGGGTGTCCATACGCCCGAATAGGGCTGTTGCACTCGAAGGAACGTGTAGTTTGACTTCTGGCCTTCGGGGAAAGGTGCAGATGCAAGTTTTGACGTAAAGTAAGAACACGTAAGATGAATGTTATGGCCTTAGAGAGCATGTAGGGCATGAGGATAATGATGTTGCATGTTTATGCATATTATGAATGTATGATGTTGCCCTGTATGATGTGATGAATGTGTATGAATGTTCCTTATTATGATGTATGCTTATCTTTCTTGTGGCTTTACATGTCATGCTAATGAATGAATGAATGAATGAAGTATTATGTAATGTAAAGCGAAAGATAATGAAAAAGAAACATGAAGTAAGAATGCATGCATTAATGAATGATGAATGAACGAATGAAAGGCTTGCAAGCACATATATTGGGGTGAGCGACTTTGTGTTGCAAAAGACTCGGATGAAGTGCAATCATTTAGATTGCCTATGAGGTGAGCAACCTTGTCGTTGCAAAAGACTCGAGTAAAGTGCTATCGTAATGTTGCCTTGGGGTGAGCAACCTTGTTGTTGCAAAAGACTCGGATAGCTTGCTACTTTTGATGCGATGCAAGCCCCCTACTTTTGATGGTAATGGTAATGCTGCTGCTGCTCACCGATGGGTGAGGGAAATGGAGGCTGTTCTCGACATCAGCGAGTGCCGAGAGGATCAGAAAGTCAAGTTTGCCACCCACTCCTTCGTGGACTCGGCACTATGCTGGTGGGACAACATTGTCCAAGTAGAGGGTAATCGGGCGATCGGGAGAATGAGGTGGCCCGAACTGAAGAAGATGGTGATTGAGGAGTTTTGTCCTCACCGGGAAATGGATAAAGTTGAAAGGGAGTTTCTGCAACTGGAGGCGGGAACCATGACTCACCAACAGTACACCACGAAGTTCAACGAGATGGCACGTCTGGTGCCGGATCAAGTGACGCCTCTGTCCCGAAAGATCAAGAGGTATATACAGGGTTTGCCGGCGGATATTCGCAGGCACATGATCGCCGCCCGGCCGAGCACGTTTAGGTCGGCGGTAGATTTGGCGGGAAGATTGTATGATGAAAGAGCGGTGGTGGTGACTGATGGTGGCAGAAAGAGCGGTGGTGAACGAGGCTGGCAGGGGAAGAGATTTGGTCGGGGCAATGCCTCGATGGGTAATAAGAAGGCACGAGTGGATGATCGCCGTGTGGTTATGTCAGGTGCGGGATCGAGAAGGTGTGGTAATGTCACACCCCGAAAATCGCAGCGGAAAGTCGCGTGACGTGGTGGTAACGGAAGTTGGACTTAACCCAACTTTCATGGTCAAACGTATACTAAAATATCATTAGTTATTAAAAACCATTAGTCATCATCATACGAGTATTTTGTTGTTCTACATCGAAACATTTTTAGTAGTAGTGAATACTACTTTTATTACACACACATGGTTTTATTCAAAACATTTATAGTCTTAACGTTTGACCCTTCCAAAGACAAAATTCCGAATTCCATGTTGAGCTCACCTATAACCCTGAAAAGCACGAAGGGTAATAAAGTCAACATAAAGTTGGTGAGCTTTCGGGGTTTTGAAATCTTGCAACCATACATCTCATTTTTTTATAAAAAAAATATGATGAAACAAGGCATAATATATTCCACATAGACTAGCTAGGTACTATGTTATTTAGGTCATAAGCCCATAATCAAACCAAGAAACACGTCGTTGCCCCACAACTATCCAGACATATAAACTCCCTCGCCACAATCTGACCAGTGCGACTGGTCGCGAGAGCGAGCCATTCTAACCCGATAGATCTACCAATATATTCTGTGGCCTCATCCCCGAGGTTAATGATTATAGAGGGATTTAGATTTCAGTAGTATATAGATCCATACTACTGATTCAAACTTATACCCTCATATTATATATTATCCCGTTTAACTCATCATATACTTTAATAAATCATTTCATGCTTTTCCCCCAAAACAATTTAAAACACATTTAAAGAATGGGGCCGAAGGACTCACCTTGAGCGTAATCCTTGAGGTTAACCAATGTGAAATGCTTTTCGAATTGTAAACCCTAATCATAAACATTATGGTTATTACGTGATAATTCATGCTTAAGAATGCACTTCACCCATTCTAAATATGATTGTTTGAAATGGTACGTTTTGCTTTAGTCAAAACGTATATTTTTGTAAATGTAAATATTTCTTTTTAAAATCACATGTTTTGTGTCCTATAAACCACCAATTTCCTTAATTCTTACTAACTTGTCACTAATAAACTTGAGTCGAAAAGTCTTATCATACCATCATCTTGGGTGTCTAAAACCTTCTTAAACAGAGAGTCAATCATCTCTACTTTAGGTCATTATTCCTAAAAATGATTATCTGATCGGGCTTTCTTTTACCTGAGTTCATGTAGAATTCAAGAAGTAGTTTCCTCGTTATATCTTTTGTAAAATACTCTTTTTAATATTACTTGATTATTAATACATCTATTATCCTCTTCTTACATATCTTTACTAATTAGTCGTTTAAAGTGTATACTTATATTTTCTTTTATTTGTCGTAGTTTGTCCGAGGCACGTTCCATTCTTAATCTAGTTATAGTTTCGATATTTCAACCGTCGTCTTAATTGGGTTTGTTAGTCGTGGTGTCTCCTTGGTCATTTGTTTGATCTTAACCATAAATCTTAGTCTCAAGGTCCTTTTGTCGATTTTTACCTAAGAGAGTCCTTTAATTGTGTTTAAAATTCCATTTATTTTAAGCTAGTCATTTGTAGCTATTTTTCTTGTAAAAGTCACCCAAAGTTTTTCACCTACTTATTATTATCACGTTAATAGTCTTGTTAATCCAATGGACTTCCTAATGTTCTTATCTAGATCATACTTTACCATTCATTCCATTCATATGGCCTTGCCTACTTACATGCATAGTATATACATATATACATACTTTTGCCATCTAGATCCTTAATGTAACATGTCCTTATCTACTAAACATCCATAAACAACCTATTTTCAGATTTATCAAACCCATACACAAGACATTTGCATACAAAAATCATTGAAACAACCATTTCATACAATTCCTTAATGGGTGAACTAGGGTTTATCAAGATTCTTATCTTGATCATCCATGCATGAACACATATACATTATCTAATCTAATATACCTTACTAGATGGAATCCTTAACGAAATGCAAGCTCGATTCTTGATTTCCCGATGAAACTTCGGGTCCTAACTAAGTTCCAACTAGAGTGTATATGCAAATGAGGGTGGCTAATGTTGGTGTTAACCGAAGGTGAAAGAAGAGAGGGGGGGGTTTCGCGATGGTGCCGGGTGAGAGTGACGGGTGAGGGTGACGGTGGTGGTGGCGGTTTCAGGCGACGGTGGTGGTGGCGTTTTCAGGCGACGGTGGTGATGGCGGTTTCAGGCGACGGTGGTGATGGCGGTTTCAGGCGACGGTGGTGATGGCGGTTTCAGGCGATGGTGGTGATGGAGTCGGGTGTAAGTGGTGGTCGCGGTGGTGTCGGGTTCGGATGGTGATCGCGGTGGTGTCGGGTTCGGATGGTGATCGCGGTGGTGTCGGGTTCGGATGGTGGTTGCGGTGGTGTTGTGGTGTTGGTGGTACCGGCAGCGGGTGGTGGTGCGGTATCCGGCGAAGGGGAAGGGGAAGAAGGGGAGGGGTCGGCCGATGGGGGTGGTGGTGTGTGTGTTTGAGAGTGAAGTGGAAGAGAGTGGGAAAATGAAAGGGTGGTGTGTGGAAGATGGTTTTTAAACACACTCAAATGGTGTGTTGTCTTGCATGCAAGACTAAAAATCAATCTTGGGATATTGTTATTATTATTATTATTATTATTATTATTATTATAATTATTATTATTATTATTATTATTATTATTATTATAATTATTCAAGAAATCGTTAAACGTTTACAATGTTTGCTAAACATTAATGCAGGGTTTTGTTTAATTAGACTTAAACGTTAAATAATCATAATTTAATTATTGCGGATGGTTTCGAGAGTTGACCTGATTTGACCGGGTGTCACAGTCTCCCCTCGTTTAAGAAATTTCGTCCCGAAATTTACGCTGTTGGACCTAAGTCAAATCCGGTTTTGAACAGACGTGGGTACTTTTGTTGCATTTCATCTTGGCGCTCCCAAGTAAATTCAGGTCCTCTTCTAGAGTTCCATCGGACTTTAACTAGCTTGATTTGCTTCCGCCTGAGTTTCTGAGTTTTCCAATCTAAGACCTCTATTGGCTCTTCGATGAATTGGAGTTTGTCGTTGATACTAACTTCATCTGGAGGGATAACTAGGGATTCATCTGTCATGCATTTCCTTAAATTAGATACGTGAAATACATTGTGCACATTACCAAGTTCCTCTGGTAGTCTGAGTCGGTATGCAACTTTCCCAATCCGCTCCAGGATTTCAAAGGGTCCTACGAATCGTGGACTCAGCTTCCCTCTTTTACCAAATCTCATAATTCCCTTCCATGGAGATACCTTCAAGAACACTCTATCGCCGACCATGAATTCTAATGGCTTCCTCCGATTATCTGCATAACTCTTTTGTCGACTATTAGCCATTTCTAGCCTTTTTCGGATCTGAACAATCTTATCCGTTGTTTCTTGAATGATTTCTGGTCCGGTTAATTGTCTTTCTCCAATGTTGGCCCAACATAATGGCGATCGGCACTTTCTTCCATATAGTGCTTCAAATGGAGCGGCCTTGATGCTGGTGTGATAACTATTATTATAGGAGAACTCAGCTAGTGGTAGATGAGTATCCCAATTTCCACCAAAGTCGATCACACAAGCTCTCAATAAATCTTCCAAAGTTTGAATAGTTCTCTCGCTCTGTCCGTCAGTTTGTGGGTGATAGGCCGTGCTCATATCTAATCGAGTACCCATGGCTTCCTGTAGAGTTTGCCAAAATCTAGAGGTGAATCGACTATCTCTATCTGATATGATTGAAATTGGTACACCATGGCGTGAAACTACTTCTTTGATGTATAAACTTGCCAATTTGCTCATACTGTAGGTCTCTTTCATTGGTAGGAAATGTGCAGATTTTGTTAGTCGATCAACAATTACCCAAATGGTATCATAACCACTTGTTGTCCTAGGTAATTTTGTCACAAAATCCATGGCAATGCATTCCCATTTCCATTTTGGAATTTCCGGCTGTTGTAGAAGTCCCGATGGTTTTTGGTATTCTGCCTTTACCTTAGAGCAGGTCATGCATTGGTTAACATAGGTAGCTATGTCTCCCTTCATGTTAGGCCACCAGAAAAATTCCTTCACATCATGGTACATTTTGTCGATTCCTGGGTGAATCGAGTACCTTGTTTTGTGTGCCTCATCAAGAATTACTTTGCGTAACTCTCCATGCTTAGGAATCCACATTCTTCCGGCAAATCGTACCATTTTATCAGAATCTGTTGCTAACTCCTTGACCATCCCTCGCAGACCTTCTCTTTCTAGGTTTTCTCTTTTCAATGCTTCGAGTTGAGCATTGCGGATCTGGTCAGTAAGGTTCGAGTATATGGTAAGTTTCAACGCTCGCACTCGCAGTGGCTTTTCTCTTTCTTTCCTACTAAGAGCGTCTGCCACAACATTTGCTTTGCCTGGGTGATATCGGATATCGCAGTCATAATCATTCAACAGCTCCACCCAACGACGCTGCCTCATATTTAAATCCTTTTGATTAAAAATATGTTGCAGGCTTTTATGATCCGTATAGATGACACATTTGGTTCCATACAAATAATGTCTCCATATTTTAAGAGCAAAAACGACAGCTCCTAGTTCTAGGTCATGGGTGGTGTAATTCTTTTCATGTACTTTCAATTGTCTTGATGCATAAGCAATGACCTTATCTTTTTGCATCAATACACACCCAAGGCCTAATCGCGAGGCGTCACAATATACTACAAATCCCTCAGTTCCATTTGGTAGAGACAGTATGGGTGCGCTGCATAACTTCTGCTTTAGTAATTGAAAAGCTTTCTCTTGATCTTCGCCCCATACATAATTCTTGTCCTTACGGGTCAATAGGGTCAATGGTTGAGCTATCTTTGAGAAATTTTCTATAAACCTACGGTAGTAACCAGCTAACCCTAAAAATTGTCGCACTTCTGTTGGAGATTTGGGGACTTCCCAGTTCTTAATGGCATCTATCTTGGTTGGATCCACGTGGATACCCTCCTTGTTGATAATGTGACCGAGGAATCGAACTTCTCGAAGCCAAAATTCACATTTTGAGAATTTTGCGTACAGCTTTTCTTTCTTTAACACGTTTAGGATTAGCCTGAGATGTTGCTCATGTTCTTCTTTGGATTGTGAGTATATCAGAATATCATCAATGAATACTATCACAAACTTGTCTAGGTAGGGTTTACAAATCCTATTCATGAGATCCATGAATATGGCAGGTGCGTTGGTTAATCCAAACGGCATTACTAGAAATTCGTAATGACCGTAACGTGTTCTAAAAGCCGTTTTTGGGATATCCTCTTCTGCTATCAACAATTGGTGATATCCAGACCGTAAATCTATCTTCGAGTAGTAGCTGGATCCTTGCAATTGATCGAACAAATCATCAATTCTTGGTAATGGGTATCGATTTTTAATGGTGAGTTTGTTTAATTCTCTATAATCGATACACATTCTGAACGATCCGTCTTTCTTTTTGACGAATAACACGGGTGCTCCCCATGGAGAAAAGCTTGGTCGAATGAACCCTTTTTCTAATAATTCTTGCAGTTGCTTTGACAACTCCTGCATTTCGGAAGGTGCTAGTCGGTATGGTGATCGTGCTACTGGTGCTGCTCCTGGTAACAAATCAATTTGGAACTTGATCTGTCTTTGTGGAGGTAACCCTGGCAAATCTTCGGGAAATACCTCTGGGTATTCTCGTACAATGGGAATATCTTCAAGTTTTCGCTCCTCATTCCTAGTGTCAGTGGCTTTTATTAGGAAGGCAGGATATCCTTCATTAAGGTATTCATATGCTTCCATGACACTTATAATTTTTAATGAAGGTTTTCCCTTTTCTCCTTGTACGATCAAGAGTTCTCCACTAGGAGTTGGCAATCGAATGATTTTCTCGAAACATACTATTTCAGCATGATTTCGAGAGAGCCAATCCATTCCAATAACCACATCAAAACTTCCCAGATTGACAGGTAATAAGTCAATACTAAAGAGATGGTTGTTAAGTTGTATCGTGCAGTTTCTAATTACTTCATTGGATTCAATTTTCTTTCCATTAGCTAACTCAATAATATACTTCTTTCTTAGCTTACATGGTTTAATTCCCAATGATGTTTCAAACTCTTTGGATACAAAACTTAAATCAGCACCGGTGTCAAACAAAACAGAGGCATAATGATTATTGATAAGAAACGTACCGTTGACTACTGACGGCTCTTGCTGTGCTTCCTTGGCATTCATTTCAAAGGCTCTCCCTCTGGCCCTAGATCCATTCAGTCTTGGACAATCTTTCTTGAAGTGTCCTACCACACCACATTCATAGCAAGCTTGATCATTTCTGATCATCCTCCCTTCAGATTTTGCCCGACAATTCTGGCTTAGATGTCCGAACTTATGACAATGAGCACAAATTTTACAGTCACCAGTATGGGGATATCCACATTTGCTACATTTTCCTTGAGGTTCTTTGGTTGATCTTCCATGGTTCGATGTTGCTACATAAACCCGTTCAGATCTCTGATTAAAATTCTTCCTGTTGTTCACTGGTCCCTTGGGATTTTCGAACCACTTTCTCTTTCCATCAAATATTCTTTGGTTCACTCTAACCGTCTTCCTTTCAATTTCCATCACACTCTTTCCTTGATCGTTCTTCTTGATTAGGGTTCCATTTCGTATTGCGTCATCGGTTAAGGTGTGTGCAATAGCGATTGCACTTTGGATGGTGGTTGGTTTAGAAGCTGTAACGTTGCTCCTTATCTGAGGTGCCAATCCCCATATGTATCTTTCAATTCGGACATATTCCGGCGTGACCATTCTAGGTACTAACCTTGCAAGGTCATTGAATCTTGAGGTGTATGTCCGAATCTCAGCTCCTTTCATGGTATGATTCCAGAATTCGGTCTCAATCTTCTGGAGCTCATTGCGTGGGCAATATTCTTTAAGTAGCATCTCCTTTAGTTGTTCCCAGGTAAGTTCATATGCGTTGGTATCGCCCAAAATCTGGCGTTGGGAATTCCACCATGACAGTGCTGCATCTTGAAAGGAACATGTTGCATACTTGACCTTTTGATCGTTGGAACAATTGCTTATCGTTATAACCGTCTCCATCCTTTCGATCCACCTGATTATATCTAACGGTCCTTCAGCGCCTGTAAAAGTTCTTGGATTGCATCCTTGAAATGTCTTATATGAACACCCTTGTGGTTGTCCACCTGATGAACTTCCTGGGTTTCCGTTCGTGCCGGATCCATTGTTTGCACCCATACCGGAACCTACGTTTGAACCATTTCCTGCTCCGTTTCCAAGGCCATTATCTGTATTTTCTTGCCTCCTTACTTGACCAGCCACTAGATTTGCATCATGTTGTTCTAAAGCTGATTTGACGTGTCTAGCTATCAATTGGGCTAGCTCCTCTGGGGTGGATGGTAAATTGGCGTTTCCACTTGAGGACGTATTTCGGGTTACAGGTGGCATGATTCAATTCTGTTCCGAAGGTAGGGAAGAAGAAGTTTAGTTTACGTACGCTTGTTATTATATTATTATGATGGTATATTCTATATGAATATTCTATATAATTGATTCCTTGAATAATCATACAATAATTAAATATTCATGCGACTAAACACATCTCATCAAGGCATAACTTTTAAAGTTTTCATAAGCGTCTAGTTCATCCATGGTTATCAATTACATACGAGTTAGTTATCAAAAGATCATAAGTAAATCAGTCTACATGCATCATCGAGTTTATAACTCGGTCAAAAGATAATGTTCAAGTACCCCGGCTAATCTCATAGTCATACTAAAACAAGGTTCCACTACCAACATGCGTGAGGTAGGTAATCATCATCAAACATAAAGTAGCCATAGCCATCGATGTCTCCGCTCTCTCTCCCATCACTATCGCGTACTGCTGAGCTGTCACCAATGCTGTCTCAGCCACATCTGCCCTCTGCTCTGCCTGGGTCAATCGATCCCTAGTCTCTGCGAGGCTAGTCTCCAGGTCTGCTATACGGAAGTGCATCTGGCTCATAGCGCTGTCATCCAACAACCTTCCTCCTCAATCGTCATCAATCTTCCATCCAAAGCTTGACTCACCTCCTCTTGAATCCTTATCTTCTTTCTGGTAGACAGTAGCTCCTTCTCAAGTCGCACACACTGGGCTACTAGGGTAATCATCACGCGCTCGATGGACTCACCACCCAAAGTGGTCCTGTGTGGCGCAGAAGACGACTCTCCTTCCTCAAAGGTGGAAGGAATCCCATCCCTCGAAGCCCAGCCTCTCATGGCATCCATAATCCATCTCCACTGATCGTCTAAAAGTCTGGCCCGTTTGGGCATAAGCGTACTCTCCATGACATCATCATCCATCACCTTTCTCTTCTCTCTACGTTTCCTCCGTTCATACACCAACTTAATCCTTGGCGGTGCATCATCCACAACCGCCTCTCTCTTCTCCCTGCGCTCCCTTCGCTCATACACCATCCTAATCTTTGGTGGGTGTCGCATGAGGGGAATAGTAGCAGCAGGAGTCACAGCAGTATGAGTCTCACTCTCTGAGGCCAAGCCAACTGGCTCCTCAGCAATGGGCTCGAGTGCGACTGCTGGTGGGGTAGGGCTCTCATCATCGGACTCAGATATCCAACCATTTCCCGAGTTTTCCATACCCGGGTACATGGTAGCTGCGAAGTATGGCTGAGTAGGGTAATACCATGGTGTCGAGGAAAGAGGCTCGGATGAACCATCGGTGCTACTGCTATGGTCAGGTGCTCTCTCTCGGCTAACACGATCAGACATCTACAAATAGAGAAATGCATGCATGCGTACATATTAATTATTGCTAAATTCTAGCATACAAAATTAGCAATCATAATTTTAATAAGACTATTATTATGCTTATGACATGGAATTGTCTTTGGAGTCAAATAATCTTTTTAAAGGTTATAGTCTAGATTTTGAAAATACTCTCTAGTTCACTATAACCGTTGGCTCTGATACCAACTTCTGTCACACCCCGAAAATCGCAGCGGAAAGTCGCGTGACGTGGTGGTAACGGAAGTTGGACTTAACCCAACTTTCATGGTCAAACGTATACTAAAATATCATTAGTTATTAAAAACCATTAGTCATCATCATACGAGTATTTTGTTGTTCTACATCGAAACATTTTTAGTAGTAGTGAATACTACTTTTATTACACACACATGGTTTTATTCAAAACATTTATAGTCTTAACGTTTGACCCTTCCAAAGACAAAATTCCGAATTCCATGTTGAGCTCACCTATAACCCTGAAAAGCACGAAGGGTAATAAAGTCAACATAAAGTTGGTGAGCTTTCGGGGTTTTGAAATCTTGCAACCATACATCTCATTTTTTTAAAAATCATATGATGAAACAAGGCATAATATATTCCACATAGACTAGCTAGGTACTATGTTATTTAGGTCATAAGCCCATAATCAAACCAAGAAACACGTCGTTGCCCCACAACTATCCAGACATATAAACTCCCTCGCCACAACCTGACCAGTGCGACTGGTCGCGAGAGCGGGCCATTCTAACCCGATAGATCTACCAATATATTCTGTGGCCTCATCCCCGAGGTTAATGATTATAGAGGGATTTAGATTTCAGTAGTATATAGATCCATACTACTGATTCAAACTTATACCCTCATATTATATATTATCCCGTTTAACTCATCATATACTTTAATAAATCATTTCATGCTTTTCCCCCAAAACAATTTAAAACACATTTAAAAATGGGGCCGAAGGACTCACCTTGAGCGTAATCCTTGAGGTTAACCAATGTGAAATGCTTTTCGAATTGTAAACCCTAATCATAAACATTATGGTTATTACGCGATAATTCATGCTTAAGAATGCACTTCACCCATTCTAAATATGATTGTTTGAAATGGTACGTTTTGCTTTAGTCAAAACGTATATTTTTGTAAATGTAAATATTTCTTTTTAAAATCACATGTTTTGTGTCCTATAAACCACCAATTTCCTTAATTCTTACTAACTTGTCACTAATAAACTTGAGTCGAAAAGTCTTATTATACCATCATCTTGGGTGTCTAAAACCTTCTTAAACAGAGAGTCAATCATCTCTACTTTAGGTCATTATTCCTAAAAATGATTATCTGATCGGGCTTTCTTTTACCTGAGTTCATGTAGAATTCAAGAAGTAGTTTCCTCGTTATATCTTTTGTAAAATACTCTTTTTAATATTACTTGATTATTAATACATCTATTATCCTCTTCTTACATATCTTTACTAATTAGTCGTTTAAAGTGTATACTTATATTTTCTTTTATTTGTCGTAGTTTGTCCGAGTCACGTTCCATTCTTAATCTAGTTATAGTTTCGATATTTCAACCGTCGTCTTAATTGGGTTTGTTAGTCGTGGTGTCTCCTTGGTCATTTGTTTGATCTTAACCATAAATCTTAGTCTCAAGGTCCTTTTGTCGATTTTTACCTAAGAGAGTCCTTTAATTGTGTTTAAAATTCCATTTATTTTAAGCTAGTCATTTGTAGCTATTTTTCTTGTAAAAGTCACCCAAAGTTTTTCACCTACTTATTATTATCACGTTAATAGTCTTGTTAATCCAATGGACTTCCTAATGTTCTTATCTAGATCATACTTTACCATTCATTCCATTCATATGGCCTTGCCTACTTACATGCATAGTATATACATATATACATACTTTTGCCATCTAGATCCTTAATGTAACATGTCCTTATCTACTAAACATCCATAAACAACCTATTTTCAGATTTATCAAACCCATACACAAGACATTTGCATACAAAAATCATTAAAACAACCATTTCATACAATTCCTTAATGGGTGAACTAGGGTTTATCAAGATTCTTATCTTGATCATCCATGCATGAACACATATACATTATCTAATCTAATATACCTTACTAGATGGAATCCTTAACGAAATGCAAGCTCGATTCTTGATTTCCCGATGAAACTTCGGGTCCTAACTAAGTTCCAACTAGAGTGTATATGCAAATGAGGGTGGCTAATGTTGGTGTTAACCGAAGGTGAAAGAAGAGAGGGGGGGGTTTCGCGATGGTGCCGGGTGAGAGTGACGGGTGAGGGTGACGGTGGTGGTGGCGGTTTCAGGCGACGGTGGTGGTGGCGTTTTCAGGCGACGGTGGTGATGGCGGTTTCAGGCGACGGTGGTGATGGCGGTTTCAGGCGATGGTGGTGATGGAGTCGGGTGTAAGTGGTGGTCGCGGTGGTGTCGGGTTCGGATGGTGGTCGCGGTGGTGTCGGGTTCGGATGGTGATCGCGGTGGTGTCGGGTTCGGATGGTGGTTGCGGTGGTGTTGTGGTGTTGGTGGTACCGGCAGCGGGTGGTGGTGCGGTATCCGGCGAAGGGGAAGGGGAAGAAGGGGAGGGGTCGGCCGATGGGGGTGGTGGTGTGTGTGTTTGAGAGTGAAGTGGAAGAGAGTGGGAAAATGAAAGGGTGGTGTGTGGAAGATGGTTTTTAAACACACTCAAATGGTGTGTTGTCTTGCATGCAAGACTAAAAATCAATCTTGGGATATTGTTATTATTATTATTATTATTATTATTATTATTATTATTATTATTATTATTATTATTATTATTATTATTATTATTATTATTATTATTATAATTATTCAAGAAATCGTTAAACGTTTACAATGTTTGCTAAACATTAATGCAGGGTTTTGTTTAATTAGACTTAAACGTTAAATAATCATAATTTAATTATTGCGGATGGTTTCGAGAGTTGACCTGATTTGACCGGGTGTCACAGGTAAATGTGGACGGGAGCATAGCGGGGAGTGCAGGTTTGGGTCGAACTTGTGCTTCAGGTGTGGAAAGGCGGGGCACATGGCAAAGGACTGTCGTGCGGTCCGATGCTTTAACTGTGGTGAAGAGGGTCACGTGCTCAAAGATTGTAAGAAGCCGAGGGCTGAGAGTTCAGGGGCAAAGAGGACGGGAGGTGATGGACCGAGGGCGAGCGCCAGGGCATTCACCATGACACAGGAGGAAGCTAGAACGGACCCTGATGTCGTGTCCGGTACGTTTCTGGTGAACCAAACTTTAGCTTCTGTGATATTTGATTCTGGTGCAAGTAAAAGTTTTATTTCTGCTGCTTTCTGTGCTAAGCTGCCTGTTAGTAGTAGATGTGTTGATGCGCCCTTCGATGTAGAAACTGCCATAGGTAAGTCTACCAGGATTTCTGAGCTGATAGAGAATTGTGATGTGGAGCTCGAGGGTCATAAGTTTCCTGTTAGACCGTTTGTGATGACCTTAGGTGGTTTTGATTTGGTTCTTGGGATGGATTGGTTAGCGGACTTCGAGGCGAACATTGTGTGTCGCAAGAAGATGATTCGGTTGTTGGCGCCTGACGGTAGTTCAGTGACGGTGTATGGTGATCGGGTTACTACGATGCCGAAGGTGATCTCGATGGCGGTGGCGGGAAAGTGTATGAGGCGTGGATGTAGTGCCTACTTGGCCTATGTAAAGGATGTGGATACGCCAGCACCACAACTAGCCGATGTGCCAGTTGTGTGTGACTTTCCAGACGTGTTTCCGGAAGACTTATCAGGAGTGCCACCTGACAGAGAGATCGAGTTTCAGATTGATCTGATACCGGGTGCCCAACCTGTCGCCAAGGCACCGTATCGGTTGGCTCCGACCGAGATGAAGGAGTTGATGGAGCAATTGCGAGAGTTACTTGATAAGGGGTTCATTAGACCGAGTATCTCTCCTTGGGGTGCTCCGGTCCTGTTTGTAAAGAAGAAAGATGGTAGTATGAGGATGTGCATCGACTACCGCGAGCTGAACAAGTTGACAGTAAAGAACCGATACCCTTACCGAGGATAGATGATTTGTTTGATCAGCTTCAGGGTGCCAGTTGGTTTTCAAGGATAGATCTTCGATCTGGTTACCATCAGCTGAAGGTGAAGGAGCAAGACATTACTAAAACAGCTTTCCGTACGCGCTATGGTCACTACGAGTTTCTTGTCATGTCCTTTGGCTTGACCAACGCGCCAGCTGCTTTTATGGATTTGATGAACCGTGTGTGTCGGCCTATGTTGGATAAATCAGTGATTGTGTTTATTGATGATATCCTGATTTACTCGAGGAGCGAAGCAGAGCATGCCGGTCACATTCGGGAGGTTCTAGAGACGTTGAGAAGGGAGAAGTTGTATGCAAAATTCTCCAAGTGCGCGTTCTGGTTGCGCGAAGTTCAGTTCTTGGGTCACGTGGTGAATCCCGACGGGATAATGGTGGACCCGGCAAAAGTGGAGGCGGTTATGCAATGGAAGTCGCCAAGGACGCCATCCGAGGTTCGTAGCTTCTTGGGTTTGGCGGGTTACTATAGAAGGTTCATCCAAGACTTCTCCAAGATTGCTTCTCCACTAACCAAGTTGACCCGAAAAGATGTGAAGTTTGTATGGGGTCAAGCTCAAGAAAAGGCGTTTGAAGAATTGAAGGCGAGATTGACTCAAGCTCCTGTTCTGTCGTTACCCGATGGAAGTGAAGATCTGGTAGTTTATTCCGATGCTTCTTACTCGGGATTGGGATGTGTGTTAATGCAGAGAGGAAAGGTTATAGCCTATGCATCCCGACAGTTGAAGGTTCATGAGGTCAATTATCCTACTCATGACTTGGAGCTGGCAGCAGTGGTCTTTGCATTAAAGATTTGGAGGCACTACCTCTACGGGACGAAGTGCACCATATTCACTGACCACAAGAGCCTGAAGTACTTCTTTGAGCAGAAGGATTTGAACATGAGGCAGAGGCGGTGGTTGGAACTTATAAAGGATTATGATTGTGAGATCCACTACCATCCGGGCAAGGCCAACGTGGTGGCTGATGCCCTTAGCCGGAAAGAGAGGCCCGAGCCGATTCGGGTGAAAGCGTATCAGCTGATCATGACCTCCGATGTGATGAAGCAGGTTAAAGAGTTTCAAGATGAGGCATTGAAAGAAAGATCATCTTAACTCTGAAAAAATGAGAGGTCTGATTGGGGAATTGGGTGAAAACACACTCGGTGTTAGGACCCGATTCGATCGTGTGTGGATTCCTCGTTTCGGGGATCTACGGGTGAAGATAATGGATGAAGCTCACAAGACTCGGTACTCCATTCATCCTGGTGCCACGAAGATGTACCATGATATGAAGAAAGATTATTGGTGGCCGGGTATGAAGCGCGACGTGGTGGAGTACGTGAGTAAGTGCCTTACTTGCTTACGGGTGAAGGCCGAGCACCAAAAGCCGTATGGGAAGATACAACCTTTGGATATACCGGAATGGAAATGGGAGCACATCACCATGGATTTTATTACAAAGCTGTCGCGTACCACGAAAGGGTACGATGCCATATGGGTGATAGTTGATCGTTTGACGAAGAGTGCTCACTTCCTACCGATCCGCGAGACATATTCATCTGAGAGGTTGGCTGATCTGTTCATCAAGGAGATTGTGACTCGTCATGGTGTGTCGGTGTCTATTGTGTCGGATCGCGACACCCGGTTTACATCTAAATTCTGGAAGAAGTTCCACGATGCTATGGGGACGAGGTTACATATTAGCACGGCTTATCATCCCCAGACTGATGGTCAGTCCGAAAGGACCATTCAGACACTGGAAGACATGCTTCGGGCATGTGTGATTGATTTTGGTGGAAGTTGGGATGACCACCTACCGTTAGCCGAATTCTCATATAACAACAGTTATCACGCCAGCATTGGCATGCCTCCATATGAGATGCTATACGGTAGGAGATGCAGAACACCCGTTTGTTGGGGTGATATTGGTCAGAAGGAATTGGGGAGCGCCGAGGTAATCGAGGCTACGACTGAGAAGCTTGAGAAGATCAAAGCCTTCATGAAGGCAGCCAAAGACAGACAGAAGTCGTATGCTGATAAAAGGCGCAGGCCGATTGAGTTCCAGGTGGGTGACCGGGTTATGTTGAAGGTCTCACCTTGGAAGGGTATCATTCGCTTCCGAAAGCGGGGCAAGTTGAGCCCAAGGTATATAGGCCCTTTCTGAATCATTGCTCGAGTAGGAGAGGTGGCCTATAGACTGGAGTTACCAGATGAGTTAAGTGGAATTCACCCGACATTCCATGTATCTCATCTAAGGAAGTGCTTAGCAGACGAAGATATGATTGTCCCACTGGAAGATATCGAAGTAGATGAACGGCTCAATTATGTGGGGCAACCAGTGGCAATCATCGACCGAAAGGAGAAAAGGCTAAGGAATAAAGTGGTTCCTCTTGTGCGTGTACAGTGGAAGCACGGGAAGGGATCCGAGTCAACGTGGGAGACTGAGGAAGAAATGAGACAGAATTATCCACATTTGTTCGAGGAATGACAGGTTTCGGGGACGAAACCTATTTAAGGGGGGTGGACTTGTAACACCCGGAAATTTATTATTTTGAAGCCGGTGAAGAAAGAAAAGAAATAAAGTCCAAAGTCGAGGGATCAAACTCGCCAACGAAGAAAAGTCGGGTAATGTGGTGATATGTGTAGGGAGAGGGCAGCCCACTCTCCCCACACTTCACATATTTCAGCTCACAAAGAAGAGAGAGAAAGAGAAAGAGGAGAAAAAGAGGAAAAAGGGGTGTTTCGGGTGATTCGGGTGTCCAAATCCGTCGAGTAGCAAGCCAAATCGAAGCTCTTGTCTTTGTGCTCGATTGTGTGAGTTCTAGGACCCCACTTTTACTCGTTTTCAACTGATTTTGGGGCTGGAAAGTGTTCAAAACCCGTTTTTATGTGTGTGTGTGTTTGACCCGTTTGGGTGTGATGTGTATGATGTGTTTAGAGTATGATTTCGGGCTTGGGTGTGCTTGTATGGTGTTAAGGTATGCATTCCTAAGGTCCAGGAGGGTTGATTTAGGCTTAGAATGGGTTTGGATGAGCTTGGAGGCCGAAAATGGCAGATTGGGTTCGGGATGAACTCCATTCTGCATCAGCTAGGGCTAGGCGACCGAATGAAGGCCATACGGCCGAATGAGGGCGATTGAAGGTCATTCGCACGATTGGGACTCAGTCGCACGACTGGGAGTCCAGTCGCATGAGGGTTGTACGACTGAGGGTTCAGTCGCATAGATGCTTAGTCGCATGAGTCCATTCGCATGAGGTTAGTCGCATAGGTGCCCAGTCGCAGTAATCCCATTCGCACGAGGTCCATACGCACGATTGGATGTTCATTCGCATAGATGACCATCCGCATGGGTCCAGTCGCATGATGTTCAGTCGCATGGAGGCCATGCGACTGAAGGGTGTCCATACGCCCGAATAGGGCTGTTGCACTCGAAGGAACGTGTAGTTTGACTTCTGGCCTTCGGGGAAAGGTGCAGATGCAAGTTTTGACGTAAAGTAAGAACACGTAAGATGAATGTTATGGCCTTAGAGAACATGTAGGGCATGAGGATGATGATGTTGCATGTTTATGCATATTATGAATGTATGATGTTGCCCTGTATGATGATGATGAATGTGTATGAATGTTCCTTATTATGATGTATGCTTATCTTTCTTGTGGCTTTACATGTCATGCTAATGAATGAATGAATGAATGAAGTATTATGTAATGTAAAGCGAAAGATAATGAAAGAGGAACATGAAGTAAGAATGCATGCATTAATGAATGATGAATGAACGAATGAAAGGCTTGCAAGCACATATATTGGGGTGAGCGACTTTGTGTTGCAAAAGACTCGGATGAAGTGCAATCATTTAGATTGCCTATGAGGTGAGCAACCTTGTCGTTGCAAAAGACTCGAGTAAAGTGCTATCGTAATGTTGCCTTGGGGTGAGCAACCTTGTTGTTGCAAAAGACTCGGATAGCTTGCTATCGTGATGGGCAATTGGGGTGAGCAACCTTAGGGGTGCAAAAGACTCGGATAGCGTGCAATCATTGAGATTGCCATTGAGGTGAGCGACCATGTTGTCGCAAAAGACTCGGAAGACAGAATGAACGAAAAGAATGGAAGATAATGAATGAGATGAAAGATAATAATGAAATTATCTGTGTATACGTATGTTGCATGATCGCATGATAAAGGAATGGTTTTTAATGAAAGTAAAGTATGTTTTATTATTAAAACTAGAACTCACTCAGCAACGCTGACTTTTATTACATTTTCCAGTTGGCAGGTAATGATTGCTGAGGATGGCACGGCAAGGCTACTCGGCTCTTTTGGGATGGCATCCAATTATATAGCTTTTGTGATGTAATGCAAACATGAATTTTGTAACCGGATAATGATGTATTACTTGGCAAAAGTAATTATAATGAAACGTGATGTCATTTTTGAATGTTTCCGCTGCAATGATTTCTTAATGTAATGTAATTATATGTTTTATGTGTGATGAATGGCCAACTGTAAGTGTCCCGAGAACGGGGCCTTACACAGGTATGTTGCTGAGGATGGCACGGGGCGGCTACTCAGCTTATTTCGGATGACATTTTTTGTTTAATGCTTTTGTAATGTAATGAATCAAATATTTTTTAATTGGGCAACGATTTATCATGTTGCAAAAGTTTTTATGATGAAATGTAATGATGTTTAATGTTTGCGCTGCAACGTTTTATGAAAGTTAAATGTAATTATATCTTTTATGTGCGATGAGAATCCAACTGTAAGCGTCCCGGAAACGGGGCCTTAAAAGTTGGTATCAGAGCCAAAGTTTAAGTGAAATGGGTAAATTTTCCAAATAAACCTTAACTTAAACTAAAAATGGGACGGAATGGGAATGGGATGCCAATCTGAGTAGCTGCGTGCCATCAGGTATTTTCTTGATGATAACCGGTATTATGTGCGCATGTTATGTGGTTTATATGTTGTATGTAGATTTAGATACTGATGTACTCAGGATAGGTAATGCTCGGGGTATGAAGAGTAAAGTAAGTGGATAATCACAACTGGCCACTGTAATTAGGGACTTACTATACTTGACATAAACTGAGTTGTTCCCTTGAATGACCGTGTTGGTGTTTGAATCTTTCAGTGTGATAGAGAATGGCTGGTGGTAGATATTCGAAAGCTTCTCGTGGTGGGGGTGGTGGTGGACGTGGTGCTGGACCACGGGTCACAAGAGGAAGACCCAGAGTTGAAAATGTGGTTCATGAGGAACCCGAGACCCCTCATCTCGAGGGCGGTGATGAGAATGCTAATCAGAGGGCCTCGATGAGAGAGGCGGTCATGGAGGAAGTGCATCAGGTCTTGCAACGATCCTACCTTCTGTAGTGACCGAAGTGATAAAGACTGTTGAGATGGGGAGAGAAATGAAAGAGGTAGACCTTCGGGCGAAAGGAGACGACCCGAGACTGAAACGGTTTTCTCTGATGATGAAGAGGAAGAAGAAGAGGAAGAGCATGTGCCGAAGGTGGCACGAGGCTGTAACTATGGGGAGTTTCAACGATGCGAACCCCAACTTTTTGATGGTAATGACACTGCTGCTCACCAATGGGTGAGGGAAATAAAAACTGTTTTAAATATCAGCGAGTGCCGGGAAGACCAGAAGGTAAAGTTTGCTGCCCACTCTTTTGTGGACTCAACTCTGTGTTGGTGGGACAATATTGTCCAAGTTGAAGGAAGCAGGACTAACGGGAGGATGAGATGAGCAGAGTTAAAGAGGCTGGTGATTGAGGAGTTCTGTCCTCACCGTGAGATGGATAAAGTTGAAAGAGAGTTCTTGCAGCTGGAGGCGGGAACCATGACACATCAGCAATACCGCAAAGTTCAACGAAATGGCACGGCTGGTGCCGGATCAGGTGACACCTCTTTCGCGAAAGATCAAGAGGTATATTCAGGGCTTGCCGGCGGATATCCGTAGGCACATGATCGTTGCCCGACCGAGCACGTTTAGGTCGGTGTTTGATTTGGCGGGGAGATTATACGATGAAAGATCTGTGGTGGTGACAAAAATTAGCAAGAAAGGAGAGGGTGATCGGGATCTGAACGGGAAGCGATTTGGACGTGGCAGAGCCGCTCCAAGTAATAAAGGTGCACGGGTGGATGACCAGCGGGTGGTCACACCCGATACGGGGTCGGAAAAGTGTGACAAGTGTGGACACAAACACCCCGGGGAATGTAGATTGGGGACTAATGTCTGTTTCCGTTGTGGAAGGACCGGACATGTGGCGAGGAACTGCGGTGTGAGGAGGTGTTATTCTTGTGGCGGGGAGGGCCACATGAGCAAGGATTGCAAGAAGCCGAGGGCGGAAGGTTCGGGAGTGAAGAAGGTCGGAGGAAGCTAGGACGGACCCGATGTTGTGTCAGGTATGTTTCTAGTAAATAGATCCTTAGCCTTTGTGTTATTCGATGTTGGCGCTAGTAAAAGTTTTGTTCCTGTTGCTTTCTGTGCTGAATTGCATGTTAGTGGTAAGAATATAGATACGCCCTTCGACTACGGGGCGAATATTGTGTGTCGCAGGAAAATGATACGGTTGACAGCGCCCGACGGGATCACGGTGACGGTTTAAGGTGATTGAGTCACGACGATTCCGAATGTGATTTCGATGGCAGTGGCGGGAAAGTGTATGAAGCGTGATATGGTGGAGTACGAGATTAAATGCCTTACTTGTTTACAAGTGAAGGCCGAGCACCAAATGCCGTATGGGAAGTATTGAGGTGATCGAGGCCACGACCGAGAAGCTCGAAAGGATCAAAGTCTTAATGAAGGTAGCCAGAGATAGACAAGAAGTCGTGTGTGGATAAACGACGTATACCGATTGAACTCCAGGTGGGAGATTGGAAAAGAGATGAGACAGTATTGCCCACGACGGTTAAGGAATAACTAGTTTCGGGGACGAAACCTATATAAGAGGGGTGGACTTGTAACGCCCGGAAATTTTCTTTGAAGCCGACGAAAGAAGAAAAAGAAATAAAGTCCAAAGTCGAGGGACCAAACTCACCAACGAGAGAAACTTCGATGAATGGGAGTATAAAAGGGGGAAGACACCCCATTCTTCCCATTTTCAGCCAAGAGAGGAAGAAGAGAAGGAGAAAAAGAGGAGAAAAGCTTGGTTCGGGTGGATTCGAGCGTGGAAATCGTCGTGTAGCCGGTCAAATCGAAGCTCTACTCGACGGGATCGTTTGTGTGAGTTCTAAGACCCCTCTTTTATAGTTTTTTAAATGATTTTAGGCCTGGAACACATCTTAACACACTCTTTCGAGTTTTTGGGTGTAAACCCGTTTATGTATGTATGTGTATGTGTATGTGTATGTGTATGACTCGTTTGGGGCTTGATTTCATGCTTGGTTATGCTTGAATGAGGTCGTGGTATGTTTCCCTAAGGTTTAGGATGGTTGATTTGGGCTAAAATCGAGTTTGGAAGAGTTTGGAGGCCGAAATCGTCGGCTGCAGTTCGGGATGAACTGCATTCTGCGCACAGCTAGGGCTATGCGACTGGAGGTCCATGAGACCGAATGGTATGCGACTGGGTCCATACGCACGATAGGAGCGCGATTGAGGTTCATTCGTATGTGAGTAGTGCGACTGAGGGTCATACGTATGAGGGCTATGCGATTGGTGGAAATGCGAATGAGGGTCATGCGACTGAATGAAATGCAAATGAGGGTCATGAGATTGGAGTCCATACGCCTGTGAGTCGTGCGACTGAGGTCCATACGCACGAATGGTGTGCGACTGAGGGCCATTTGCATGAAGGTCATGCGACTGAGGTCCATACGCCCAGATGTCATGCGACTGAGCTTCATTCGCATTGGAAGCATGCGATTGGAGGCTATGCAACTGGAGGTCCATTCGCCTGAGTGTCCTTATACGCAGGAGAGACCATGCGACCGAATAGGGTCCATACGCCCAAATGACCATAATATTGTCTGACTTTCGGGAAGTGCCGATGTAGGCTCGGACCTTTAGGGTTGTAGATGATGTGATGGGCATGGATGTTGTAAGATGATTTATGATGATGATGATGCGGTGCATGATGGCGTGTAATGCCGTATAGTTATGTATGATGCGATGCGCGTGATTCGTGTGATGTTTGATGTGGTGTGATTGTGCGTTGTTGATGATGATGTGATGTATGATTGATGCGTATATATGAAGATGCCCTGTATGGTGATGTGTGTATGTTTATGTTTATGCACCTGTTATGTATATGTATCTTTCCATGGCTTTACGTCGAATGTTAATGAATGAAACGAAAGTATTATGTAACGTAAAGTGAAACATAATGAAAAGAGGAATATGATAAATGAATGAATGCATGCATTAATGAACGAATGGAAGTATGAAAGGCTTGCAAGCATTATGGACAGGAGTACACGCGGGGGTTCCAGTCTTTGTGACTGACCAACGTTGTGGTACATAGTGTGTAGTGATTACTCACCTTGGTGCTGGTGCCAGGCTATGTGCAGTGTGGAAGTCATTTATGAACTTCGGCCTAGTACTCGAGTTATGCATATCGTTGGGGGTGGAGTAGGATTACTCACCTCGGAGCTGGTGCCAGGCTATGTGCAGTGTGGAAGTCATTTATGATCTTCGGCCCAGTACTCGAGTTATGCATATCGTTGGGGGTGTAGTATGTGGATGGGATCTTTGTCGCTCACCTCGGTGCTGGTGCCAGGCTATGTGTAGTGTGGAAGTCATTTATGATCTTTGGCCCAGTACTCGAGTTATCGCTTACCCCGGTGCTGGTGCCAGGCTACGTGTAGTGTGGAAGTCATTTATGAACTTCGGCCCAGTAGCCATATTGTTGGGGGCATAGCTGTTGACACTGATCCAGAATGTGATGATGTAATAGATGTAATGATCCTGAACCTTATCCTAGGTACTGTGGCCAGAGGTGCTGGGCACCGTGAATGAAGGTCTATGATAGGCTTAGGCCTAGTATCATGAGCATGAAGGGTAAAGTTCATGGTGTTGACAAAAGGAAATGATGTAATGATAACGAACGAATGAAAGTAAGAAATGAAGATCGAACGAATGGAAGTTAATGAATGAATAATGTAACGAACGTAATGGAAGATACTAATTATATTATCTCTGTGTATGTATGTTGTGTGATCGCTTACGAACGTAGCGAATGGTTTTATAAAGGAAGTAAGTATGTTTTATTTAAAACTAGAACTCACTCAGCAACGCTGACTTTGATGTGTTTCCAGTTGGCAGGTATGTTGCTGAGGATGGCACGGGGCGGCTACTCAGCTTATTTTGGATGGCATTCTTTTGTTTAATGCTTTTGAATGTAATGAATCAAATATTTTCTAATTGGGCAACGATTTATCATGTTGCAAAAGTTTTTATGATGAATGTAATGATGTTTAATTTTCGCTGCAACGTTTTATGAAAGTTAAATGTAATTATATCTTTTATGTGCGATGAGAATCCAACTGTAAGAGTCCCGGAAATGAGGCCTTACATGCATTGAAACGTGTTTTATTTCACGCAATTGAAATCATTTACTAACAACAAACGGTATATAAATGATTAGTAGTTTATTAAGATCAAAATTAATGAGGTCTATATTAGAAAAATACTTCTACATGATGATCACAATAAGAAGTTATCCAAGTGCTATAACTTTAGGATCACCATGGCATAATGGGGACCTTGAGTGGTGCTATAAGCAAAGAGGCAACCCTTCTTGTGAGCTCTGGACCTCAGTTCTACCAATTGTGGTTTCATCATACGAATGGGATTGACGTCAACATGTGCCTCTTAAAGCAGGTGGTCGTGACTCTCCTTCGATTACTAACATAGAGAAGGATTAGATTTCTTCTTTTAAATTTTGACAACATAATGCTATAAACATTTCTTTTACATATATATATATATATATATATATATATATATATATATATATATATATATATAGATACACATATATAGATAGAGATAGATATACATATATATATACATATATAGATATATATATATAGAGATAGATACACATCTATATAGATATATATAGAATATATATATACATATATATATATACATATATAATATACATATATTATATACATATATATATACATATATATATATACATATATATAACATATATATATATACATATATATATATATATATATACATAGGGTGAAGTTCTATTGAGAACCCATGGTTATTGTAAGAACCCTTTAACCAAATGTGGACCATTGATTAAACCCTTATGACTTGAGATGATGCCATGTGTCTTACATTTTTTTTAATACAAAAGGGTAATTTAGACATTTTATATACCACTCAAAAAGTCAAACAATTCAGATTTAATATGGTGGTGACAAGTGTCACCACCTACCATCTTTTACTTCACCCTTTTTTTAATTTTTATAAAAAAGTTTATCCCCTTTATTTTATAACTTCTATAACTTTTTTTATAGATTGTTATATTTTTATAATAATTATATCATTAATTTCGTCTAATTTTTCTCTTTAATTCCAATATAATCTCGAAAAATTTTAAAACTTTTATTTCGGACGTTACATGTTACATTACTGTAAGTTGTAGATAAATGTATGGTATGGGTGTTATTTCAATGTTACAGTGATGTAATACTTATTACATGACGTAATACACAAATGTAAACCAATGTAAACTAATGCAAACCGATATTAACAAATGTAAAACAATTTGTAAAACAAATGTAAAACAACCTAATCCCTATTACACCCGATTTTACACCATTCAAACTTACAGTAATACCGTCATTACAACAACCTCACAACCAAACGTCATTAAATCATGTATTGCAAAAAAAAGTTTTATTCGCACATTGTTACATCATATTACAATCTATAAACTAATGTAAATAAATATTAACCAATGTAAAACAATATAAACCAATGTAAACCAATATAAACCAATGTAAAATAATATAAACAAATTGTAATTACATCAATATAAACCAATGTAAACAAATATTAACCAATGTAAAACAATATAAACCAATGTAAACTAATATAAACCATTAAAATAATATAAACAAATTGTCATTATATCAATATAAACCAATGATTTAGTTTGAAGAAGAGAGAGAAAGAAGATGATGTTTTGATGTGGTAGGTGTTTTCTCAAAAGAAGTGCATATCAAAATTACCAAGATACCCTTGATTTAGTTTGAACCATTCAAATGGAATATTCCATTTTAGATGCTAAATCATTGGTAATTAGATGAGTTAAAAGGTTCTCACAAAAACTAAGGGTTCTCACATGAACCCAATTCTATATATATACATATATATATATATATATATATATATATATATATATATATATATATATTGGTTTTTAATTTTAGGCCAATAATGACATTTGGTATTACAAATATCACTAAAATTAAACAAGTAAAAATTTCTAGAACAGTTATGACCATTATAACCAACTTAACACACTCTAGAGAATGAGTGGGTTGTGCCAAAGACTCCCCTTCGCGAGGCCTTGTTTGTGTAGTAGATCCTTTCAAAAATCCTCTAAAGAAGTTGGGGGTGCGCCTAACGCCTTTGACTAGAACAACAACGTGTTAGCTTGTTAGTTTTAAAAATAATTTATATATAAGATCAATTCTAACCACAAAAGGGTGAAAGCTTCAATTTGTTTAAGGGCATTGTGTGATGGCTATCATGGTATTGAACAGTGCAACAAAAGGACCCAAAACTAATCAAACGAAAGATCCAAAGTGGTGATTGTAAGATCGACATCGATAAAGAAAAGTAGTCTCAAAGACTTTGAATCAAACCCAATGGCAGAGGTGTGATGGTTATGGGTAATGACGGAGGGCTATGATTCTTTAGAATATGTTACTCTAAATGTGGCTAGAGTGGAGTTAGTAAATTGTTAAAAATAAAAATAGTTAATGAAGCAACCACCGATGTCAACCAATATAATTGTTAAAATAGGCCTTAGTGATGTATAATGATCAAAATTGAATGAAATTAGGGATGATTGTTGGAATCAAAGGGCATGGTAGTGTTTTCTTATGTTCACTAAATTATAAGTTGGTTGGTTATTACCCACACAAATATGAAATATGTATGTATGTTTGTATGTATGCATGCATGTATATAGGTAGATAGTTATGTATGTATCTACGTACGTACATATTAATTTAATGACGTGCGTAGATATGTATGTATGTGTGTATGTATGTATGCACATATGCATTTATGGATGTATGCATGAATACATGTATGCATGCATGCGTGTATGCATATGCAGGTAGGGGTATGTACATAGGTACGTATGTTTGTGAATGCACGTGTGTACGTATGTACGTGTGTACGTATGTACGTGTGTACGTATGTACGTGTGTACGTCTGTACGTGTGTACGTATGTACGTGTGTACGTATGTACGTATGTACGTATGTACGTATGTATGTATGTATGCGTATGTACATATGCGTTTGTATCACGATATGTCATATTAGGTCATTTAAGAAAACTATCAGACCGCACATTGAAATCTATATTTCTCAAACTGGTTTCACATACAGAATTATGAACAAAGGATTACTTATAGAGTCAGGTATAAGTTGTGCGAATAATGTATACATCTCTAGGCGGTTTACACTCGCACATACTACCTAAGGTGCCATACATTCAGATGAGGATTCTCAAACCACCACCTTTGGTGAATTTTATTTATAAAACCATGAAATTCAATATCCAAGAACATTACCGCCTACATCCTACAATAGTACACATATGTATCCCCAACATGATTAGTACGCACACCACAAGTTCCACATATTATAGTTACAATTTAGTTAAACAAAGAGTGTACACCCTATATGTTATTGTTATTTTTATATATAGGTTAAAGGAGGTTGTAATTTATGATAAGTTTTTTTCGGCATCATGTGCATCGCAAACTACATATGAGATATAAACTTGTGAGGAAATTTTATCCTTAGTATCACTATGGATTATCAAGGTATGTTATGTTAGAAAACTTTCTCGAAGATAGCAACTAGATTTG
Source organism: Flaveria ramosissima (assembly GCA_025215565.1). Lineage (NCBI taxonomy): Eukaryota > Viridiplantae > Streptophyta > Magnoliopsida > Asterales > Asteraceae > Flaveria > Flaveria ramosissima. The sequence goes on from CM046044.1 coordinate 54,928,761, forward strand.
TATTTGCAATGTTAGTTTTTCATAGGTCATAATCTTAACGTCCTGTGCTATGTTGTTAGTTAAAAATTTGTCATCAGTTAGCAATGAATTATCGATGATTTTTGTTTTTTAATATTCCCTTTTCCTATTATTTTGGGTTTTTAAAGGGATCCTACTATACTTATTTTGTAGTGTGAACGAGGCATATATCCTTTTGTTAAAGTCTAAATATACCCATTTCTGGCAAGTACGTCAACTATTTTAAATTTAATGTATCAAGATTATTTATGGTGTTTGAAATGACAATATGTTAGGTATCTTCCAAATTCAGTAACACTAGTATGGTGCATCTAAGCTATTCATCATTTGAATATGAACATAGACCCTCATGAAAAACAAGTGTCATCCAAGGCAATCAACATAGTAGTAAAGAAAAAAAGATGTTAGTTGACATGAACACATGTTTTACACATTAAATATCAAATTTCCATTTAGGATCAAATGTGGATAAGTGTTACACTTACGTATCTTTGTCCTAGTTAACACTTATATATCTTTGTCCTAGTACAGGCAACAAAACCATGATCATGTGGATGCTTACAGAATTTATTCGCAAAATCGATATCATTTACCAAGTTCATAGCACTTTGGTGAATTTTGTCAAACGAGTTAGAAACATCAAACATTGAACAATCATATTAGCCAAAGTAATATGAGAGTGACAAAATATGTAAAACTGATGTATTGCAGGGCAAATCTCCCTTGGCGGTTATTCTTCGCAAATAGCGTACTAACTGCCAGAGGAGTAATTACCCAGTAATACATCCATACACTTCAACAACCATTAAAGGCCCTTGGTTGATAAAAGTCTTACGTTGTCCAACCTATTTATAGGCCGAAACAAAGTGCAAACTTGTTCTTTTATAGCATATACTTCGCACATCCCCTCTCTCTCATTTGTTCGATATCAAAATAAGAATCTTTGCAAATAAAGCTTTTTGCTGTTGCACGTTTACTGACCTTCAACAATTTCAAAAGACAAACTGTGACGAAATGATATGTGCAAAAGAGAAAAGTGAATATATTATCATGTTCCATAGGTTATGAAAAGTGTCGACATTTATTGATTCTTTTCTTATGACGTGGTTGTAGAAAGTGACACTAAGGTCCGCAAAATCGTTGCAATGCTATTGGTAAAGATTGCAAACATAAAATATTTTATTCTTGTTTTGTTGGATTAATTCTGCAGAATCTCATGATGTTGTGTTTAAGTTTGGGTTTAGTTTGTAAAGTTTGTAAAATGTAAGGGGTTAGTTTGTATATTTTTCTACTAATGGTTGTTAAAGGTTGTTAGACGAGATTAGTATAAAAGGAGTTCTAGTTAGTTGGATAGAATATACATACTTTCTTCTTCACTGATTTCATTGTAATCGTTCTTGAAGTTTAATAAGAGTTTTTGTGTTCTTCGTTCTGATGCCTGTTCTTCAGGTGGTATCAGAGCTTTAGGTGAAAGAAGAACCCACTGAACTCAGGTGATTCAAAGGATCGAGTCGATTAACCCTCAAGAAACGAAAGAATCAAAGATTCGAAGGACTGGATCTCGATTCGAAACCAGGGAAAGATGGCAGCACAGAACAACCAGGTTGTAACGATTCGCGACAATGTCACGATCCCATTACAGTGCCCGATGCTCACCGCAACAAATTATTCGATTTGGGCGGTAAAATTGAAGGTAATCTTCAACGTGCACGGGCTGTGGGAAGTGATTGAACCGGCAGAGGGAGCTACGATAGATCCCAAGAAGAACAATCAGGCAATAGCCTATTTGTTTCAGGCGATGCCGGAGGATTTCGTGTTACAGGTCGCGAGCCTTCAAAGTGCCAAAGAAATATGGAAATCCCTAAAGACAAGGTTCGTTGGGGTAGACAGGGTGAAGAAAGCACGACTGCAAACAGTGCGCAACGAGTTCGAGAATCTCAAGATGAAGGAAGGAGAAACCATTGATGATTTCGCTGCAAGATTATCAGTAATAGCATCAAAGGCAAGAGAACTCGGGGAACCATTAAAAGAATCGGCCCAGGTTCGAAAGCTACTCGACTCTGTGCCAGATAGATTCCTACACATTGTTGCCTCAATAGAGCAATTTGTAGACCTGGACACTCTACTTCTTCCGGAAGCCATTGGGAGGTTGAAGGCATTTGAAGAAAGGACTGGAATGAAAGCAAAGGCCCCTCAATCAAAAGAGGGACAATTGCTGTTAACATACTCCGAATGGCAAGCAAAGAAGAAGAATCTTGATTCAAAGGCGAAAAACTCAGGGAAATCTGAGAGGAGTTTTAAACCTAACAAAGGAAGTGAAGGATCGAGAGAAAGAGAGAAGGAGCATTGGAGGTCAAAAGCCAAGAAAGAACGACAACCGAAAGATAAGTCACGGATTCGCTGCTTCAAATGTGATGAGCTGGGTCACTATGCTTCTGAATGCCCACTCAAAAGTAAAGATTCAGAGGCAAATTTGACTCAGACCGTGGAGGAAGAACCGGCGTTACTAATGACCATCCACGAGCTGAACCCAAAAGAAATGGTGTTTCTAAATGAATCCAAAGTCCATCCCACCAACTTTGAACAAGAAGACCAAGATTCCAGCATCTGGTACCTAGACAATGGGGCGTCGAACCACATGACAGGTAACAAATCTGTCTTTGCAAATCTAGATACAAATGTTGGAGGGAGTATTAAATTTGGTGATGGTTCCACTGTGGTGATTGGGGGACGGGGTTCAGTAGTACTAGAATGCAAAAATGGCGAACAAAGAGTCCTAAGTGAGGTCTACTATATACCCATGTTGAAAAGCAACATTATCAGCTTGGGTCAAGCAACAGAGGGTGGTTGTGAGGTAAAGATGAAAGGAGAGTACCTATGGCTAAATGAAAGTAATGGCAGGTTATTGATGAAAGTAGAAAGATCAAAGAATAGACTATACAAGATTCCTTTGAGAATCGGTGTTCCAAGATGTCTGATGAGTGTCTCAGACAGTGAGGTATGGTTGTGGCATGGCAGGTTAGGCCACATCAATTTTGATTCCCTAAGAACTATGGGAGTTAAGAAGCTGGTAGTAGGCCTACCTGTCCTAGATAAACCACTACAAGTCTGTAGAGATTGCCTGGCAGGGAAGCAAGCTAGGGCCCCCTTCCCAAGTCAATCACCTCATAGATCACAGAATCCACTAGAATTAGTATGTATAGACTTATGTGGACCTATATCACCAACCACAGAGGCTGGTAATAGGTATTTCATGCTTATAGTGGATGATTGTACAAGGTACATGTGGGTCTACCTGTTAAGATCAAAAGATCAAGCTTTTAACACATTTAAATTGTTTAAGAGGATGATTGAAAATGAGCTGAGCCATAAGATCAAAACCTTAAGGTCAGATAGGGGAGGGGAGTTTATGTCACAAGAATTCTTGAAGTTCTGTGAGGAGGAAGGTGTAGCAAGACAGCTGACAACTCCCTATACACCACAACATAATGGATTGGTGGAAAGGAGAAATCGATCTGTAATGAATATGACCAGGAGCCTGTTGACTGCCATGGAATTGCCTCAATATATGTGGGCAGAGGCAGTAAGGCATTCAGTTTATGTTTTAAATAGAGTTCCCACTAAGGCTTTGAAGGATCAAACACCATATGAAAGACTCAAAGGACGGAAGCCTAATGTGCAACATCTACGAGTGTTTGGTTGTGTTGCACATGTGAAGGAAGTGCAGCCCCACTTGAAGAAATTAGATCAGAGGAGTCAACCAATGGTCTATTTGGGTGTTGAAACAGGGACAAAGGGGCATCGATTGTTTGATCCAGTTAAAAGAAGATTAGTGGTCAGTCGAGATGTCCAGTTTGAAGAGAATAGAAAGTGGGATTGGTCTCAGTCTCAACATGTGTTGAGCAATGGAATGCAAAGTGCAAGCTCGTTGGAAGGAAGTGAAGCTATACAAGTATCAAGCACTACAACCACTACAGAAATGCAACAATGGCCTGATGAGCAGACTCAAACAGATAGACAAACTCAAGGTGAAAACCAAAGCAACACTTCAGTGACAGATCTAAGAAGGTCAAGGAGAGTGACTGTATTGCCATCCAGGTTTAATGATTTCATTCTAGACGATAGAAGGAGTGCTAGAACAAACACGGGTCCAGATGAAAGTGAAAGTCTCGAATTGTTATTAACCCAAGATGGGGAGCCGTTGAACTATCAAGAAGCAGCAACCTATGCTGCTTGGAGGTCAGCTATGGATGTGGAAATACAATCCATAGAAAAGAATAAAACCTGGACCTTGGTTGAGTTACCATCATATGCAAGAGTGATTGGTTTAAAGTGGGTGTATAAACTAAAGAAGGATGCGTCTGGAAAGGTGACTAAGCATAAAGCGCGGTTGGTTGCAAAAGGATATGTGCAGCAACAAGGGATTGATTTTGAGGATGCATTTGCTCCTGTTGCCAGAATTGAAACCATTCGATTGTTACTAGCGTTGTCTGCAAAGATGAAGTGGAAAGTGTTTCATCTAGATGTTAAGGCAGCGTTCTTGCATGGGAAATTGGATGAGGAGGTGTACGTGTCTCAGCCACAAGGATATGAAGTTCAGGGGGAGGAGCACAAGGTGTATAGGTTGACCAAAGCACTATATGGGCTTAGACAAGCTCCAAGAGCCTGGAATAAGCGGTTGGATGAAGTGTTAAAGAGTTTGGGCTTTAGAAAATGTCAAAGAGAGGCTGCGGTGTATGTTAAGACAAAGACCGACTCTTTGATTGTGATAGGTGTATATGTGGATGACCTAATTGTAGCAGGAAGTAAACCAGAAGAAGTAGAAGCATTTAAAAGAGAGATGAGACAAAAGTTTGAGATGACAGACTTGGGTTTGCTGTGTTATTACCTAGGATTGAAGTATCACAAAGGGAAGATGGAATATGTATTAAGCAAGCATCTTATGCGGCCAAGTTAGTGCAGTTAGCTGGGCTACAAGATTGCAACGAAACCAAGATACCAATGGAGCCTGGGTTAAAGTTCAAGCTACAACATAATGGGAAAAATGGTGTTGATCCAACGGAATTTCGGAAGTTAATTGGGTCATTGAGGTATCTAACACAAACCAGGCCGGATATAATGTATGCGGTTGGTTATATGAGTCGTTTTATGCAAGATCCGCAGGAAGAACATTGGAAGGCTGTGAAACATTTAGTGAGGTATGTTAAGGGAACAATTCACTATGGAATTAAGTACAGTTGTATGAATGAAGGGAATCTGGTGGGGTATAGTGATAGTAACTATTCTACTGGTGAAGGAGATGGAAAGAGCACTTCCGGTTATGTGTTCTTTTATAATGGTGGTCCGGTATCCTGGAATTCTTCGAAGCAGACAACAGTGGCGTTGTCTAGTTGTGAGGCAGAGTTTATGGCAGCCACGACCGCGGCTTGTCAAGTTTTGTGGTTAAGTGGTTTGTTACATGAGGTTACTGGTGATCAACAAGATGTAGTTGTGTTGAAAGTTGATAATAGGTCCGCCATGGCCTTGATGAAAAATCCAGTTTTTCATGGGCGTTCAAAGCATATAGATGTTAAATATCATTTCATTCGAGATTGTATTGAGAACAATCAGATTAAAGTTGAATTTGTGGAAGGAACGTTGCAAAAGGCAGACATTCTTACAAAGGCTTTGCCAAGGGTAAGATTTACTGAAATGCGGCTGATTCTTGGCATGAAGTGGTTAGAAGGAGATTCTTGGAATTAAGGGGGAGTTTGTTGGATTAATTCTGCAGAATCTCATGATGTTGTGTTTAAGTTTGGGTTTAGTTTGTAAAGTTTGTAAAATGTAAGGGGTTAGTTTGTATATTTTTTCTACTAATGGTTGTTAAAGGTTGTTAGACGAGATTAGTATAAAAGGAGTTCTAGTTAGTTGGATAGAATATACATACTTTCTTCTTCACTGATTTCATTGTAATCGTTCTTGAAGTTTAATAAGAGTTTTTGTGTTCTTCGTTCTGATGCCTGTTCTTCATGTTTTACTAACACTTGGTCAATAGCTACGCGTGTCAAGATAGGTATTATCTCATAAATCTAACTTATAGTCACGTATAATTTCATATTCTTATATCACCAACACTTATTCAAATTTTAGTGTTTTACAGAATTTGGTTTTCTTTCTAGATATTTTTTTATCTAATATTCGAAAAAAACTTGTCAAGTGAATGACCTTTTATATGATTGAAAGATTAGATTTCCATGTTGGTTAGATATTACCACTACAATATTGTTAAAGGAATTTAGTCGTTTAAAAGTATTATAATATTATATTTTCTTTATATTTACCACTACAACCCGCCTTCTTTTTCTTTTAAGAAATAGTTTTATTTTTCTTTCGTATATAATACAACCCATCCATTAGATTACAAACCTTAATGTTTGGACACACTTTGAACACGCCAACAGTCATTATTTACGTGACTTAGTAAAATATATATCTTCATATCATTTGCTGTTTTTGTACTATATGAAATAAAGTAATATTAAATTTTATTTTGATGGAATATATAATATGGTAATTGTATTGCAGCATTTATATATTTATTAGAGTATTAAATATTATAATTATTACGATATATAACAAATTTTGTCATCAAGATTATAGGGTCGTTGTCCTATGCATCTTGTTTTTATGGAAGCTATTACTATTTTGGTCAAAGGTACTGTATCAAACAATTTTCAAGGAAATTTTTTCGGTACCAAACGATAACAAGGTATCATTTCATAAAAAGTAAATTATAGAGTATCTCTATTATAAACGGGAATTTTAGGCGCAACGTAGAAATTTTGGAGAAAACCCGACCTAAACGTCACGGTTTGGACAAACCATGACCGTTAGATCAAGTTTAGAAAGTAACTTTCATGTATGGGCCAAACCATGACGGTTAGGCTTCAGAGAAAGTTTTGACACATCGGGATTGGGTTAATTATTGGGGGTATGAGTGTGTTTTTGGGGTGAGAGGGTGTTTTTTTAGAGTTGGGTTTTAGGGTTTTGGTGGTGGTGTATATGTCACGGTTTGGGCAAACCGTAACATATTGGGTTTAATATTTAATTTTTTTAAATCATACTAGTTTTTGTTTATTTTTATTCTATCACACGGTTGAACCTAATCGTGACATACGAGTTTCTGTTTTATGTTTATTTTTATTTTATCATATTACGAGTATTTTTTCGGTTTGATCGTCATCGCTTAGCCTCGTCGAAAACCATAAAAACAAATATTGACATTATCATAAACATCGGTTGTGTTTGGACAAACCGTGACATTAAAACGAGTATTTTTTCATATTACAAGTTTGTGTTTTGTGTTTATTTTTTTTTATCATATTACTAGTATTTTTTCGGTTTGATCGTCATCGCTTAGCCTCGTCAAATACCCTAAAAACAAATATTGACATTATCATAAACATCGGTTGTGTTTTTTATTTTATCAAACTCTCACGTTTAGGCCTAACCGTGACGGTTAGGTCGGGTCTCCCCCAAAAACATCTGCGGTGTCCCCAGCACCACCCTTTATAAATATATAAAGTTGTATCATATGATTTTACCCTTCAATAAAAACACTAAGGGGCTGTTTGGCAATTTTCGAATGATTAAGTGCTGAACCAATAAGAGGTCCGAAACATTAAGTCTTGAACCATTAAGATGTCTGAACCATTAAGAGCTAGTATATATCGCTTAACTATTCAAAGGCAAATGTCTGACCAATTCAGATAAAAGGTATTAACCATTCAGCATTAGACCTCTTAACCATTCAATAATAGTATAATGTTTAACAATTCAGAGGCAAATGTCTTGAACCATTAAGATGTCTGAACCATTAAGAGCTAGTATATATCGTTTAACTATTCAAAGGCAAATGTCTGACCAATTCAGATAAAAAGTATTAACCATTCAGCACTAGACCTCTTAACCATTCAACAATAGTATAATGTTTAACAATTCAGAGGCAAATGTTTGAACTATTCAGATATTTGCTCGCGAAACAAACAGTCTGAACTATTAAGTGTTGAACCATTCAGACATCTGAACCATTAAGAGGTTGATTCAAATGCTACCAAACATCCTCTAAAAGTCTCATTTTAGGAATTTTGTATGTTTTCTTACTTTTTTCACTAACCTTCACACAATTGAGGGGTTAAATCACGGCCAGTGGCAGATCTAGAAACAAAGTTCGGGGGTAACGTAAATATTTTTTTACCGTACATTTATATTAATAAATGGGTCCGAAGTAAGATCATTCAAATCAAATTCATTTGGGATCGGATGAATTGAACTCGAAAGAGTTGTTGACCCAATATCATCATCATTATTAGAACCAATATCCCACTTTTGGAATTTTCTAATAGAAAAATATGCCAATGAGAACTTGTTTTTTTCTCTTTTAAATATCTAATTTTATAACAAATAAGACAATAAGATTACAAATACACTTAGAAATAACACAATTCAAATACCTAATTTCAATACTAGATCTTTAATTCATCTTTTAAATCCTTACTTCATATACCTAATTGTATAAACCTAAAATATTAGAAATTAAATCACATAACCATTGATTTTATTACAAATAACACTTAAATAAACTTAAATATTAGAGATTGAACAACATTAATCCTATATCTCTGATTTTATAGTGTAATAGAGAAAAAAACACTAGAATGTTACTTTGAAGTGGGCGGTGAATTGCTGAAAGATCACATATGGGTGGTGGCAAGGGTCGCCGCAGCAGGAGGCAGTTTGGCGGTGGTCTGCATGACAACCGACAGTGGATGGTGATTGACTGGTTGTGGCCTAGGGAAGGGATGAAGGCTCCATGGGGGCATGGGGCGATGGGGCGATGGATGGTGTATTTTTATTTTAAGTTTTATGTTTGATTGGGTTATGGGTATTTGGCCTAATTATGTACTCTTTTTATGTTGTTTAATGTTTTTTGGGCTTATTTTTTATTTTGGGCTTATTAGTTATTATTGTATGGACTATTGTGTATTTTGGTCTTATTAGTTATTTAAGTTTTTATAAAATGTAATGTTTTTATAAAATATAAGATATTTTTTATAATATTTTAAACTTTCAATAAAATGATGAGTTTAAAAACATTTAGGGGTAACGTAATATTTTCTCAGGGGTAACGTAAAATCGTAATTTTTTAATTTTTATTACGTAAAACCGTAAATACACTAACCGTAAAAAGTTGAGGGGTAGCGGAGGCTAACCCTCGGCTCCAAATAGATCCGCCCTTGATCACGGCAGAGCCATTAATGTTTATTTTATTTCATTCTTTTCTCTCTCTCTCTCTCTCTCTCTCTCTCTCTCTCTCTCTCTCTCTCTCTCTCTCTCTCTCTCTCTCTCTCTCTCTCTCTCTCCTGACTTAAAACCATTTAAATAATAAATCAAAATATTTATAAAATACATGTTATTTTTTTGCACTGTCCAACTAAGCGTCACCTAAATTTTGGTGACGTGTCGTAAATAGAACAAAAGTCAATCATTTAATGATACGATAAATGCTAATGATTATTGACATACTTTTCAAATTAGAAACAACTTTTTTTGATAATTAGATACATATATTTTCAAAAACAACATTTATAAAATATGATGTTATTAGTACAAAGAACTTATTAAAAATAACATTGTTTAAAAGAAGTAGTAAAAAATTAGAGTTTTTAAAAAAACTAAATGAAAATGTTTGAAAAAGTGTTGTTATTGTTTTATAACCTAAATTAGTTAATTATACGTAATTTTAATCATATTTTATCTTAAAAGATTATTCTATAATTTATAAATATTAATAAATAACTATTAATTTAATATTTTTATTTAACTAATGTAATACACAGGTTTTTAAAGTAGTCATATGATAGGGTAAATAAAACCTACTCGATTAGGGAAGATGATGATGATGTAGTTACCTTGCACAAGATATCGTACAACTTGTAAAGCCTTTTGACAACCTAGAAATTTCAATTTAATTCATGGTAGGTGATGGAGATGAACTAGAAATAGCATTACTTTTTTGGCAACAAAAATCTTTATCTTTACTGTTGAAAGAAAACCGTCACCAATCAAACAAAAATAGCCCTTAATTTGTTGATATATTGGAAATGATTTGTATGAAATATAACCCAACAAGTTAGCACCAGATAACACTTATTTTTCTTCAATTGCAACTTCAAACCAATTTATACACAACAATTGCCCTCACACTTGAACCAAAACTCAAAGATGGTGGTCAAATCCATGATGCCCGCAACAGTTTGAATCACTTTGATTTGTGATTGTTTGAATGTTTCAATTCTTTTGGAAACAAGTTATGTCGTCACAAGTTCATTAAAAGAATCATCTTAATTGAATTTGTTCATCAAAGTTGAACAGAAACTCACCAATTTTGACGATTTAAAGAAACAAAGGGTGCAAATTCATCGTTAATTGACGGGTGTTTGATGGTGTTCCCTTTGATGTTGATTAGGGTTGTGAGTTTCTGATTAGGGTGGTGCCAAGAGTGGTGTATGTTTTCATGGATTTGTTAAAGATCAAGAGGTCTAGTTTTGATAAGGCATAGGAAGGAGTAGTGGTGTTAAAAAATATCCGAATCCGAAATATCCGAATTTTCGGATATCCGAAAATTCGGATTAGGATAGTGATTTTCAAAAGTTTCGGATATTCTGATATCCGATTATCCGTAAACTAAAAAATTATTTTTTTATTTTTTAATTTTAGATATATTTTTACTTTAGATTGAGATTTTTTAGTGTATATTGTGACTTTTATGATATGAGTTGTTTTTTTATTATTTTTATAATATTATATGTCTAATTATTGTAAAAAACTGAAAAATATAAAATAAAAAAATAAAAAATGAATTTCGGATATCCGAATCTCTTTTCGTATCCGTATTCCAAATTTCTGATATCTGCAATTTCGGATACGGATACGGATAGTAATTTTCACTATCCGAAATTTTCGGATATCTGAAATTTTGGATATCCGACTTTGAACACACCTAGGAAGGAGGGAGGGGAGAAAGCAACAATTTTTTGAAATGGATAAAATTTTGAAATTGTGATGGTTTTTGGGTAGAATCCAAGGTTTTTTAGCAAACGGGTCTTCCAAAAATCTCATTAATTTGTCTAGAGTAATCAAAACCTACACGATTTTAAAACTAACCATAACACTTTAATTAAAATTAAATATCTACTTATTTTGTCCTTTCTCTTTATATTTATTTTACATCTAAATCCTCAAGTTATGTCAAATTTACACTTGATATTCTAAACTTTAGTTAAGTTTTCTTTCTTTTTTTAACAATTTACAATACTGCCCATTAACTTTAATAAAGTTGTCATTTATGCATTTGTTATTTTTTCCTTTTGCTTCAAGGATTCATTTTCTACATCATTTTTCTCTATTACACTTTTTATAAGTGTTTCGCGTGTGAACTTTTTATAAGTGTTTAGCATATAGATAGTTAAAATTAAGCATTTCACATAACGCGGGTCACGTCCACTAGTATATTACAACAAATTATAATCAAACATTCCATTTCTTTATCATCCAGTGCTAGGAGCGCTAAAACTTTATACTTACAGCTATTAAAACGAATATATTGTTACGACGTGTTTATTGTAATATATGTTTCAATATAAATCTTTAATTTTATAAGTTCTCATAACGACGGAATCCACAAAAATTTGCACTTGATAATCAAATTAAACGGATATGTCCACGTGTGATATCAACAAACATTAAATAAACTCAATCGGATATTATTAACCAAACGATTACAATACCAAAAGAGTTTACGTTGTTTTAGCTCGATCCACCCGAGGTGAGCTCCCCTCGGGCGGCCTATCTCACAACCTTCTGCTTTTTCACTTTCATAGCACTTTTACAAATGAAACACATATAATGACATACAAAGCAAAAATAAATATTTATACATGATGTGCTCATGAGAGAACTTCCAAAGGTTTTCGCATCATATAATATTTCGCATGAATTAAATGTTTTCATATGAACTAAAAGTTCTCACATGAACTTAAAGTTTCGCATGCATTTGAAAACTTACGTCCTTTTAAATGTTTTTGCTTTCTTTGATTTTGCTTTTCACTGGATATTGTAATCTATACAAGCTAGGGACTTACAATTTACTCCTTGGATTACGATATCAAGTTATGTTTGACTTTAGTCATACAACTTTAAAAATTATCTTATTCTCGAGTATCTTTCACTTCAGTCTTCCCCTTTAGCTATAACCTCCTCCTAATATATAACTTCATAAAGGATATCACGCCTGAACAAAGATTAAACCGTTCTATCTTGATTACTTAGACTTAGGTTGTATTAGGCATATGACAGAGAGATCCAAATTCCATTCCGGTTTCCCAGACAACCCGATTCTTTAATCTTATGATAAGATTTTATGTCAACGAACCAGATCATCTGAAGTATTATTCCCCCTATGTAAGATAATATAAGTCTATATTTCACAATAAGAGTACCAAACAATCTTAATTTTTCACTTAGTTAAATCGTGCGATTATTGTCCCCATTAGAAACATAAGATAAACTAACATTATCAAGTTTCAATTCATAAAAGACCCGAATCAGATGGTGTAAATACAGAATCTTGAACTTGATCTATCACAAAAAATCTTGTTTAAGTACCAACCTCAAATCATCCAGCATCTTCTAGATATGGGCAGAAACACTTGTTCCAAACCCTTCAAATACTAACAAGCTTTTATATCTGGATCATGACCTCAGATTTTGCCAAGATTTCATAAAAATTAAGATAACCGGTTAAAGTTTTTGCACGGATGATGAAGTCTTCGCATCGTGAAGTTTTTGCATGAAAATGTTTTTACAAATGACAATAACTCCTAGGAAGTTTCGCAAATGACGGTTACAGCTAGGATGTTTTTAATAGAAAAGTTTTCACAAATTACGGTTACTTCTGCAAAGTTTTCGCATGGAAAAACTTTCACAAAATACGGTTACTTCTGCAAAGTTTTCGCAAAATACGAACACTTCTGCAACTTTTCACAAAATGCAATTATTACCACGAAAACTTCAACCAGATAGACCTTTTCAGTTTGAATCATTGCTACGTTCCCAAATCTTCGTTTTCCACCATCTACACTCGAAGATACTAAGCGTAATGATGTAGATCATTAGTATACCATGTAAGAAAGCTAATTCTTTGAGGGTTCACCCTCGGATTCTCCTTCGTCTCCTTTAAAATCTATGCAAACTCGACCAAACCTTCATGTCTTCTATCTTCAAGTTTAACATCTTGAAACGGATGATCGTGGAATAAAAGTCTGTATATCAAGAGCAACACTTTGCTCTAATACCAAATGTAAAATCCTCATCATGATCGAATCTATAAAATTTTGCACTTGATAATCAAATTAAGAAGGATGTGTGTGTGTATGATATTAACAAACATCAAACAAACTCTATCAAATATCATTAACCAAACTATTACCATACCGAGGTGAGCTCCCATCAGCCGGCCTATCACACAAACCTTTGCTCTATCACTCTCAGAGTATTTTTACAAATATGAAACACACATAATAGAAAAATATAGAGAAAAACAACAAATTATAGATGATGGAATTCATGAGAAAGTTTCCACAAGTTTTCGCATCATATAAGTTTTCACACAAACTAAAAGTTCTCGCATGAACTTAAAGTTTTCACATGCATTTGAAAACTTGCGTCCTTTTAAATGTTTTTGCTTTCTTTGATTTTGCTTTTCACTTGATATTGTAATCCATGCAAGCTAGTGTCTTACAAATTTAAAACTAAGTTTTACGTAATAATATACAAGTAATCAAAGTAAGTATGTACACACCCTTAAAATTGCTTCAAGGTTACAATTTTTATTTTTATTTATTTGTTTTTGTTTTCTAATTTTTAAACTATGGTGGTTTATAAAATTTAAATTTGCGGTTACAACGTGCTAGATTTTATCAACGTTTTTACATGAATTTTCTTAAAACTGAGCTATCGATATAAATTTTATTCAAAACTACTGGCTGAATACACATGTACAAGTAATTAAATTAATTGTTACTAAATTTAAGGTCATACGAAAAGTGTGGATACACACACTAGTATGAACTAATTCAATTTTATCAAATTAGTTAGGATATGTGACTAGTTTATAAAGTGTAAAAGTAGAATACTTTGAAAAAGAAGATTAGGGAAATGAAAAGCATAATAGCCTTGCCCACTCCTAGTAATGTTGACGGAAAAGAAAGAAAGAGGGGAGAAAGAGAGATGTCAAGAGAAGAGAAAAATGAGAGTTGTATGGGTGTAAAGGTGACTTATTTTAACTGACTGACTTAATTAATTGATGGATAAGAGATGGTTGGTTAAGTGGTTAAAGGGACTAGTTTGATTGTCTAGGTTGTAGCCTTGAACATGTAATTGCATTGTTCTGTTAAACATATGTACTACTTTATGATAGTATGTGTGTATTGTGATTCAAGCTACGACCATGGAGATGTTGATCATAGAGAATGATAAAGGAAAAGTACATTACATGATGAAATATGACATGAATGTATGTTGCGTGATAAAGTATATGCATGTCACCATTATTATTATGAAAGTAGTTCTCAAAGTCATGCTGTTAATTAGGCTTTGCATGTGAAAAAGGAAATGAAGTAATGAAAATTTATTTGATGTTATTAATATTTATTATGAAACACAAAAAAATTAATAATATATGTTATAATTTTACGTTATTAAGAACTCCAGCATGTGATACAGGAATTGGTTATGGGATAGCAGGTATGATTGGAAGATAAAAAAATAATACTTGTCGCTAGAAGTGTTATGTGTATTACACGTGATATATGATGATTCTTTGGGAAAAAGACATGGGTGGATATCAATATTGAAGTCGATCATGTAATGTAAAAGAACATGATTATGGACAATCATGTAATGTGTTGCATGTTAAATGATTTTTTAGAGATAGAATTTGGGAATAATAAATATGATGTAAGCGCATATTTATGTGGTTTATGTTATGTGTTCAAATGATATAGATGTGCATATCCAAGTGAGTAAGCGATTGAATTTATGCGAGTCCCGAGGCTAAGAATCATATTTAGTAAATGAGTATTGAATAAAGAATTGAACTTCATATTTCAATGGGTGATTGGGTGTATATGAAATTGCAGTCTCATTTTTAGACTGCTCTCAGGAAGCATAAATAATCTAAGTTGGCTCCTTAGTACTATGGCTCATTCTTGATCATTGACGTGATTGTTTTTTTTTTCCTATAAGTTGGATTTACCATCGGATGCCTAACTTTAGTCTATGTTTCATGAAATTAAGTTGCTCATGATCCTATGTTACCATATTTGACGAATCCTTGATTCCTGTTGCAACCTAGGGCCGTAATTAATCGATGTTGGCTAGACATGCTGGTTCTTTGTTTACGCAAGATTTTGTTCATTGGACTTGCTTATCTATATCTGATGCGACGTGGGAGTTTCTTAATGAGTTTGACTTGTGATTTTCTCATTTCTAATCTTAAGGTCAAGAATTTTATAGGAGGGTAATTTTGTTACATGCACGTTATTGTTTGTGTTCATCTAATTTTGAAAAGTATAGGAACTAAAATGTAATTGTACGTAAATTTGTGGATCAATCTTGCAATAGCTAGATAACGATTGTAACTACCATTTGTTAGTTGGTATCGCGAGTATAAAACTGGTAATGTGAAACGAGCAAACTAGCTACGATTTTACAAATTCTCTCTCTTCTGTAGTTCTATGTTCTTTTTCGCACACCAGCACAATACTAATTGGTGGTTAGCCAGTTTCACCTCATGTTTATTAGTGTCTTTTGGTTGATAAGTTGTATGTGTTTACCTTTTTAATTGGGAAAAACATATACTTTAAGAAAACACTGTTACACAAAAAATATCAAACTTCCTCTTTAACATATTTACAATGACCAAACAATATAATGTGACATTTTTAGCAACTAGTCAATTGTCATCTTGTTTCTTAGTAGCATTGTCATTCATTATTGATTAACTTGATCTAACAGCTTCATGGCTATGTACCGTAGATCATGGGTAGATTGTTTTGTTAAATCATTATGCTTTTTCCATGTGTTTAAAATAATAGTTGCTAACTATTATTATACTATATATATGAAAAATGATGAGATGCGGCTTGCATCTTATCGTCATCTTTAACAAAGGGTATATGATTAATAAGGATAGGGCGGCAATAATTCAATGAATACAATAAAGTTTGTTAAGACCTCAATACATCATATTAAATATGCATTTGATCGTGCCTTTGCTGCTATAAAAAATTATGGGAGTCCAGTTAAACATTTAAAATTTTTAAAAATCATTTTTAATAGTGGATCTTATATTAGTGTATAGTATTTTTAAATGTATAGTTTAAATCTCTTTAGAATTATATTTTTTCAACCAGTTCGCTACCAAAAAAATAAAATTATGTAGCAAAACGAAACGCTTTTAAGACAAAAACATTTTGTCATTGGTTGTGACAAATTTGCTATGCAATTGTGACTCCTTTGTGACAAAAAAGGTGCGTCTAAATTAAATGTTATGTTTGAGACGCTTTTGCAACGAATTTTTTTTATATAAATACTGATTTTATATTTGCTAAGCATTTTGCGACAAACACTTAGTTTCTAACTATTGATTAGTTTTCATTCGAACACAATCCTCTTTCTTAAATAATATATACACATAATATTACATTCGTATATATCCATTTGCTCATGTTGTATGCCGATTGCTACATTTCAATTCATGTGTTGTGCACAAATATCTTATTTGTGTACTTTTTCGTTTTGTCGGTAAAGCTGTTTAATTAAGCTTTGAGCAGGCCTACTTGGTATTGTCATTCTCTTTGAAACTTACATCTCACCGAATATAGATATTCTACCCATCATATAGTCACCAGTTATGTCAACACTCAATATCATACTTATATTTTAACATTCTTTAATTTATCAGAAAGTTTAATTCTAGTACTCATAAACTACTTGTTCATAGTATGCTGATGTTAAATAATATAACTTTACTGAATTTAAAGTAAATTTTTCGTATTTTCTAAATATAAATGTATTAGAAGAACACATAGCATAACAATCTTAAAGCAGATTTAGTTGAATGTGTTGGAGGAACTGTGATGGGTGAAGTATTGTATTTCGTTTTTTATATCCAAGTGTTTATGCTTTTTCGAACAAAAACTTGTATTTTATTAATTTTTATTTAGTTGACATTTATATTTTGTTTATGTTTATAATGAATATAATATAAATATTAACAATAATGATTAACTAATAATTAAACTTGTCACGCTCGCTAAACCATACACATGTTAAGTGAATGTGAGTATGACCGCTTATTGCCTACATAAGGCTTAGTCAGCAACATTTATTAGTCACACTCGTTAAAAAATACATAAGAGAATGAAACATATAGACGAGATTTCATTATCTTAGGGGTTGTTTGATATCAGCTTACCCGGTCAAGTCAGAGCTGACTACGGACCGGGTAAGTGATCAGGCTGTTTGATTTCTCTTTCTCACCTTCTGACCGAGTCCCTTGCTTCTGACCCACCATTTTCCTTGCTTCTGACCGAGTCCGGATCTTTAATGCTTCTTTTCGAATCATTCCAAACAAAAATTTCATACATGGCCTTAGAAATCTCGTCATCTAAGAATTCATGAAGCTCAATTTTTGCAAAACTATAATCTAGCTTGTAGATATCATGACTACCTCAATAAAGCTTGATAATACTTTTGTTAAACTTTAAAGTGGGTTGTAAACGAGCCGAATCAACCAGGGTGGGAGCTCAGCTCGTTTAAAAACCGAGCGCGGCTTGTTTATTTTAACGAGTTTAAAATCCGAGCTCTACCTCGGCTCGTTTATATATGAGCCGAGCCGGCACGCGGTCCGATTTTTAAATTTTTTAAAAATATATTTTTTTGTATATATTCGTATATATTAAAAAATAAATAATATTTCTTACATTTGTTTATCTTAATTCGAAATGATATATATAATATTGTTATTTCAAGAAGTATAATCATGTTTTTATACTTTTATAATTAGTTTCTCGTTATATCAAAATAATAATATATGTATGGTATATTTTAAATAATATGTCATAATTGTTTATTTGTAAACTATATATAATATAATCAAGGTTTATATTTAAACGAGCTAACGAGTGAGCCAACGAGCCAGCTAACGAGCAAGCCATGAGCCTAGCTGACCTTGGCTCGGGCTCGGCTCGGCTCGGCTCGTTTACAAACCGAGCCGATCCCCCTCGACTCATTTATAAATGAGTTGATTTCGAGCGAGCTTTTTTCGAGCTATCTTTGAGCGAGGCGCGAGCTTTTTGAACGGTCCTACTTAAAAGGAGTGTAGTAAACCTCGGCCAAGGCGGTCGAGTGCTCGACGAGAACTCGACAGTCGGTAAGGTGTCGAGACGATTTTCTTTAACTCGGTTAACCAGACATGGAAACGATCAAACTCAGAGCATCTCGATTCAACTCGGCCCTCCTCAATCCAACTCTAGCATACTCGGTCCAACTCGGTTAAAGTAAGGATATTCACGTATTTTGTTGTAAACATCATCAAACTTATGATATTTGACATATATATAATTTTCCAAAAATTAACGTTTTATAGTTTAACATGTTCAAGTACTCTTCAAGTGTCAGTGACGGATTTAGAAAATATTCATGAGGTTCGGAAATTTTTTAGGAATGATTATGTATCACTAATTATTTAATCTTTTGGTCCTATACTAGTCAGATTGGTTCACATAATAAAATTTTTTATATTGTCAATGTCACAAAGCGATAAAAAAAATGCTTCCTCGAATTAAATGAAAAACACTGAGAAATTGTTATTAAGAACCACATGATCATCCGCATAACGTATCTATACTATTATATAAATCATTTGAGGATGACACATATATAATTTTGCTCAAATTTTAAGACACCTAAAACAGCCTTATAAGCACAAGGTACATATGTTTTATGCAATGGTTCCTAAATTGCTCCCATTAAATAAACTTCTCCTAATTAATACATTATTTAATGTATATTGATTTAATTCATAAAATTAAGTATCATCTTATTTATTAAAATTTAATTTACATTTACTATTTATATTTCTATAACTAATTATTATTTAAATTAAGTATTATCTTATTTAAATAAATAAGTATATAACTACTAAATATTTACTTAGTTATAATAATAATAATAATAATAATAATAATAATAATAATAATAATAATAATAATAATAATAAAATAATAATATCATATATAATAAGTGTTTATAGCAGGTCAGTTGCATTACGATCTTCAAAAGAGACTCGATGACACCCGTCGCATCACGCGGGTCAACCCACTAGTTAATATAAAAGCATAAACAATATAGAAAAACCTCAAGATATTCTAAGGAACATAATTGAAAAGAAACAAAAAAATGTATTTTCACATTTTAAGCAATATAATAGAACAAATATAAGAAATCAAAAAAGATTTTCTTTATTTTTATGCTTATACAAATCAAATAAAATAAAATAAACAATGACTAAAAATACGAAACCAAGCTCCATTTCTCAATTTATTTTTAAGTTGCGAGGGGTGTAAAACCGTGTAAAATAACATCAATGCCACACCATCATTAATGACAATCAACACTGAAATTGTGGTGTGTTAATACGAAAAAAATAAGACCAAAGCGTAAAACATATAGAAATATAACTAAGTCGATTTAAGACTAACGCATAGCGACGAACCTGTTAATGGATGAAAATAGACGTAAAAACGATAAACCACATACGCACGTTGTGCTGTGTTAACTCACAAAATTTACAATGAAACGTATATTGAAACGTAAAATTGGTGAATCGCACATGCATGTTTGTGTCGTGTTAACTTGCAAAACCTATAACGAACGTAAGATGAAAATTTGAAAAATATGAAAAGTATAGGGATCAAAGTTAAAAGTATAAAATTTTATGAGAGTAAATTGCAAAAGATGAAGAATTTTGGGTTTAAAGTAAAAATAATCAAATTTTAAAAGGTTACTTTGCAAAATATGAAAACCTTTGAGTTAAAAGTGAAAAGTCAATTTTTTTAAAAAAACTCCCTATGCATAAGATATAACACTATTAATAGAAAGTTTGGTAATTAGTATAATATAAATTTGAGAACTATAAAAATAATTTACTTGATTTAAAAAAAATAATTAACTGGAATACCAATTAATAATTTACGTAATTAGAAAGATATTAACTAGAAGTTAGCTTATTGAAATCTTTAATTTTTTTTTGTTTTTGGGTGGAGGGATTATATTATTAATGAAACAAATGATATTATTAATTAGAAAGATATTAACTAGAAGTTAGCTTAATGAAATATTTAAACGGGCAACAAGCTGCATCGAAACCCGATTTTGGATAACAAAACCAATCCTACTAAAATCAAAAGAATATCAGATGGTTGTAGGTAGACCTTCCTTTAAGCAGATTTGTCAGAAAATTCACGACGCCCTCCTTTTTACCAGAAATTGCTACCCGTTTATATAAGTCTACAACTCTTCTTCCTCTTAAGCTAATTTTTCTTGGGTCGTTTAAATTTGTTGGGGTTTGATATCGAAATTTATTGTTGTTCGGTCGAGATTTGATCAAATATATACTTCAATTCCTAAACCCAAAATTTCATGAGGTGCGGACACCCCCGTCGGGTTCACTTAGGTCTACCCTTGTCGTATACCCCCACCTAGACCAAGTACTCGCAACTTTTCGGTCGACCCACCTATCAGCGTCTAACAACTTTTGCCACCACGCTTTATAGTCGACTTGGAGTGCAGAATAGTAAACTGATATTTAATGGTAGGAATTCTTAGGCTTGTTATTGTTGGATTTGTTGTTGGATAAGAGGCTTTGCGACCATGAATTTGAGCCCTTTACTGTATCCAATTGCCGAGTCAATCGTCTGTTGTAGGTTTAAATGTGTCTTAGAGTTTTTCTACTATTTTCTAGTTTTCATTATTTGCTTATGTTGAGATCTTGTTAAGGGCTCTACTAGGAGTGTAAACGAGCCGAGCCCGAGCACGTTTTTAGTCTCGAGCTCAGTTCGTTTTGGTTTTAGAATGCTCGAGCTCGAGTTTGACTCATTTGTAGTTTTATTTTTAAAGCTCGAGCTTGACATGTTAGAAAATTTTCAAGCTTAGCTCGATTGACTCGAGATAGGCTCGTTTATTGTTAAATTATTAAATTTTTATTTTTATTTTATAATTACTTTTATATTTATTTATTATCATACTTTTTTATATATAACATACTATATATCATTTAATTATTTTTATCATAATGATATATATAATAATATCATTTATGTAAATGTATATTTATATATTACTCTAATTCTACTCTAATAAAACAAAATAACTATCACCACATGGTCATATTCTAGCATGTACATGTCATCTGCATCTAGAATTGTCAATGTGTTACAACCACAATAAATATATAATTTTGGAAAAAATATTGACTTCAAAAAAGTTTATTCAATAACTCTCATTTAATACTATACTAATCAAGATAATTTCTTCCTATAAATAAATAATATTTTATTAAAATTACTTTAATGAGACTTAATTTTGTTAAAGTATAGTTTAATTTGTAGTTAATTATTGTCAAAACCAAAATACTTTAAAAAAAGATTTATAAAGAGTCTTATGGATATTTATAAATAATAAAATTTGTTTCTTATATTATTGTTTATAACTCTGCTATATATAATAATTTCATTGATATATATATTATCTATAAAATATAATAGATTATACATATATAATCTTTTATATAATTTTTTCATTTCAATCCTTGTAACACACGAGTATCTAATCAAGTATCTAATATGTAAAAAAAATTGTATAAACAAAAAGCTTGTTTAGGCTCGCGAGCCGGCTCGAGCTCGACATCAGAAGCTCGGGCTCGAGTTCGTTTAGTAAACAAGCCGTAATGTGAGCTCGAGCTTGGGCTTGAGCTCGTTTAATGGTTCTGCAAGTTAGTTTGACTCGTTTACACCCCTAGACTATACATTGTTGCCCATGAAGAAAGTATCGCAAAGTTTGTGAGTCCGGCGTTATCTACTTGAGCTGCTTGAAAAACTCTAGTCAAAATGACTAGAGGATGAGTACAAGTTCATTTCTAACATTGACCTTCTGTTGGTAGTATGAACACATAATAAATGGTCTCGATCTTGACCGTTTGTCGACCGATCTAAAGCCATTAGTCACCAAGGTCAGTTATATAAACAAAATGTTGGATTCGGATTTACATACAACTTTTATATCATGTGCCCTTTATGTTGTGTCGGCAACACTTTAAGGTTTAAGCATCCATCGGTCTAGTTGGTCTCCTCATTCCTCTTTGAAACTTACATCTCACAGATATTGATTTTCCATCAATCACTTTGTCACGGGTAATGTCAAACACTCAACATCATACTTAATTTTTTGTTTTCTAGAAACAAAGTAACTATGTAAGAAATTTTTTGTAAGAAAACAGGTCTTGAAGCAACCAGTAAATTTATTATTTTGTGATCTTGAGGCTATGGGTTCAAATCATGGGAAACACGCTCTTGCACAAAATGTAAGGTGACACTACATACATAAAAAATGCGGAACGATTCCGCCCCTTCCCCCCCCCCCCCCACTCAAAAAACAGGAGCTGAGTCAAAGACTATGTACATTCTTATTCCAGTACTTAGTAAGCTACTATTTATGCTGGTCAAATAAATATTTCCACTATACTAATTTCTAAGTAATTAAATGATATTTCAATTTTATAATAGACGGTTGTTAGAAGTTAGGCGGATTTAATGTTTACTATGTAAATTTTCGTGCAATTTCTGTAGAAGTAGGAAATTAAGTATAGATGGATCTTAAACATGTTTTAAGAAGACTGTAAGTTGTGTATTAAAAAATAGTATGTTCGACGTATACAGAATTTTCAAAAGTCTTGCAAAGATATGAATTGAAAGATGTGATTGTAAACCTATAACACCGGAGAGCAAAATGAACCGATACCATTTAAGACCATACCGCATAACATATTTCGGTTTTTAGTTTGATTGAATTAGTTATTCGATTTTCGTTTTTAAGAAATTCAATTAGGGTTAAACTGAGGAAGTCAAATTAATAGTATATCTTATTACCATTACTATTATTACTGTATTTTAATTGCATGTGCATGAAAAGTAACATACAGGAATATTATGCCTCATGTTAAAGTCATTTGTGCATGAGTTAAGGCGCCTAGTGAATAGATTTCGGTTCGGTTTGAAACTTAACCAAATTCAAATGCGTGTATTACAGTATTACAATATACTATAAATGTTGAATTATTTGGATAATTGTGGTATATATGCTAACAAAGCAAAAACTAAAACAATATCTAGCATATCTACCTGAGACAAGAAGATAAGACATTACTGACAACATAAGAAGCGGTTTAACAACATTCCCAGTTAATGTGTTATCCCCCTACAATGCAGTTACAAGAAGGGAGCATCTTGGATGCACATATTTAGATTAAAAAGGTGATAAAACTAAAACTTTACCCCCCCCCCTCCCCCGGCAAGGCGGATTGAAGTGTTCTCCACTGGATGACGAGGTCTAAGTATTCAATAATTTTTAGCATTCAACATTGCAGAGAAAGAGAGAGAGAGAGAGAGAGAGAGAGAGAGAGAGAGAGAGAGAGAGAGAGAGAGAGAGAGAGAGAGAGAGAGAGAGAGAGAGAGAGAGAGAGAGAGAGAGAGCTAACCCAATCTGCAATAATTTCTACTCACACTCATTTTCAAAAATATTAAAAAAAACATATAGGAATTAAACAGTGATTTCTTAATATACAAATAAACAGTAAATTTTCTCTTTTTCTTCACTCACTAATATTTAATCATTTTCTATACTATATGAAACATACTCACACATTTATAGGTGAGTGATGTGGAGATCAAGAATGCTCTCACCTATACACAAGGTGGAAGATGTGGAGATCAAGATATGAAACTATATTTGACGCGAGTGATTTGAAGAAACATCTAATATTTGAAACTATAACCCATTTTTTTTCTTTGGATTTGTAATAGAAACAGTAAGTTAAAACTATTATTAATCGAGTGATTAAGAAACCTTGTATCATTTATGTAATTCGGTAGGGATGTTGGTTAGTTTTTACTAACAATCGTCGGTTAATAAAATCCTTTTTGTTGTTCAAGAAAATATATTATCATTTAAAGTTGTGTAATAATGTGGGGATTGTGATTTAATGTATCTTTTTTTGTTGACCCCGCTTGACATGACTCGTTCTAAACTCATCAAATTTTGTCTCCCATTAAATTTTTTTTTTGAATCCATCACTACCCTCTCCCCTTCCTCACCTGGTGTGAGGAAAAGCTACGATAAAAAATGGCAATAGTTAATAGTTATGCTCTGGCCTTTATCCAACATGGTAGCATTTCACCACACCGTTAACATAAGTTTGAACAAAACTCCAAGCTCGGATTACACCATCAACAAAAGTATCAGTGATTCATACCGATCCCGTGTTCCATGCATGTGTGTATGTGTTTAGATGAGTTAAAGAAGTTAGGTTTCAAATTTGTTTAAGCTTCATGTATTAAATAGCACTAGATAAAGAAAACTAGGAAAATTGCAAGGAACATGCAACATAGATTCATACAACAAGAATCTAAACTAGTTTATCATGTACAAATTTGTATCACATAACTTTATCATACTAGTAATTTCTTTTCAAAACTCCACACCGGATACCACATCCTTAAAAAAACCACAAGTAGTTTCTCGAAACAAAAAAGCACAACACCCATAAATCCATAAATAATAAATCCTCAACTTAAAAACATTGGAGCAGTTGCCACCTCATTCACATAAACAAAATCCATCATCTCCCCCAATACTCACCCCTTTCTCCTCCATCATCTCTGCAAATGGAAGATTCATCTGCACAAATCATCACCTCCATGACCAACTGGCTCACACCCACTGTCCTCTTCATCTTCCTCAACCTCATGATTGCCACCATCTTCTTCACCTCCAACAATAACAATCAATCTCCCACCCAAAAACCTACTGCAACAAACCACACCATTTCTGATCAACCGAAGCTCCATAGATCCCCCTCCATCATCCACCGTCTCAAATCCTTCACCACCCACCACCACCACCAAGATCTACCACCACCACCTACCACTTTCGATTCCAATCCGACCCATTTGGGGTTCGGGTCGGAGAGTCTTGAAACGGGCGCCCGACCCCAGGATGAAGACGATGAGTTGCAGAGTTTGGATGAGGTTTACAGCAAGATCACCGGAGGGAAGGTTAACAGGACAAAGTCCGATACTTCGCCGGCGTCCGGCGAACTTCCGGCGAAGTTACCGGCGAAGATGAAGAAGTCTGCGAGTTTGAAGTCTGCATTTGCCCATTTCGAGGAGGATAAGGTTGTGGAGGCTCGCCGGCCGGCCACCGTGAGGGAACGGCGGACGGCGGCGACGGCGGCGGAGGAGGATGACGTGGAAGTTGATGCGAAGGCGGATGATTTCATCAACAAGTTCAAGCATCAGTTGAAGTTGCAGAGGATTGATTCGATTATCAGGTATAAAGATATGGTAAATAGAGGGGGTGGAAAGTGAAATGTGTTGGTTTTGGAGGGGTGTTTGTGACTTTTTGTAAGATGAGGGGGTTGTTGTGGCGGTTTGTTATAGTTTAAAGCTCCATAGATCTCCTTTATTGATGTTGAAAGTGAAATCCGTTAAGTTTGATGTTTTTTTGCCTGTGGAAATGTAAGCAATTGTGGGGGGTAGAAAGGACATTTGATGTGTTTGTTGCACTAATTTCAATACAAAGTTTATTTACTAATATATTTTATTTTATGTTGGGGCAAGTATTTTACTATTTTGTAATGTTTGATTCTTTGTGCCAACCAGCATCGAATAAGTTTATGTTATTGTAATGTTTTACACTTTGATATTAATTCTTCACCAACTAAAAAGAACATAATCATTATTAATGTTGAATGATAGGATTATAGTTTTAGACATTTTATGAAGAAGAAAATGAAGTTGGCGTGAAGTGTTTCACACTCTTAATAATTGTAGAGGAGACATTTTGATAGTGTATTTGCTTTTAGTCACACCTTATACTTTAGGTACGATAATAATATGTATAGAAAAACATGTCTTTTCGGTTATTGTATTCAAGTACCTGTTGTTTAGCGTATTCGTAAAAATGTCTTTTTGTCTTATCACATTCAGTGATACATGAATGAGACGTGTCTTGTCCTCGGCTTATATCGAAAGGTACATAAATCATATTCATGTATGTGTCTTTTGCATTTGTGTATCTCTACAAATACTTTTCTGCATTGCCATATATAGTTAATTTAGATTGTGAACCCGTGAAGAGTTTTTAAATTGTGATCATCTTAATCAGACCGGTGAAATAAACATTATTCGCTAGTGATTCTAGGTAGGTATGGGTGGTGGTGGTGAGGTGAAGAGTGCCATCGACGAGGTGGGGTTTAGTTGTTTGTCATTTCTTTAAGTTTGTCTTTGATTTTTTATAAATGATCATTATAAAAGTTAAGATGTTTTTAAAGATATTACTGTAGACCCCTAAGTTTCTATAACATGAAAGTCACGTATCTTAAAATGTAGTGTGAAATTAGGCCTCAAAAAGTAAGAAGCAAAACCACATAAGCTATTTATATAATTAACTCTAGCTTTGATTTTTTAGATATAAGGATAAAACTAGTCTTAAGCCTCTCCTGTTGTGGCGTGTGAATAGAACATGTCAAGTAGCATCAATTCCACACCACCGTTAGCGACCACCAACACCGGAAAAGTTCGTATTAAAAATGAAATAAAAATGACAAAAATATAACCAAATGGAAAGTGACGATAAACCACACACGGGGAATGCAAAACATTGACCATAATAACTAAGTCAATCTAGGACGCGCACGTTGCAACGGAGCCGTTAAACGGTAAAAAACATGTGTAACAAAGTTGAACCACGCGCGCACGTCACGCGTGTTAAATCTCAAAATTTAGAACGGAATGTAAAACAAAGAAAAATTGTAAAAAGATGGAAACTATAGGAGATAAATGTTAAAAGTAAAATTTTATAGAGGTTAAATTGTAAAAAAAAATAAAAATATTATGTTTATATTAAAAAAATTAAAAGAATTCAATGGGTTGTACTACATAAATAGAAACGTGCACACATAGGTTGATAATTATAATATATATAATACTAAAATAAACATTTCAAATGGATTATAAACTTTTAAAGTCTTTTTAATGAAAACTATTAAACGTGTTACACTGTTACGTTTTAACGAACCTTAAAAAAGTCCATATATTCTAAACAAGCTATAATTATGTTATAAACACTATAAAGGTGTCCGCGCGATGCGGCGGGCGTGATGTAATGAAACAACATTTTACAAAAATCTAATATGTTGAGGACAAGCGCATAGTAAAATAATGCAATTTTAAAAGGTTTATATGGTTCCTAAAGTTCTTAAAATAATGTAAATTTTAATGGTTTATATGGTTCCTAAAAGAATGCAAAGTTCAAATAATGCAAATATTTTAAATTTTTATGTAAGTGTTAGTAAGTGTAGGGTTATTATGTAACTAATTATAAGGGGGTAATCCGTACATAATGATATAATTACTATTTTACCATTAAAAATATGTACTGTAAGGATTCCTGAAGTCTGATGCAACCCAAACAGCTTAAGTGTCTCAGCAAACATGCACTAAGTACTGAAGTGAAGAATGCTTCGGAAGTTTTACACAAAGCATTAGAAAATACTCTAAGTGTAAAATCTTCCGAAGCCAAGACCAATATCTTCCGAAGCCAAACATGAAGTCTTCCGAAGCTTCAGAGACAAAGTCTTCCGAAGCCTCATCCTATGAAGACAGATTTCTTCCGAAGACTTTTAGTACACATGCTTTATCTGATGTACTGTTCCATAAAGCACCTTTTCCGCTGCATCTCTGTAAAGTCACCAACTTACATGAGTTGGTGAAAAGGGTCATGCTTTTGGTAACTGTACATTGAGGTCTTGAGTCTGTAACTTTCCACTTTATGTACTTTATCCTTTTTGTATTGTAAAAGGATGTGAGCTATGGCATGTCATAGTCACAAGGTCAAAAGGCAGATATGCCTTTTGATCCTACAATTGATTTTGTTAGTGTCTAGTCAATTGTATCCAGCTGGCCTTCAAAGTATGGCCGGCTGTAGGTTGTAGTATAAGTATTTCAAGTTCTTGTATCTTTTCTTAATGCTTTGTAACACTTGTAAGAGAACTTGAGAAAGCAATATACTACCTCCTTGAAACCCAACTCTCTTGTTCTGTCTCTTTACTTACTTGTGTTCTTAGCTTCACCTTGGTTACCCAGTTCACTGTTTGATTAGAAATTAGTTATTCTCCTCATTGTGTGATTGTGTTGTAATTGTAGTTAAGCCCTTAAACGGTCCTGCAATTGGTATCAGAGCTTTCCAGGCTCTTGATATAAGATCTAACCATCTTAAGATCCCTCACACACACAAAAGCTAAACTCTTCAAATGGCTGCCATCTCTAAGACTGATATGGAGACTGGAACCATGAACAAATCCCCACTGATCACTCTTGATGATTTTGACACCTGGTGCATGAGGATGGAAGGCTTCATCAGGTCTCTTGATTCAAGAATGTGGGAATCTGTTGAGAATGGACCTTTCATACCCAGCACCCCCTCTGCTACTGGTGCTGGTATGATTCCTAAAGATGTGGCCAACTACTCAGATGAAGATAGAAAAAGAGTAGAAATTGATAGGAAGGCCATGACTGCTCTTCAGACTGCTCTCCCAAACTCTGTATACAGAGGCTTCAAGAAGTGCAAGACAGCCAAACAGCTGTGGGATGCACTGAAGCTGATGTATGAAGGCTCCTCTGAAGCCAAGGAGAACAAGAAAGATCTTCTGAAGCAGCAGTTTGAAAATTTCACCTTCAAAGCAGGTGAGACCATGACTCAACAATACTTCAGGTATGTTGAGATTGTGGATACCCTAGTGGATGGAGGAGTTCCTCTTGAGAACAGGGACATTGTAAGGAAGTTCATGTCATCACTTCCTAGGCAATGGACACACTATTTGTGGTGATCAAGAGGACTGAGAACCTTAAGACTCTTACTCTTACAGAGTTGTATGGGATTCTCAGTGGATACCAGATGGAGATGAACATGCAAGGTTCATCTGGCAACTCCAACAATCAAATGGGTTCAGCCCTTCATGTGGTTGAAAGGGACAGCATAGAACCTCAGCATCATCTCTTATGCTACCCTGACAACTCACAAAAGGGTCCTTTCATCACCTTCCCGGAGACACCAAGGGAGAACTTTACTCAAGGAAGCCCATTCCAAGAGACAAGTTCTTCTCAAGCCTTTGTGTCTGCAGATGAAAGCTGTGGAAATTATCTCTTCACTCTTGAAGACCTGGACTGTATCCATCCAGATGACCTGGAATACATGGAGATAGTTCAGCAGATGGCTCTCCTCACTCACAGAGCCAAGAAGTTCTACAAGAGGACAGGAAGAAGATTTCCAAGCAATGCTACCAGCAGCAAGTTTGGGCTGGATAAAAGCAAAGTTAAGTGTTACAACTGTAACCTTATGGGTCACTTTGCCAGGGAGTGTAAGGCACCTAAAACAAATGGGGGCCAAACACAACCCAGACCAAACTTTGCTGACAAAGCTCCTCAAGCTGAGAAGACAAAGCAACATGCTGCTGTTGCTGTTGAAGAAGGAGGCTTTGACTGGAGTTTTCAGGTGGAGGATGCTTCTCCAAACCAAGCACTGATGGCTGACCATGATGAAGCCAAGGTATTGGAACATCTTTGCTCCCCTGAATGCATTGCTAAAGTAAATAGATACAGGTCCTATAACCTAGAGATGAGATCTGATCTTGAGTCATTAAACATATTAAAATCTGATTTTAGAAAGTCTGAAAATGATTACAAGTTAAAGATAGAAGACTTGGAGAAAACCATTTCAGTACTAAAACATGAACATACAGATTTCAGAACTCAGATCCAAGATCTCATCACTAAGTTAACTGAGTGCCAGGCTGAGCTTGTGATCAGCAAAGCCAAGGCAGAAAAGAGTGTTCTTGAAGAAGAGACCTTCAAGAACATGATATCCTCATCCCTGCACAACAAAGTTTGTTATCAAAACAGACAGGGACTAGGATCAAATGAGATAGCTCCTCCACACACAATCTTGTCTGTAAGATCTCCTAGGTGTGGAACTTGTGAAGATGAGCTTCCTCTCATAGATCCTGTAAGTGAGGATGATGAAGAAGTGATAGTGAAGAATTCCTCTGAGAAGAGTGAAGAAGAGGATTCTCCCAAGGGCCACTATCCTTCTGAGGAGAAGAAATCAACTGGGATGACCAAGTCCAAAAGAAAGAACTTGATCAGAAAGAGCAAAAGAAAAGCAAAGAAGGCTCAAGAAATCAAGGCTACTTTTGATGCTAAGCAGAAACAAGTTTTTATCTCTGCAGGTTTCAAAGTAGTAAGGACTGAAGACATCAACCAAGACTCCTTAGCTAAGAGTCATGGTTCTTGTCCAAATCATCTCAGTACCAAGAAGAAGACTGATTTGCTGTGTACCACTGCTGCACAGCCTGGACCATCAAACTCCAAGAACAGTTCACAGCCCAAGGGAACTGTCTCAGCATCTACCAAGATGAAGATGGAGAGGGGATGTGACCAAAGTCAGTCTTGTTCTCAAAGGGAGACTTCTTTGAAGAAGATAATGTTATGTGTTATGTGTGAAAGTACTTCTCACATTGCTAAGGATTGCCCATACAATCCTAAAAGTACTGTCCACATGACTAAAACAAAGACTTCAAAGAGTCTCAAGAAGTCTCAAGCTTCGGAAGGAAAGTCTGTTTCCTTCGGAAGCTCCAAATCAAAGAAGGAGGTAAGTGGAAAATTACCTTCGGAAGCAAAGTTGGTCTCGGAAGAAAGGAATTCTTCCGAAGCACTAAAGTCTGCTGCAGTGACTGTAGACTCTTCCGAAGGATCAGTCATCAAAACTTATGAAGTTCTAAAAGCTTCTAAGGTTTTGAAGGTCAAGTCCAAGACTCCAAAGGTGGTGTGGAAGTCTAAGAAAGACCAAATGACTGAGGTTTCTCCATCAACAACAGCTGAAGATCCCTATAGTACAACCATAGGATCTATTACTGTTGCATTACCTTCTTTTACTGTTAATGAGCCCAAGACAAGTAAGGCTTGGGTTTCAAAATGTAACTAATCATCTTCTCTGTGCAGGAACAGCTCAAGACCAACAGGAATGTTTGGATAATTGACAGTGGCTGTTCCAGGCACATGACAGGCAATAGGTCTCTACTCCATAATTTTGAGAGGATTGATGGAGGACCAGTTGCTTTTGGAGGAGATGAAGGTGGTTACATTTCTGGAAGGGGCAAGGTCACAAATGGTAAGCTCAGCATTGAGAAGGTAAACTTTGTAAGGAGCTTGGGTACAATCTTCTGAGTGTATCCCAATTTTGTGATCAGAGTCATAACATGCTCTTTACTGAGCATGAGTGCATTGTTCTCAAACCTGGTGTGGTCATTCCTCATGAGCATATCCTGCTCAGAGCCCCCAGGAAAGGGAACATGTACAAGATGGATTTGCAAGAAACATCTCCCTCAGGAGAAGTTTCATGCTTTCTATCTAAAGCAAATAGTGATGAGTCTTTCCTATGGCATAAAGAATGTGCCATGTAAACTTTAAGAACATGAATAAATTAATTAAACATGATTGGTAACTGGAATGCCAAAGAAAGAGTTTACTAGTGATGATCATTGTGTGGCATGCCTGAAAGGGAAGCAACACAAAGTATCTCACAAGCCTAAGGAAAAGAACTCCATCACTACTCCCCTACACTTGTTACATATGGATCTCTTTGGCCCACCAGTGTAATGAGTTTAGGAAGGACCTCTTACTGTCTGGTGATCACAGATGATTTTACAAGATTCACTTGGGTCTTCTTCCTTAGAACTAAGGATGAAACCCCTGAGATTCTGAAGAATTTCATCTTAAAAGTTGAGAATCAATGTGATCACAAGGTCAAAACCATAAGATGTGATCAAGGAACTGAATTCAAGAACCAAATCCTTGATGCATTTTGTGATGAAAAAGGTATTACAAGACAATATAGTGCTCCCAGGACTCCTCAGCAAAATGGAGTTGCTGAAAGGAGAAACAGGACACTTATTGAAGCTGCAAGAACTATGTTGTCTGACTCTAAACTGCCTATCACCTTCTGGGCAGAGGCAGTCAATACTGCTTGCTATGTGCAAAACAGAGTTTTAGTAGTTAAGACACATGGTAAGACTCCTTATGAACTTTGGCACAAGAGGAAACCTTTCATTGGTTTTCTCAGGTCATTTGGATGTCCCTGCACCATCTTGAATACCAAAGATCAAATTGCCAAGTTTGCTGAGAAATCAGATGATGGACATTTCATTGGATACTCTTCTCAAGCTAAAGCTTATAGAGTATACAATCTCAGAACTAGAATTGTTGAGGAGTCAGCCAATGTGACTTTCAATGAGCACACTCCTTGTGTGGCTGGTTCTGGTCCGGATTGCTGTTTGATCTTGATTTAGTTACCAACTGTTTTAACAAATCTTGTGAGCATGTTTCAGGATCTGCAGAAA
Organism: Flaveria ramosissima; assembly: GCA_025215565.1. Lineage (NCBI taxonomy): Eukaryota > Viridiplantae > Streptophyta > Magnoliopsida > Asterales > Asteraceae > Flaveria > Flaveria ramosissima. The sequence continues at coordinate 54,961,672 of CM046044.1, forward strand.
ATCTAAATACAGGTGATCCTGATCCAAGATTTGAGCTAGGAAGATCTTCAACTCATACATCTTCAGCTCCAGTTGGAACTACTTTTCAGCAAATGAGGTTTCTATCAGCACAACAATGACAATTCAGCTGATACATCTGGCATGCCTTCAAATTCCAGCTCAGAGGCCTCTCAACCAGATAAAGATACCTCACTTGTAGAAGACAACAATGGTGATGGTGATAGTGATCAGGAATTCCTTGATGCTATAACCACACCATAGATGACAACATCAATGATGTCTCACACTCATTGGATCAAGTTAATCTTGATAAGTGTGATAATGTGGAGGGTGAATCTTCAGGACCAGATTTAAATTTCTCAAATTTAGATCTTTCCCAGCAACTTGCTGTGATCCCTCAGCTAAGGATCCACAAGTCTCACCCCCACAACAAACATCATTGGAGATGTTGTCACAGGGGTAAGAACAAGAGGACAAACCCATGAAGCAAATGTTTGTCTTCACTCTTGTTTCTTATCCAGATAGAGCCCAAGAAAGTTGATGAAGCTCTAAAGGAGGAAGTTGGGTTGAAGCTATGCAACAAGAGCTGCTTCAATTCAAAAGGCAGAAAGTTGGAACCTTTGTCCTCATTCCATTATGGGAAGACTACCATTGGAACCAAATGGGTTTTTAGAAACAAGAAGGATGATAGGGGAATCATCATCAAGAACAAGGCAAGACTAGTTGTTCAAGGATACACACAAGAAGAAGGGATTGACTACACTGATGTCTTTGCTCCTGTAGCAAGACTAGAAGCTGTTAGGATATTCCTGGCATTTGCTGCATCCAAGAACTTCAAGGTCTACCAACTTGATGTAAAGTGTGCTTTCTTATATGGAGTGATTGATGAGGAGGTTTATGTCAAACAGCCACCTGGTTTTGTAGACCCTGATCATCCTGATTATGTCTGCAAGCTTGACAAAGCTCTTTATGGGCTGCATCAGGCACCCAAAGTGGTATGAGACACTATCTAAGTATCTCTGCAAGCATGGATACAGAAGAGGTACTATAGATGGAACCCTCTTCATCAAAGGACAGGGAAATGACTTATTGCTGGTTCAAGTATATGTTGATGACATCATCTTTGGTTCAACTAATCCAAAGCTCTGCAAAGACTTTGAGAAGCTGATGAAAGACAGATTTGAGATGAGTTCAATGGGAGAACTCAACTTCTTTCTGGGAATTCAAGTGAAGCAAGTTGAAGATGGCATCTTCATAAGTCAGTCAAAGTATGTTCAAGACATACTCAAGAGGTTCAATATGACTGATTGTAAGATTGCTAAGACACCCATAGCCAGAAACCACTCCCTTGGTCCAGATCTTGAGGGGGAGTGTGTAGATGAACACTTATACAGGGCTATGATTGGGTCTCTTATGTATCTTACAGCTAGCAGGCCTGATATCATGTTTGCTACATGTATTTGTGCAAGATATCAAGCCAACCCTAAGATGTCTCACTTAATCACTGTGAAAAGGATTTTAAGATACCTCAAAGGTGCTTCAACACTTGGTCTATGGTATCCAAAGAATCCAAATTTCAATCTGTATGCCTATACAGATAGTGATTATGGTGGTTGCAATATGACTGCAAAGTCTACATCTGGGGGATGTCAATTCCTTGGTGGAAGGGTGGTCTCATGGCAATGCAAGAAACAATCCTGTGTGTCTGCATCAACTGCTGAGGCTGAATACATTGCTGCTGCAAGCTGCTGTGCTCAAGTGCTTTGGATTCAAAATCAGATGCTGGACTATGGATTTAACTTCAAAGAGACTCCTATCCACATAGACAACAATAGTGCTATCTCTATCACTGAGAACCCTGTGCAGCACTCAAGGACCAAACACATCAACATCAGGTATCATTTAATAAGAGATAACTATGAAAAAGGATTAATTAAACTAGTCAAAGTTCATACAGATGAACAATATGCTGATCTGTTCACCAAAGCTTTTGATGAACAGAGATTTAAGTATCTGATATCAGCTATTGGGATGATTAACTTTGAGTAGACTTTTTTTAAAACTAATTCTAATTATTTCTTCTTAAAATATGTGTGTCCTAAGTTGTCTAGTTCATCACTTTCATAAGCTCATGTTTTCTTTGGATGTAAAATTCTTTTTGAAGACTTTCCTTAGATTCTTGAAAATTTCTGATACTTCGGAAGATAAAGATTTTATCTTCGGAAGAAAAACATGTCTTTAAAATAAATAACTGTCTAAGAGATTTTACCTTCGGAAGAAGTAAAGATTCATCTTCCGAAGCTTAAAATTCTTATCTCAGACACTTATCTATTTTCAAGAACCTTTTCCTTCCGAAGCAAAATTAACCTTCGGAAGCTTTGTTTATTTTCATACAAAGCATTCAAAGGTTTATTTCTCTTCCGAAGCATAAATTATCAAGACTCTCAGGAAAATCTTCCGAAGCCATTTTAGCTTCGGAAGCTTTTTAAATCAAAACTTCCGAAGACAAATAAACTTCGGAAGCTTTTCGAATTCCAAGAAAACTACTTTTTGAGCAAAAGTAAACTACTTTTCAGAGGTGGGACCGACTTTCGGATTTCAAAGTTATCCTCTTTCATTAACTTTGGTTCAAATCCCTTTTCATATAAATACCCAACGGTTCCCCCTCTTTCCCACTATCTTCCTCAATTCTACTGTTTCTCTAACCTAATTCTCTAAACCGCCTTTGCTTTCTACCTTTCTTCACCCTTAAGCTTCTAAAATGGCCAACCTTAACCGCAGAAACAACCCTGATTTCTCCATGCAACTACACAGGCAACATAATCAAGTTGCTCTGTTAAGCTCTGAGAAAGATGCAAGTTTCTCAGAGATTTGCCAATTCTTGACTCTGTCTAACTACTTCACCTCCCTGACCATTGATCCTCCTCTATATGAGGATCAGTTGCTTGAATTCTGGAAGACCTGCCAAGAGGTCATTATGGATGGGGAGAAGGCACTGTCTGCCACAGTGCAGGGAGGACAGTCTTCATCACTCCGGCCATCATTAACCAACATCTACAGCTGGATGATGAAGAAGGTGAGGTGTCCTTCCCAAAGAAGCTGTAATCATTCTTTTGAGCAGATGGGCTATGAGGGAGATTTCTCTGTAAAGACCTTTAGGAAAGGGAAGGTCTCATCCCAATGGAAATTCCTGCTCCATGTGGTTATCCACAGCTTGTCAAACAGCATGGTGGATGGGACCAGATTCCTGAGGATCTCTCCTTCATTGTTCATGGAATGGTTCAAGGGGTCAAGTTCAGGTATTCACAATTTGTATATACTAATTTACTTGCAAACTTAGACTCCTTAGAGTATTACATGTTTCCTAGATATGTTCAACACATTCTCAACTGTGAACTGGGCTCACAGTTGAGGGAAACAGGTAATATTCTTAAATTGGGACAGATGAAGCCCGGCATCTTTAAAATAATGAAGAAGCCAACTGTAGGCTTCTCTGGGGTAGAAACAGCCCTAGTCCCAAAAATGTTAGAGCTCATTGCTCAAGGTGACAACCTAGCAACACAAGCTAGTGTTGAACCCACACCTCTTTTGTCCCTACCATTAAAAAGACCAGAAATCACCCTCACCTACCAAAGAAAATCCAAACGAACCCCTGCTCAGACTATTGAGTCTGTGCAGGCCCCCAAATACTCAACCTTACAGGAAGAAGTGGACACTAGAGCTCCCACTTCTCCTGAGGAGCAAACCACTCCCATTACTTCACCTATCAGGGCTGAGGTTCCTCAAGCTCACCCTGATGAGCTCAATAGCCCAACAACCTTAAGCCTTCACTCTGAGTCTCAACACTCAAGTGGACAACCTTCAGGGGACAGCTACCATCCCCAGCCTTTGGATCTCAACCAACCAATTCCCAACCTATCCTTTTACACTGATGAAGACTTAGGATTCAGTGAGTACCATGAGTCTCTCTTCTCCTCCCCTACTCAAAGAGAGATGAGTACCTCTGACTCTCCTCAGTCTATCCCCCATCAGTCACCTGTTACTGAGGTGGACACTTCTGAACCTGTTCAGGATGTCCATATGGAAGAGGCTCTCACTTTTGAAAGTGATTACATATTAAGACCTCAACCATGGCAACTCAGCCCATTGGCATCTCAACTGAGGCTGCCAGTGAGCAGAGGAAAACCAGCAGCCAAGAAACTCAAGCTGGTGGTGAGAGAGAGGACTTTGGTCCAATCATCTCATCCCCCAATGAATCTTCTGATGAAGATGAGGGGAATTTGAGGCTAAAGGTGCAAAAACTGTCAAAAACATGCACCTATTTAGTCTCTAAGGTTAGTCACTTGGAATCTCAAGTGACTACCTACAAAACAGGGTCAATGATCAGCAACTCCAGATTTCATATCTGCAGGAAAAACTAGCTGGGAGACCTTTAAGAAGAGCTCAACCAGGAACACAAGAACCTGTGGAAGTGATTGACTTATCCTCCAGCTCACCTATGCAAGTGGGTGATGCTACCAAAAAGGGGGAGAAAGTTGTTACAACCACAGAACCTGGGAGTTCTTCAGAGAGAATGGACATAGAGGACTCACATCCTCACTTGCTGTTGTGCATTCTCAGCAACTTCCTCAAGTTCACATTAATGTGGACTCTATAGACTCTCTCATCAGGAGTCTATTTGAGGAAGGCATACCAAGGGCTGTCTCATCTCCACCTCTGGGAACTAACAATCAAATCATAAGGTGGAGGTATGATGATGACAGAAGAGCCCTCATACTTCAAAGAGTCAAGGCCAACAAGAAGTTTTTCAATTCCAAAGCCTGAGCTTTTATGAAAGATTGGATTTAGTCAACCTACCACTTGTCAATCCAAGCAATTCAAGACAAGCTGATAGGCTGGCTCAAAGAATCCAAGACAGGATCATGGCAGAGTTTTCTCTAAGAAGGAGACTTAGGGAATCAGGCAATGTCATCGGTCAACTGGATGTTGAGGTGGACCCTAAGATTAGTTTTCATAGGGGAAACCTTGACTGAAGGCCCAGTGACAGACCTGAGACCCCTGTCTCATCAACAACAACTGCTGTTGCTGAGGTCCAACTCCAACAGAGACACCTGCTGGTGAAGGTGTTTCTCAGTCTCAGCTCTCTGGCCAGAGCATGGAAGCTACTCCAAGCAATGAAGGCCAAGCCTCAATCCTCCCTGAGTCACAAAGGTCTGTTGGTGACAAAGGGAAAAGGATAATGACTCCTGAGGAAATTGAGGAGGAAGAGAGAGAGAGAGGAAAAGGAGACTAAGGGGAGAAAGTTCCACTGGGTCATCTAGCTTCATGCAAGCTGCAATCAGGGCTGCCCCCAGACCAAACACCTCAGGATGATGAGTTAAGGGCAGTCAGGATTAACTACTTACAGACCAGGAACTATGATATTGATGAGATCTCTCCCCCTTAGAAGAACTGAATGAACTGGCTGACAGAGAAAGTGTCAAGAGAGTGAAGGAGAAGAGAGGATGCAATGATACTTCTCCAACTCAAAGAGGAGAAGAGACAGAAAAAGACTATACAACATGCTCCTACTCTCTCACCAGTTCAAGAAAGTCCTGCACAAGAAGATGGTGTTCCACAAGAACCTCAGGTAGATAAAGAGGAAGATAGGATCAAAATGATCAACTACCTGAGTGCCACAGGCTTCTATCAGGCAGATGCACTTCTCCCTTTATCCTATGACTTCATTGAGTTGAGTATTTAAAGCAACTTGAACTTGAGCTAGTCAAGAAAGAAAGACAACCAAAAGGAAACTAAGGGAAGAAGCTGCAAAGTCAAAGGCCACCATTCAAAAGAATGCAAAGAAGTCTGCTGACAGACAAAGAATGGTGAGCTTCTTGAAGCTGTATGGATTCTCCGGAAGGAGACTTGGCCCCATGTCTCTATCCACTATGGATGAGCACATTAGGGTGATCAAGCAGAAGATTAGAGTGGAGAAACTTATTGACTTGCACTCTTCCAAGTCAAGTCCACCTGAAGTGGAGGTCAAGTTTGAAGCAACCAGAGACACCTCAACCAGCACCTCCAGCTGAGCCCCAGCAAGCTTCATCTTCTGATCCTAGGCAGGGTCAAACTTCCTCTCCTTCTGAACCTGTGAGGGAGGAGGAACACCCAACTGAGAAAGACACTGATGATCAACATGGTGCTGCAGACCAGTCTTCTCAGTTAAAGACAACCAAGAGGAAGAAGAGATGGCTTCTAAACCAAAGACAAAGAAGAAGAAGCCAAAGTCATCTACCTCTGCACCTCAGGCTGAATCAGATCAACCTGAGAAGTGCATGATGAGGCAGCCCAATCAACTCCTATTCAAGTGGCTCCTCTAACTAGTGAGACACCCATCTTATCCTGGACATACTCTACCAATCCAGAGAGATGGACTGTTATCAGAGATCAAGGTGTTGAGAATGTCTACTCATGCAAGACATAATCAACTTACCTCTGCATGATCTCTTTGAGATGAGAAGATATTATGAAAGTCTTGATGATCCTGACCATCTCATGAAGAAAGGAATGGTTCTGATTGTACTGAAGACTACCAACATTTGAAGATCTTCCAAGTGTTTTGGTAGAATCATAGCTAGGGGGAGTTTGTAAGGATTCCTGAAGTCTGATGCAACCCAAAACAGCTTAAGTGTCTCAGCAAACATGCACTAAGTACTGAAGTGAAGAATGCTTCGGAAGTTTTACACAAAGCATTAGAAAATACTCTAAGTGTAAAATCTTCCGAAGCCAAGACCAATATCTTCCGAAGCCAAACATGAAGTCTTCCGAAGCTTCAAAGACAAAGTCTTCCGAAGCCTCATCCTATGAAGACAGATTTCTTCCGAAGACTTTTAGTATACCATGCTTTATCTGATGTACTGTTCCATAAAGCACCTTTTCCGCTGCATCTCTGTAAAGTCACCAACTTACATGAGTTGGTAAAAAGGGTCATGCTTTTGGTAACTGTACAGTGAGGTCTTGAGTCTGTAACTTTCCACTTTATGTACTTTATCCTTTTTGTATTGTAAAGGATGTGAGCTATGGCATGTCATAGTCACAAGGTCAAAAGGCAGATATGCCTTTTGATCCTACAATTGATCTTGTTAGTGTCTAGTCAATTGTATCCAGCTGGCCTTCAAAGTATGGCCGGCTGTAGGTTGTAGTATAAGTATTTCAAGTTCTTGTATCTTTCTTAATGCTTTGTAACACTTGTAAGAGAACTTGAGAAAGCAATATACTGCCTCCTTGAAACCCAACTCTCTTGTTCTGTCTCTTTACTTACTTGTGTTCTTAGCTTCACCTTGGTTACCCAGTTCACTGTTTGATTAGAGATTAGTTATTCTCCTCATTGTGTGGTTGTGTTGTAATTGTAGTTAAGCCCTTAAACGGTCCTGCAGTGTTGAATGTTTTATATTAAGTTTATATAAGTCTGTTTGATTACTTACTAATGATTTTATGTGTTGAATGTTTAAATCAAACAGATCCAAACTTTCAAAGGGATGAGTTTGACATTGCTCCCCTTCAACAGGTCAAGACTCAACTAACCATGATTCTTGATCTGCAAGGGATTGTAAGACGGTCTGTGAGTTATACCCCTGAAGAAGGGGAAATAATTCACGACCTATCTAACGAGCAACTGGCAGAGATGTTCAGACTCAATCCTGATGAAATTGTCAAGGATGCTCCAACAGTTGACTCGACCAGTGATGAAGAGCTAAATGATGTTGATGAAGTTGAGGTCGAAGATATCACTGCAGAATAGTACCCTCAGTACGCTGACAACGAGGGTAATGTGGTCCCCAATCTGGGTGAGTCCCTAGTCAGTGATACGTTTGAGGTACTAGACAAGATGGAGCAGGAAACCGAAAAGACGGAAGGAACAGCCCAAGCCTCAAATGATGACGTAGACATTCAAAAGGCTGAATGGGCTGCCTGTTTTGAAGAGTGAGAGCCCAACGTGCTGCACCAAAGAAAGATGCCTACACCAAGCTCTATAGAGTCAAGAAACACCACAAGGTGTCAGGCAGGATTATTGCATGGGCTTATTTTGATGACCTTAACGCATATGCAGTTAAGAGGGAACAGGGCATAGGTACTTCAGGTTTCCACATGATCTGAACACTCTACCTGGTTTTGAGCTCAACCAGCTGGCTAAGCTAAAGCTGCTGTATGCTGACCCAAGAAAGATGTCAGGCTGGTTCGAGGCTGCCCTGAAGAAGGAGTACCACACCAGATGGGTTAACTTCAGACCACAACAGCCTACGAGGTACATAAGAAGGTCTGAGGTTGATGCCATTACTGGCAAGCCAAGATTGTGTTGAAGTGGAGTCCTCCGCGCACTATGTCGAGAATCCCTCTCAGGGAAATGCCACAGGACTTCACTCCACACTTCAAATGGTGGTACTATGATTGGAGAACTGCTAAAGCTGTCATAGTTCTAAATAAAGAGGGCCAAATGGATACAATCAGGTATTCGACCCGATGTGGCTAACCAACTTGTCTGCTAATGATGTCTATACATTATACAAGTGGCCACTGTTCTATGACACGCAGATATTGTACAAGCCCTCCAGTTCCAAAATGTTATACGACTTTGCTTTGCGTTTGAGATTCACGCAGGAGTCACCAAAGAGGAGAAGACAAGAAGTATAAGGAGGTTATGCAGAAGACAAGAGATTAGATAGATCTAGGTCCAAGGGGAGTTTGTTGATGCATGTATGTCCCTAGATCATGATTTGTAATGTAATGAATCTTGTCTGTCTGATTATGATGTAATTAGTATTGATTAATGAAATGACATGAATTGTTTGTTACTTGTGATGTTTAATTTCATTAATGAGTCGTGATTGAATTGATTGGGTTTGTGATTGTTTGAATGGTTACACATTATGTTATATAATTAAAACATTCAAACTTAACTTAATGAAGTTCTCATGCGAATGGCCCATGCGAATAGACCACACGCATGAATAACTTCATACGATTGACTCAATCGCACGACTGAACCAGGAGACTGGATCAGTCGTATGATTGACACATAAGATTGGCTCAATCGCACGACACTGAACACTCAGTCGTGCGAATGAATCAACCGCATGGTTCAAACGCACGACTGAACCATACTTATGGCCCAGTCGCACGATTGAACAATACTAACCTATAAATAGACCCAATTCGTGGAAGAACGAAAGCATTCATCCCATTACGATTCCAGACGTACCCTAGCCGTCCAGAGACCTCCAAATCGTTCTCCAAGTTCACAGAGCACATTAGATCGATTCCTAATCGACTTCTAATGTTAGATTTCAATCCTTGATTGATTCTTCGTGTGTTCTCACTGATTGGATCGCCAATCAAATAGGATTCCGCACTATTTGAGTTGGTTTAACACGCTAATCACTAGGTATTTCGTTCAAATACCAGGTCCTAACACTTGAGCATCACGAATTGCATGAATTCGTGTTTCGATATGCTTGGTTCGGGAATGATGAATAGGATTTTTTGCAATCCCAATGGCTGCTCCATTGTCACAAAATAAAGGCGTATGGAGAAAATTAATTCCATAATCAATCATTTGGTGTTGTATCCAAAGAACTTGAGAACAGCAGCTAGAGGCAGCAATATATTCGGCTTCTCCTGTAGAAAGAGAAACAGTGGTCTGTTTCTTGCTCTGCCAAGACACCAAACAATTTCCCAAATATTGACACCCTCCAGACACTGATTTTCTGTTTTAACCTGCAACCATTGGAATCACAATCAGAATAAGCATGTAAATCAAAATTCCCTCCATATGGATACCATAGCCCTAAACGAGATGATCCTTTGAGATAACGAAATATTCTCTTGACAGCTTTCTCATGAGATTCTTTTGGAGCCGACTGATATCGAGCACAGTATCCAACAGCAAAAGTGATATCAGGACGGCTTGCGGTAAGATACATGAGAGAACCAATCATGGATCTAAAAGATGAGGATCAACTAGTTTCCCGTTTTCATCCGGATTGAGACAAGTCTGAGCGGTAAATGGAGTCATCTCGGGAGAAGCATCATTCATTTTAAATATCTTTAATATACTTCTCTTGATGAATAAGAATTCATACTTTCTGTTGTTCAACTTGTAATCCAAGAAAGAAACACATTTCTCCCATCATACTCATTTCAAACCTTTGACTCATAACCTCTTCGAACTCTCTACATAATAGAGAATTGGTAGATCCAAAAATAATATCAACAACGTAAACTTGGACAAACAGCATTTCACTATTCACTTCCTTTTTGAAGAAAGTCATATCAATGGTACCACGAGAGAAACCATTGCTTAGAAGATACTGTGTGAGGGTCTCATACCAGATCCTAGGTGCTTGATGAAGACCATACAGAGATTTGTCAAGCTTAAATACTTTATTAGGAAAGTCAGGATCCTCAAAACCTGGTGGTTGACACACATATATCTCCTCATCAATGTCTTCGTAGAGAAAAGCACACTTCACATCCATCTGATAGACTTTGAATTGTTTATGAGCAGCATGAGCGAGAAATATTCTGATTGCTTCAAGACGAGCGACTGGAGCAAAGACTTCAGTATAATCAATCCCTTCTTCTTGAGCAAAACCTTGCACAACGAGTCTAGACTTGTTACGCAACACTACACCTCGATCATCTGGTTTGTTCTTAAACACCCATTTTGTACCGATTGGGCATTTGTTAGGAGGTAAGTCAACCAAGGTCCAAACTTTAAGCTTTCTGAACTGTTGACGTTCCAATTGCATGGACTCCACCCACACGGATCCTGTAGAGCAGCATGAACAATTTTTCGGGACAGTTTGAGAAATGAAGCATGAGAAAAGGCAAACATTAATCAAACCAGATTGACTCCGCGTTCGAACACCATCAGTGATAGATCCAATGACGTTATCAAGAGGATGATCTTTCAAGATTTTGTAGTCGCTGGCTGAAGGAAAGATGTTTGGAGAAATATCACTCATAGATGGTGAAAGATTAGATGAAGGTGATTTAAGTGTTGTTGTTGGATCAGGTAGTGAAGAAGATGTAGGAGATAAAGAATCAGATGTTGGTGCCGGATCAAGCATTGGAGGAGATGAACTAATATCAGTTGAAATAGCTTCACTTACTAACAAGTTGGAATGAACAGATGATGGAGATGGTGAAATAATATTCATTTGAGCATTTGGAATGGACGCATCATCATCGAAAACTGGCAGATTGAACGATTAACACAGTATCGGAGTCAAAGAACCATGCTGGTTCAGATCTAACTTCAGAAGAGTTAGATTCCTACCAACCAACATAGAACGACTCTTGAACAATACGTTTCTTTTGTTATAAACCCGATATGCCTTTTGAGAAGAAGAATAACCAACAAAATAACACTCATCAGATACAGCACCAAACTTTGTCTTCTGAGATTGAGTATTCAGAAGAGTGCAAGAGCAACCAAATGGCCGAAAGAAATCAATTAGAGGCTTCCTCTTATGAAAAAGTTCATAAGGAGTCTTCATTTATCTTTCACAATCAACACTCGGTTTAGAACATATGAAGCACAGTTTACAGCTTCAACCCAAAGATAATAGGTAATGAAGATTCTATCAGCATTGTACGAGCAGCTTCAATGAGAGTGCGATTCTTTCGTTCTGCAATACCATTCTGTTGAGGAGTTCTCGCAGCACTAAATTGTCTCACAATCCCCTTTGAGCACAAAATGAATCAAGAATCTGATTTTTGAATTCAGTGCTGTTGTCACTTCTCAGGCCCATAACTTTCTCTTGCTAATTGTTTCGATAGAAGAATTAATCTCTGTCAATTCCTCTGCAACCTCGCCTTTGTGTGCAAGAAACCTCACCCATTATTTTGAGAAATCATCTGTAACAACAAGACAAAATGATTTTTTAGCAATGGATTTAACACTAATTGGGCCAAACAAATTAGTATGTAACAACTCGAGAGGACAAGATATGCTATTTAGAAGTTTGGGCTTATGAGGTTTCTTATGTTGTTTGCCCTTGGCACAAGCCATACATTTTTTCATTAACAGAAAAGTCTTTTGAAGGAAGTCCTCTAACGAGATTGTTCTTTACTAATTGTTAATTATCTTAAAATTAACATGGCCTAATTGGCACAAGCCATACATTTTTCATTAACAGAAAAGTCTTTTGAAGGAAGTCCTCTAACGAAATTGTTCTTTACTAATTTGTTAATTATCTTAAAATTAACATGGCCTAATCGACGATGCCATAAGAGAGACTCAGAAGTTGATGCTTTTGAAAGAAGACAAGTTGTAGTAGCCTTTGACTCGCTTGAGTTCATATCAAGAAGATACGTATCATGTGTTGGTTCTTATATGCCCAAGACACATACAAGATTGATGTGGTTAGTACGTTATGATCCAAGTCGGGTCATATCCAATAACAAGCTATACAAACACCAATAATTAATTATTTGTTGATAAGATCATACAAATATATTGACCCTATTTAGAAAATTGGTTTTCTAAATATTGCTTTTGTGATAGAACAACATTATATGGATAATTTGTTCATGAGATATTTATTTGTTTCATTATTTAAGTTGGTTAAATAATGTCAAATAAAAGTGTGTCAAGTTATAAAATTAGACTATGTTTTCATTTTATAACATAAATGCATGGAAGAGTGTTTAATTTAAACAAATATCTAATGGTGGGAAACCAATTTGAAAACAAAAATTTCGGCTGCCCTAGGGGCCTTGGGAACTCCATATTATGTCTTGTTTCATTCAAGACTTGATTACTTACACACTCTTCCATCATTTTGCACTTCATCTCTCTTCTTTTCACTCAAGCAAGAACACTCAAAACCTCTTGAAAATTCGGATTTGTGGCTGAAATTTGGGGCTGAAAATTCGGATTTAGATAGTAGCTTTGAAAGATTGTTTTGGTGTAAAGCTCCCTAACAAAGCAAGGTGTTTGGAAGAAGCTTGTGGGTATTACAACCTGAGGTCTTCTTCCTTGAAGGATTGTTGCTCAAAAACCATCATCATCTTCAAAGTTTCGACCCTTTTGAGCTGCTGAAAGGTAGTTTTTTTTCACAGCTCATTGTAGCTGTGATTTTATGTACATTTACATATGTTCATAGCTTGCTTATTCACATATAATGATCCTTTTGTTTTGGGTTTGTTTTATACATATATATGTCACCATAAGAACATGAAATTTCAGCTTTATAATCATGTTTTAAAATATATATCCGCTGCGTTTTTTCAGAAAGTTTAAGAGGTTAAACTTTGGTTTTATGTTCTAACAAACCCTTCAATGGCATCAAGAGCCGGTTATGTGGATAGCTTGCTTGTTCTTGTCCTTTAAAAAATCGTTTTATGGGACTTTATAACCCTTTTAAGGGCTGCAATATTCTTGTATGTTGAATCCCCAAACTTTCAAGGTTATATTACACATGCTTGTGATTAAACCTTGAAAGATATGTATGTTGAAATGTATGTTGTTTGGACAACGTTTAAAACCCGAAATTTCAGTTTATGTTGGCTGAAATTTCGTGGGTTTTAGAGGGGATTCATTGTTTTTCTTTTGGATGATATGATGAATGTTTATATTGGTGCATAACCTAGCCTTTGGCCTTGTGTTGTTTGGATGATTGCAATGGTTGTATTTGTTTATTCAATGGGGTTGTATATTTATTTATTTGTGCTTTGTTTAAAATGTAATTTATTTATTATTGGGTTGTAATAAATAGATTAGGTGCATTTTCATTTTACTAGATATCTTGTATTAGGACTTTATATCTTGTAATATGAAGATGTATGCGTTGGAAGCACAAAGGAGAAACATGGAGCATTTTGGATGCGGTTTCAAGTGGGAGGCTTTTGGAAGCTTTCTATGTGTTTTGTTATGACCCTTAGAATGCCTATGGACCACACTTGTGATGGCAAACAAGTGTGGACCACTTTAGATGCTATGGTTATGCACATATGCTATGTTGTTTTGTTTATATTATTGTGGTTGATAGCATGTATGTGATATTTGCTTTAACAAACCTTTCTATGAGCTTAACAAACTAATTAAATGGTTCTTAATCATTAAAAGGTAATAAAAGGTTATTAAAATGATTTAATGATTTAAAGATTAAAATGGGTTTTAATCAATGGACCATAGGGTATCTTGTATTTGAAAGCATGAAAATACAAGTACATAGAGTTTTCTAAAACTTAAATTATGAAATCTCTAATATTTTAAAACGAGATCAACACCGTCCTTTACACAACACTTGAGTCACTTGGGAACTCTTAGTGGGATAAAGGTCACCTAACCATTTTGAGGGAACTTGTGATTTGAGGTGAGAATGCCTTATTTGTGGGATAAAGGTCACCTAACCACTTATTTTTGGCAACCTCACACATGGGTGTAAGTAGGGTGTCTTGATTTGCAAACCATGTCAAATGGATCACCTACGATGTGGTTTCCAAATGGTGTTGATGAGATTAACATGCCGACTTTACAAATGATGTTTCAAGTCGATCCCATATCTCTAGAAGTTGCAAATGGTTGCAATCGTCAATCGTTGACCACCTTATTAATTTAAATCGTGGGATAAAGGTCACCTAACCACAATTTAAATGAAATGTTGGATTCTAGATTTTAATATGAAATGGCCATAAAAGGTATTTATTATTAAAATAACAATATCAAAAATACTAAAATAGATCTTTGTTAAATTTTGTAGATGGCCTCCAATAATGATAATCATGATAACTCATCCGCGTCCGCCCAATCTTTACGAGCGATTCTCCAAAAGGAACATCTAAATCATAACAATTTTATTGATTGGTATCGAAACTTGAGAATCGTTCTCAAGCAAGAGAAACGATCATACGTTTTAGACGACCCTATCCCCGATCAACCTGCTGAGGATGATGAGGAGGCCTTTAACGATTGGTTAAATACACTGAGGACTCAGTCCAAGTGTCTTGTCTCATGCTGGCGAGCATGACTCCGGATCTCCAAAAGGAGTATGAACATCACGGAGCTTATGACATGATAACCCAGCTGAAGGAAACGTTCCAACATCAAGCGAGGGTTGAGCACTTCGAAACGGTTCGAGCACTCCACGCATGTCGTATGGACGACAACCAATCGGTTCATCTTATGTACTTAAGATGAAAAGCCACATTGACCGCCTCGAAAGGCATAATTGTCCTGTCTTGAAGGAATTGGCCACGGATTTGATCCTCAATGGCCTTACCAAGAAGTTCGAGACATTCGTGTTGAACTACAACATGAATGCTTGGGACAAAAGCATTGGTCAGCTTCACTCGATGCTCAAAACGGCCGAGGCGGCCATGGGTAAAAGGGTTTTACCCGTTGTCACCATCAATGAAGGTGGGAACAAGAAAAGGCCTCATCCCACAACCAAGGCAAAGGTTGCCAAGGGCAAGGGACCCGTATAGGGAAAAGGGAAAGGGGTGGTAAGGGTGCCACCCAAACCATAAGAGAAGAAGCAAAAGGTTGCTTCCAATGACCCATGCTTCAAGTGTGGGGAGATTGGACATTGGGCAAGGAATTGTCCCATCCATCTCCAAGAGTTGAAAGCAAAGAGGGATGCTGGGCAAACCTCAGGTACAATATACATGATCCATATTGATTTAAACATGACATCCTCTAACACATGGGTATTAGATACCGGATGTGGAACTCACATTTGCAATTTGTTGCAGGGGTTCAAAAGAAGCAGTAACTTCAACAAAGGGGATGTTAGCCTCTTCATGGCCAATGGGGCTAAAGTTCAAGTTGAAGCCCGTGGTGACTACATCTTGAAACTTCCAAATGGTTTGGAAGTAATTTTGAACAATGTTTGTATGCTCCTAGTTTGACTAGGAATATTATTTCTGTAGCCCTATTAAAACAATTTGGATATGTATTATCATTTGTTGAAAAAGATATTCATGTTTCTTTAAATGATATGTTCTACTTTAAAGCTATTCCCATTAATGGTATTTATGAATTGGTTCATGAAAATACTTTAAATAGTTCATTGTACCAAACTAGCACCAAGAAACTCAAGTTGGATTGGTGATACCTATCTTTGGCATTGTCGTCTTGGTCATATAAACAAGAAAAGAATTCAAACACTACAAAAGAATGGTCTTTTAAAAACAAGTGAATGTGATTCATTTGATGTGTGTGAGTCTTGTTTACAAGGTAAAATGACTAAGGCACCCTTTAGTGGGACTAACAAAAGGGCAAAAGATTTGTTAGGAATCATACATTCGGATGTATGTGGTCCTTTTAGCCAATGACTAGGAATGGTGAAAGATACTTCATTACCTTTACCGACGATTATAGTCGCTATGGGTATGTGTACCTGTTAAGACACAAAGATGAAGGTTTTGAAATGTTCAAGATCTTTCATAATGAAGTACAAAATCAACTCAACAAGTCGATTAGTTCTCCACACCGATAGAGGAGGTGAATACCTAAGTGATGCTTTTCAAGATCATCTTAGGAGTTGTGGGATTGTCTCACAACTCACACCACCTGGAACACCACAACATAATGGTGTGTCTGAGAGGAGGAATCAAACCTTATTGGATATGGTCCGATCTATGATGGCTAGAAGCACATTACCTCTATCATTTTGGGGTTTCGCTTTGCTCTCCGCGGCCCGTATTCTAAATATGGCCCCAACCAAAAGGTGGAAAGGACACCTTTTGAGATATGGCATGGAAGAGTTCCATCCCTATATTCTTAAGGGTCTGGGGTTGTGAGGCTTATGTTAAGACTCCCACCCCAAACAAATTGGAAGTCCGATCCATCAAGTGTATCTTTGTTGGATATCCTAGAGATTCTATGGGATATTATTTCTATGATCCACTGGAACAAAAGGTGTTTGTTGCCAGAAAGGGTGATATCTTAGAAGCAAAGTTTCTTATGGAAGGAACTAGCAGTAGAACAGTGGATCTTGAGGAGGATCAAGAACCACAACCCGAGGCACGTTTGGTTGAAACTAGCACTCAACATGAGGATGTTGAGGATGATCAAGTGGTTGATCAATATACACAAAACGTTCGCAGATCTGGTAGAATTAGTAATCCACCTGAAAGATATGGATTTTTCGTTGATGGATGCTATGTGGTAGATTCCGATGAACCAACCACCTATCGTGATGCAATGTCCAATTTGGATTGTGACAAATGTCTTGAAGTCATGAACGTTGAGATGAAATCCATGTATGACAATCAAATATGGGACTTGGTTGTACCACCTCTTAACTCCAAAGTAGTTGGAAGTCAGTGGGTTTTCAAGAAGAAAACCGATATGCATGGAAACTTGGATACTAACAAAGCTAGACTTGTAGCAAAAGGTTTCACTCAAACTCAAGGAGTTGATTATGATGAAACCTTCTCACCTGTTGCGATGCTAAAGTCTATAAGGATATTGTTTGCCATAGTTGCTCATTATGATTATGAGATTTGGCAAATGGGTGTCAAAACCGCTTTCCTAAATGGATATCTTGAGGAAGATGTCTATATGGTTCAGCCTGAAGGTTTTGTCGATCCAAAACATCCTAATAAAGTATGCAAGTTAAAGAAATCAATCTATGGATTGAAACAAGCATCGAGAAGTTGGAATCACCGTTTTGATGAAGAAATAATTAAATTCGGATTCATCAAGAACGCTGATGAAGCTTGTGTATATAAGAAAGCTAGTGGGAGCATCATCACTTTCCTAGTATTATATGTTGATGACATACTACTATTTGGAAATGACATTCCAACCTTGGAAGGTGTAAAAGCCTGGCTTGGAAGTTGTTTTTCCATCAAGGATCTTGGTGAGGCCGCCTATATTCTGGGAATAAAGATCTATAGGGATAGATCAAGGCGGTTGATTGGTTTAAATCAAAGTGCATACATTGATAAAATCTTTAAAAGGTTCAAGATGGAGAACTCTAAGAAAAGTACGGTACCTATTCAAAGAGGAACGATATTGAGTACGACTCAATGTCCTAGCTCAAAGGATGAACAAGATAAAATGAAGGCAATCCCATACGCATCTGTTATTGGATCTGTTGATGCATGTATGTCCCTAGATCATGATTTGTAATGTAATGTACTTGTCTGTCTGATGATTATGTAATTTGTATTGACTAATGAAATGACATGAATTGGTTGTTACTTGTAATGTTTAATATTTCATAAATGAGTCGTGATTGAATTGATTGGGTTTATGATTGTTTGAATGGTTGCACATTATGTTACATTAATTAAAACATTCAAACTTAACTTAATGAAGTTCTCATGCGAATGGGCCATGCGAATGGACCACACGCATGAATAACTTCATACGATTGACTCAATCGCACGACTGAACTAGGAGACTGGGTCAGTCGTATGATTGACACATAAGATTGAATCAATCGCACGACTGAACACTTAGTCGTGCGGATGAATCAACCGCATGGTTCAATCGCACGACTGAACCATATTATGGTCCAGTCGCACGATTGAACAATACTAACCTATAAATAGACCCAATTCGTGGAAAAATAAAAGCATTCATCCCATTACGATTCCAGACGTACCCTAGCCGTCCAGAAGCCTCCCAAATCGTTCTCCAAGTTCACAGAACACATCAGATCGATTCCTAATCGATTTCTGACGTTGGATTCAATTCTTGATTGATTCTTCGTGTGTTCTCACTGATTGGATCGCCAATCAAATAGGATTCCGCACTATTTGAGTTGGTTAACACGCTAATCACTAGGTATTTCGTTCAAATACCAGGTCCTTACAAGTGGTATCAGAGCCTTGGCTCTTGATTACGTGTTGATTCAATCAAGATTGCATAAAAGTTTGTGTTTTTGCACGAAAAACGCAATCTTTGGCATCAAAAGTGATCTTGGACGTTCCCTGCTCATTGAAGTTTAGTTTCTACGGACTTAGGCGATTAGGACTTGTGAAATTTCGAGTTTTTACGGCTGAAACCCGTCAAACCTAGAAATTTTCGCAAAACAGCAGCTTCAGTCGCACGAGTGACCCATTCGCACGACTGGACTCCATTCGCATTGCCCATTCGCACGATTGGACCTAGTCGCACCCTCATTCGGCCGACTGAACCGTTCGTTCGCATAACTCATACGCACCAGATTCATTCGCACGACTGAACCAATCGCCCAGTTCAGCCGCACGATTGAACCAATCGCAGAGTTCAACGCACGATTAGACCATTCGCATCCTTCAGTCGCCTCAGTGAAAGTTTGTTTGATTAGATTCTAAGTTTATTAGCCATGGAAGATCAGATGTCAGCCTTTACTGCTGGGAAGGACTCGAGGATTCAGAACCTGCTGTTGCTTGAGAGTGAGGTGGGTAATCACAATAAACCACCAAAGCTCTTGACTTTAGATGAGTTTCCCCACTGGAAACAACGTTTTGAGATCTACCTCAATGGAGTAGATCCTAATCTGTGGGAAGCCATTGAGATCGGTTATAGTACACCGGTGGGAGCTGATGGAGTTAAATTAACGTTAAGTGGGATGACCGACGCACAGAAAGTAAAGTACAATGCAGAAAAAGGGTTTATGCATTGATCACTCAGTCTATCCCCAAAGATATATTCCACCAATATTCAGAGAACAAACAGTCCAAGAAACTGTGGGATGAGCTAGAGAAGAGATATGATGGGAATGCGTCATTGAAGGCAATCAAGGCAAAGGAGTTAAAGAAGGAATTCGATAACTTCTCATCGATTGGTAACGAGAGTTTAGACGAAGTCATAGACAGATTTTACCACTTGATGAGCGAATTGCATACACATGGAGTTGAAACACCATGGAAGAGAAGTGAGCAACTTCGCAGACGGATTGCCTGATAAGTGGGCTTCATTCGTGTCTAACCTTAGACAGAATGAAATGCTTATAAAGCTGGATATAAATGACTTCATTCTCAAGTTGCGAGAAGAAGCACTAAGGATGAAGTATAGAGCTCAGAAGTCTGGGTACACACAAAATCCAGCTTTATACAACGCCACGCCTCAAGCTAAGACATCTGGAGCACCTCTCCAGACTGCATTTGTGTCTAGCTCGTCAGGTCCTTCACATGCTTCTCCTTCTGGATCAGACACGTCTGGGTCGTCATGTACCCATTATATTGGATCAGAAGCAAGTGCTACCAAACTGAAGACCGAGAACCTCGGTAATGTGACCGTAGAAGTAGCTCGAGAGCATATGGATCTTTTAGCAGCAGTGGTTCATTCATATGATGGACTTGTTGCTGGGAAGATTGGAAACTGCCATCTGGCAGATGAAGACTACGAGCAGGTGGACGAAATGGAGCTTGAGAGGATGGATATAATGTGGGCCTTCCGAAGGGCGAAGAAGTTTGTTAAGAAGACAGGACAGAACTTGGTAGCTACTAAGGATACCACATTTGGCTTTGACAAGAGCAAAGTGACCTGCTTCAACTGTGGAGAGAAGGGGCACTTCAAGAGAGAATGTGTCAAGCCAAAGAAGACGGGTAATGGGAACCCGTTCTCATCCTTTACTCGCCAAGACAAGCAAGCCTCCAGTTCTACTTCATCAAACAAGGACCCAAAAGCCTTGACTGCTCATGATGATGAAGGACAGGATTGGAGTTTTAGGTTTGTCTCACCAGGAGAATCTAACATTGCCAGTGTTGAGGATATTGATGATGATTCTGCGAGTGAAGGTGATCTAGCAGTTGAGATAGCAATGTCACATAGTGAAGAAACAACTGCAGCTGAGGTCAGTTACAAGCCAAAGGAGGAGACTTCCACGTCAGAGACAGAAAAGTCAGAATCACCAGAACCAGAGACGTCTGATGCTGCGTTGATGGCTAACTCTTCTGAACCAACACAGGTAAGTACAACTGACCAAATGTTTGATAATCATGCTTGTTCTGATTGTGATATGTTTAGGAATAGCATTGATGAAAAATTTGCTAGGTTATTAGATCACAATGATAACTTAGTAAAAGATTTACAACTGTGCACTGAGGCTAATAGAGTTCTAAAACAAAATGAGCATAGTTATAAAGAAAAGATAGACCTATTGACTAAACAGCTTAGGGAAACCGAAGTAGTTGCCTTTAACCAAGCAAATGACATTAGGTACTATCTAAACTCCCTAGAGGACACTAAGAAGCAAAAGGCAGTTCTAGAAGTAGAAGTTAATTCATTAAAACAGAAACTGCACAGTTGGACTAGTTCTTCACACATAGTTCAACACTTAGTGAGAGAAAGGAATAACGGGGAGGGATTAGGCTACAAAGTGGTTCCACCTCCACCTGAGACCTTGATGAACACTAAGTCTAGACCAGTAAATAATAACCCCATCAAGGATCATGTGGTGACTACTCCTCTTGTTACTGATCCAGACACATCATGTTCATCTACTGAATCTGGACAGAAACAAAAGGAGGCCACTTCAAAGGCAAAGGGTAAATTGCCTTGTGTTAATCTGGAAAATGAATTTGAAAAAGTTAACTTAAAGTCAGGGTCAAACAGAGTCAAATCAGAACCTAAAAGGACTTCAAACGTTAATTTTTCACATGCTTCAAGTCAAAAACCAGTTAACCAAAAAGTGGAACATGTTAAACAGGTTAAAACAGTTAATTTTGTTAAACCAGAGAAAACATCAAACATACAAGAGTCAAAACCTAAAGTGATTGATGTTACTAGAGTGTCACGCACTTCTCCACAAAGAAAGTCTACTTATAAAGTTGATAGCAGATCATGCTACAACTGTGGAGAATGTGGACACATTGCTTCCTATTGTCCTTTCTATCAGACACCTAGGAAGAAGATTGATCTTCAGGACTCTAGACCTAGGTCTTCTAAGAGGAGTTCTCTAACTCCACCTAGAAGATCTAGTGAACCTAAAGTCCAACCTGTAAGCCAGACGACTGTTTATCATAAACAGGCATTGCACAAATCTGGCTTATGGAAAGAGAAGTCATCCTGCGTGTCTGATACTGATGACAAGAAGGAACCTGAGCTACCCTCACCCTCTAAGGGTCAATGGGTAGAGTTTATGATGTGTGATGCCTCTGGGAAACCCAAGACAGTAAAGGCTTGGGTTCCTAACCTAAACTAATACATTTACTTTGTATGTGCAGGGTGTTCGATACAGCGCTGAGACTAACACGTGGATTATAGACAGCGGAGCATCCAGGCACATGACAGGAAATAGAGCCCTTTTATCAAACGTCAAACAAATAAAAGGAGGGCATGTTTCCTTTGCAGGAAACAAGGGAGGATACATCACAGCTCAGGGAGAAGTGGGAAATCAGAAAGTTAAGTTTGATAAGGTGAACTACGTTCAACAACTTCAGAATAACTTACTTTCTGTTTCCCAAATCTGCGATAAAGGATTTAAAGTCATCTTCGACAACAAGAAGTGTTACGTGCTGAAGAAAGACTACATGATCCCAGAGGACCAAGTTCTGATGACTGCTTCAAGATATAAAGACCTTTATGTCTTGGATCTGTCAACAGCTGCTACAACGGATCATGAGGTTCAGTGCTTTCTATCTAAAGCTACTGAGAAGGACTCAATCTCCTGGCATAGGAGAATGGGACACATTAGTCAAAGGAAGATGAATCATTTGATTCAGAAGGATTTAGTGAGAGGAGTAAATGTCAAGAACTTCCAACTTCCTGACTTTTGTGTAGCTTGCAAGAAAGGCAAACAGACAAAGAAGTCTCATAAGGAAAAGAAAGTTCATTCAATAGAACTTCCTCTTGAACTTCTTCACATGGATCTGTTTGGTCCAGTCAGTACAAGGAGCATTGCAGGCGATTTGTACTGTTTTGTGGTCACTGATGACTACTCAAGGTTCACTTGGGTAATGTTTCTGAAATCCAAATCAGAAACATTTGAGTCATTCAAGGAATTAGTAACCACACTGGAATCTCTCTACAAGCTAAAAGTTAGACAAGTACGCTCAGACAACGGGACAGAATTCAAGAATCAATGGATGGAGGCATACTGCAAGGAAAAGGGAATTGTGCATCAATTCACTTCAGCCTACACGCCTCAGATGAATGGTGTTGCTGAGAGAAAGAACAGAAGCTTGATAGAGACTGCACGGACTATGCTGGCTGACTCGAAACTGCCTATCCAATTCTGGAATGAGGCAGTGGCAAATGCATGTTATACACTGAATCGAGTCCTAATAGTCAAGCGCCACGGAAAGACATGTTATGAGCTACTACAAAGACGCAAACCAAATTTGGAGTATCTTGAACCTTTTGGCGCGCCGTGTACACTTCTGAAGAAGACACAAGAAGGAAAATTCAGCGAGAAGGCAGATGAAGGAATTTTTCTAGGATACAACATACCGAACAAGCGAGTTTACAATAACTCAACGGGTCTTGTAGAAGTGTGGTGTAATGTCGACGTTCAGAGATATACCACACCACCTACAGGCAAAGGACCTGCATACTTCTTCGATTATGATGGATTCTTCAAGTCCTTCAACATTCCTCTCTCTCCCTCGGATGATGAGTTAGCTACTAGGATGATGTATGATATTCTGAATACACCATCTAGCACACAGGGAGAATCATCTACTCAGTCAGGGGAGTAGTCGATGACAGTGACTCCTCCTCTGAAGATGAAACTGAAGCAGATGACCAGAACAGTCAGGAGGAACAGGTTCCAGTTCCTGAAAGTCCACAAGCATCTACGAGTGATGCTCCTTCGACTTCGGAACCTCAAACTCCAACTACCTCAGATGCAGAACAAAATGTTCATAATCTCGGTTCTGAGGTGGCTGTTCCTACTACTCCAGGATCACGACTAAACGTCTATCATCCCCTTGACAATGTTATTGGGGATGTCAGATCAGGAGTACAAACCCGAAATCAGCTATACTCAGCTGATTACGCCTCGGTTATGGAGAAAGGTTACATTCATGATGGTGCTTATCGATGTTTTGTCTCGCAGGTTGAGCCAAAATATGTCAGTGAGGCACTAAATGATGAGGCGTGGGTGAGTGCCATGCAAGAAGAACTTCTGCAGTTTAAGAAGTTAGGTGTATGGACTCTGGTTGATAGACCTAAAGGTGCTAAAGTCATTGGCACCAAATGGGTACTAAAATGCAAGAAGGATGACCAAGGAGTCATTATCAGGAACAAAGCTCGACTGGTGGTTCAAGGTTTTCGCCAAGTCGAGGGGATTGACTATAATGAGGTGTTTGCACCCGTGGCAAGGATGGAAGCTATTCGTATCTTCCTTGCCTATGCATCGTACATGAAGATTAAAGTCTACCAATTAGATGTGAAGAGTGCATTCCTTCATGGGGAAATCAGGGAAACAGTCTATGTAAGTCAACCCGAGGGATTTGAAGATCCTTATCATCGGGATAGAGTTTACAAGCTCGACAAAGCTTTATATGGGCTTCATCAAGCTCCTCGAGCTTGGTATGAGAAACTCTCGACTCATCTTGTGAAACACGGCTTTCGCAGGGGAGTCATTGACTGTACACTGTTTATTAAAGAAAAGGATGGCGACCTACTGCTTGTACAGATATATGTTGATGACATAATCTTCGGGTCAAAGAACGAAGAGTTATGCAAAGAGTTTGAAGCAGTGATGAAGAAAGAGTTTGAGATGAGTGCTATGGGGGAGATGAAGTTCTTTCTCGGGTTACAGGTGGATCAAACACCTAATGGAATCTTTCTACATCAGACCAAGTATGTAGGAGACATTCTCAGTCGCTTTGACATGGAGAATGCTTCTGCTGCTGGGACTCCACTTGCTACGAATCATGATATAGCACCTGATGAGAATGGAGATCTAGTAGATGCCACTATGTACCGAGGAATGATTGGATCCCTCATGTATCTCACTGCCTCAAGACCTGATATTATGTATGCTACATGTCTATGTTCTAGATATCAGGCTAAACCAAAGGTCAACCATCTGATCGGGGTCAAGAGGATTTTTCGTTATCTGAAGGGTACACCCACACTTGGATTGTGGTATCCTCATGATGATGACTTTGAGCTTACCGCGTATAGTGACTCGGATTACGGGGGCTGCAAGATGAACTACAAGTCTACATCAGCGGGGTGTCAATTCTTTGGGAGAAGATTAGTTACCTGGCAGTGTAAGAAGCAGACATCGGTTGCATTGTCAACCTGTGAAGCCGAATATGTTGCTGCTGCAAGTTGCTGTTCACAAATCATCTGGATTCAACAGCAAATGCGGGATTACGGTTTAAAATTCTCATCTACTCCTATTTTTGTTGATAACTCTGCTGCAATTGCAGTAACTAAAAATCCGGTTCAACATCCTAAGACCAAACACATCGGTATTAAATACCATTTCATAAGAGATTGCTTTGAAAAGAACTTAATTGATGTGGTTAAAATTAATACTGATTTTCAACGCGCTGACCTCTATACTAAAGCCTTTGATAAACCACGTTTTCAATATTTGCTAGAGGTCAACGGCGTTAAAAAGAAAAGTGAGGTAATTCCTGATGATGATAATGTGTAGTCCGATGTAGTTTAGTTAAAGTTTATTTTATTTTATTTTATTTGTTTTATTCTCGTCTATTTTATTTAAACTCATGTTATTTTGCTGTGTATTAAAATCCTAAAATAATTAAACCAGAAATGATTTTAGTATTTTAGGGGGAGAATATGTCAGCAAGTTAACATTAAAAAAAAAAAAAAAATTTTGAGGGAGAAGGAGTAACTAGCTGAAATAAGGTAGATTGTGTCTGTGATACCGATTCAATACCTTTGGAAAATGATAGTACACAGGAACAAATCAAGAGGGACTTTAAAAATTTAAGTTTTGGAAAGATGCAAAAGTTCAAAGTATAAGTCTGTGTAGTCTAAGCAATATAAAAAGGGAAGATGATAGAAAACTGGCAACTCCTAAGGTGACACAAAGAAAGTAGACTTAGAGGCTGCTAGACCACAAATGATATGTTGGTAGATTCAACACAATAGACAATTAGACCTGATTGGTGATCTCAAGATCAAACTAAGTTGTTCAACTGACTGTGGGCTTCCATCTTATCACTGGTTAACACAATCAAATATTCCAATAAGGGGTAATGAGCAATTAAACGCCACAAATGTGTGCGGATGACCATAATTAGAGCAAAGCAAAAAAAAAATGAAAGACAAATGCAATAAAGCTAATGACTTATGTTGTTGGTGCATTTTGTGTAAAATAAAATAAGCTGCTCTAACAAGGAGATAGGTTGTGTGCCTCTCTGCTGTGCGATGGCACTGACCTGAGGATAAGCATAACCTAGATATTCTAGAATTCATTGTTGTTTGCCGCCTCTCTGCTGTGCGATGGCACTGACCTGAGGACAGGCTTCTCTTTGAAAGCTCTAAGAATAGTCTCTTCTTGTAATAATACCCGTAGACCGCTCAAAAGCTCCTGAGGAATGTTGATTACCATATAAGTGTGGGATCCACAAATGTTAGTTGAAATAATTAAACCTAAATAAGTCACCAGTCTGTGTCAAAAGTCTGTGTATGGATTTAAGTGGACAAACATACTGACAATCATTGTGGCTACATTCTCAAAGGTTCAAATCAATGTGAAAATCTAAGAGTTTCAGTATGATTTCCTTAAGTTGCTAACGACTCTGGATGAACACCGAGAATTTGAGCATCAAAGGTTTTAATAACTAGTCCCAAATGATTTGACTTACCTGTATGATTCCAAAATTGAATTGGTCCAGATATGATCAATCTAAGTTGAAGCTATCTACTCCCGAACCAAATCCCGTAGATATCAATCTCTGGATTTATCTCTCACAAAAAGCCAAAAAATGTCTTTATGTAATTAGTTTAAGTTCTTAAATTAGTTAGTCGTTTTAATTTTAATTTTAGTCGTGTGTCGGGCTACATCAGGAAAATCAGAAGGAATCAACTCACTAAAAGGGTCATGTCTGAGATGACCATATGTGCTTTGAAAGGTTAAAATAGTCACGTCTGAGGTGACAAAGTGTTTTTAAAAGGATCACGTCTGAGGTGATCAAATGTTTTCAAGATAAAATGGTCACGTCTGAGGTGATCAAAATGTTTTTCCAGATAAATGATCATGTCTGAGATGATCAAAGGTTCATAACGTTAAAAGGGTTTTAAATGTAAATTGGTCAAAATGGCAGAAAATTAACTAAGTATGACCCATTCGCACGAATGGACCATACGTATGGACTAACCATACGAATGGAATCCATTCGCACGAATGAACTATGAGTATGGACCATCAAACCGAATGGCCCATACGATTAGCCCAGTCGGAGGCTTAAGTGCGAACGAGTGAGTCAGTCGCACGACTGAAATCCAATCGGACGACTGGGAAGGGCGACTGACCCAATCGCACGACTGAGTCCCACTCGCACGACTGAAAGGTGCGTATGAACTCAGTCGCACGATTGGATCTAGGGTTAGTATAAATAGAGGAGGAGTCGGTCGCAGAGACTCATCACCCTCAAAGAAACCCTAAATCGCACGACTAAAGTCACTCTGCCAAAATTTCGTTTGATTTCCATAAAACCTTCGTTCTTCATACTGACATTTCATTCGATTCAACAGGTAATTTGCGACAAAGAAACATCACCAAATCGTTCAATTTGACTCTGATCTGGATAATCAGACCTTTAGAAAAACTGTGACTTGCGGACAAAATGACCTAACTAAATACTCAAAAATGAAATTAAAGATGTTAGGTGTTTAACGAATGGTTGCAGTCTAATGAACCAAAACACGAAGTCTAAAACTCAAAATTGGTGAAAAAGTTAATTTGAATTGAACGGACAGGATGTCATACGATTGGCCAGGCGGATGAACTTCAGTCGCACGACTGAAGGGGGCGATTTACTTAACCGCACGACTGAACCATGCGAATGAGACTCAGTGCACGACTGGTGTAACCGCATAAGAGTACATGCGCATGAGTCCAGTCGCACACTCAGTCGTACGCATGAGATTCATTCGCACGTCTGAACCTCAATCGCATAAGAGTACAGCGCATTCAGTCGCACGACTGTCTTCAGTCGCACAACCTCAATCGCATGACAGAGACATTCTATTCAAAGTTAAGTGTTTCATTATACTCTTAGCCAAGTGGTACTAATGTTTATATTGTTATGTGTTACAGATGGCGAGTCGATGGAACATGAGCACCAAGCATAACATATGTGCTCATCTGGATTTGACATCCAGGAACGCAGCTGACTTCTCAGGCATCATTACGTTTCTGTTGAGATCCAGGATTGCTCATGCTATCTCTACACCATGCACGCCGTATAGATCAGTGCAGCAGGCCTTCTGGGAAGGCGCGACTGTTGATAGATCCTCTGAGCCTCATTGCATCAGGAGTACGATCTTTGGTGAGGCTATTACCGTTTCAGAGGAGGATTTGAGGATTGTTCTACAGTTAGGGGATGATGCTGATTGTCCTACTCGTCTACACCCCCCTCACTGTCAGAGGATGTTTTATGAGAGCCAAGTACTCTGGGGACATCAATGCTGGGGTACTCAACAAGAGTAACCTCTGTCCCCAGTTCAAGTATCTTGCGCATGTTCTGCTGAAGTGCATAGCGTCGAGGAAGGGAGGATTTGATGAGTTGTCGGATCAGATCCAGAACGCTATGCTGCATTGGTGCTGAACCACCCGTTCAGCTTCTCCAAAATGATCTTCACCTACCTGGTGGAGAACATTGAGGGGAAAGGGAAGGAAGGCTTCTGTATGTATGAGGTTTATACAGATGATTATTGATCAGAAGCTTCCCTCCCTGCCAAGGAGAAGGAGGATGCTGTAGTGCTCGAGGTCATGGATGACACTACGCTAGGCCGGATGAAGGTGTACAGGGGGAAGCAGGTGAAACCCCCTGTCAGGAGGTTGTTTGGGCATCTGGCCCGTGCTGACTATGTGGCGCCAGCCAAGAGAAAGTGGCGCCACGATGACAGTGATTCAGATGTAGAGCAGATTGCTATACCAGATATTGACTCATGATGATGATAGCGGCGACGCCGGGGATGATATGCCTGCTCCACATAGAGGCACTGATTCAGACGTTATTCCCCCGGGGTCTGCCACTGCCGGAGAGGTTGCTGAGATGGCCGGTTTCCATCAGAGAGTTTCGTAGCTGTGATCAAGAGGAGGAGGAGTCAGATGAGGAGCCCCTCACTAGGACTGTGGGAGCAAAGTTGTTCCGCTCAGAACACGAGATTAGAGTGGTTGGTGTACACCCTCG